>JAKTVK010000008.1:0-132973 GCA_030557155.1 Petasospora amylophila | reverse complement strand
TCGTCGTCCGAAACAAAAGGATCACCCTTGTCACTTCTGTAGTATAGGAACACCTCGATGCCCGCAACAAGCACCGAAGACGTTGTGATCTTTCTATCGCGCTTCAATGGCCTCAGTTTCTGCCACTATTGCAATAAGAAAGCCAATGACAAAGGCCGATCCAGTGAAGTCTCCAGGCTCCTCGTCCAAGAAACGTGTGCCTCTGCTGGACGTTCGATTACGCCAATGTGAGTTGGAAACAGGCGACGGAGAAAAGTTCTGGGTGGTGCGCAAGTCCCCTTTCCATACTCCTCTCAGCGAAGTGATCAGATCCATGGAGAAGGAGTTGAACTTGAATTTCAACCATTATCTGTTGCTATATAACAACCATGAACTCACCGTGGATGATCGCCCTTTGCAAGAGCTCTTCTCCGGTCAGAAAACTGTCAATATCCTTCTACGTCCTTTCAAATTGACCCTGGTGAAAGCCAAAAGGGAACCTATTACATTGGAGAGAGTCGATCGATCACAGAACTTCCACACAGTATGTGAGATGGCCTCGGCGATACTGGATTTGAAAGCTTCGGATATGCTGTTGATCCACGAGGGTAACAAGTTAGACAACGAGTCAACTATCAAATCGGTGTTACGTGAATACGAGGAAACCGTCCACGTTGTGAACAAACACGATAACCAAGGCACAAAGAACGCTCTGGCTGCGAGTAGCAGGACAAGGAAAGACGGATTCCCACAAGGATCAACGACATTGCGTTTCATCTTGCCAAGATCGAATGGACACAAATGGGGAACTAAGCTGCCCATAAACATCGGTCCAAATACCCCATTCTCCGAGGCATTTGACAAACTCAGTGAAGAGATTGGTATCCCTTCTAACTCGCTACAGTTTAAACACTTGAAATCGACTCTTTTACCGACACAAACACCAGATTCCATCGGTATACCACGAAGCCAATTCGTTGCAGATGTACGAGTCTATCTCATCGAAGAGACGAAGAAACGTGGTCATACATCCGATACAGACTCATCACCAAGTAAGAAGAAGAAGATCCACATCGAATCTTGGTCAGATAATTTCGCACCTCCAGATACTATCAACATCTGCTTCTTATTCGCCACTGGATTATCAAGGCCTAATGCCAAAAGACACTTCCAAGTGAGTCATGACCTTTCACACATGGGTGCGTTGTTCGAGAGGGTGAGTCAAAGGGTTGGAGTGGAAGTTGGTAGACTGGAGTTCAAGTATCGTGGTGTTGTGTTGACACCGGAGATGAATCTCTCGCAAGTTGGTATTGAGAGGAGTCAGAGGTTTGCTGATATTCAATCAAGGATTGTGGAACCCGGTTCCGAGGAGAATAAGAAAGTGCCTGTGGAACTTGAAAAGGTGGGTGCTACAAAGACTACAAACAAGACCACTGTTACCAAACCACAACCAGTTGTTGAGAAGAAGATTGCCAAACGAGAGAAAGAGGTTTCAGAAGTATCCACCCCAGTGGTAAGGAGAAAAGAAGCCGAGGACAACACCCGTCTCGTTGTATGTTCTCTCGGACAGGGGAAAGTCGCATTCAGAGTGCAAGAGAGTCAATATGTCGGTAAGATGATGAGTAAGTTTGCACAACAAGCTGAACTTTCCATTGAAGATTTGGTATTCCTATTCGATGGTAAAGAGATCTCACCTTCTGAAAAGTTTGGACAACTCAGGCTGGACACGTCGAAGGCAAATGTCATCGAAGTGATGAGTATAGAAGAATTGGCTGATGAACAATAACATATATAAAATAAATGCTACAATTGAATCGACTCTATTGTTCGCTTGCTCCACTTATGCGGTGTCCGGGTGTTTCCCCGAGGTTAAGGAAAAACGTCACCGAAGATCCTCTTTGGAAAGCAGCCTTTTCCCTTTGTGACCTCAGAACCTCATAGTACACAGCTCCCAGTAAAGCCAATTGCAAGTGTACAAAGGAGATGTCCGCACAGTCACGCCAGAACCGTTTCCAGGCTCTATCGCGTTCTATAAAAGGAAGCGGTGATGACCTCGAAGAGTCCTTCCGCATCGGAGATTTCTCATCGAAACACTTGAGAAGGGCCTCGATCGCTGATCACCAGCTGCCCAAAGCCGAGCACAGTGTCGATGCTGCTGGCTGTCCACAGGTGACGAAGATCGAGGGTGGCTTCGAAGAGCAACCGGACGATGACAAGTTGGCCAGCTTCGAGGACTCGCTTAAACATCTCCATGAACGTTCAGGTCATAGAGAATCCATCTCTGGGATCTCCACTTTGATTTCCGAGTCCCTGAGGAAGGACTCTCCATTGATCCACCAGCCAACACCACAGGCGTCCGATTACCCGTCGCGTCCAGATTCTCGTGTCTCTGGACGTTTATCCCCATTCAAACCCAACGTTCTCTCCACAGAAGTCGACGTACGCCATCCCGACCCTGCTACACTCGACGTCATTGGTCGTCATCTTGTCTCAGACTCGCATTCAATAGCCTCTTCTTCGAACAACATCCAACCCCACAGCTCCAACGATGAACAACAGTTCGACTCGTTGCAATTACAAGGTGGTGACACCACCCGAGAGCTTTATAATTGGAAACGTGCCCATTCCCCCGCTGCAGTGTCGAGACGTCGTTCCATGTCCTTCTCCGGGTCCATTGGAGGCTCATCGAGTGTGAATGTCGAGGCACCAGATTTTGCAGTTCATGACATTAGAGTCCCCGGTGGGTTTAGAAGAAGTTTCATCGTCCAAAAGGCAACGACGAAAGGTTTACACAGTGGTGATTTCCAACCTCCCACGTTTGTCACGAGAAATTTTATTGAGTTTTTAACTCTGTATGGTCATTTCGCAGGTGAAGAGTTGAGTGATGATGAGGATGAGGATGCTGATCTAGAGGAAGACGAGGAGAGTCTTTTGCTCCCGAGCGTACCAAGGAGACAGCAGGAGGATACACATAAGGCGACTTCTACAAAAGCTGTGATGTTGTTGTTGAAGTCATTTATCGGTACAGGTGTGTTATTCTTGCCTCGTGGTGCTAAGAATGCCGGTTGGTTGTTCACCACAGTGGCACTGTTGTTGTTCTCTGTGATTTCTTACTACTGTTTCATGTTGCTCATAAACACCAAGACCCAATTGGGTAAAAACTCTTATGGTGATCTCGGTGGAGTCTTGTTTGGTGATAAGATGAGACTTGCAATCCTATTCTCCATTGTCCTTTCACAAATTGGGTTTGCAGCAGCATACATCGTGTTCACCGCTACAAGTCTTCAAGCATTCACCATCTCCGTCTTTGCCAAAACATTCTCCATTGAGTTCTTCATCATTGGTCAAATGGTTGTTTTTATCCCATTGTCCTTGACTAGAAAAATTGCTAAGTTGTCATTCACAGCACTTATCGCAGATCTGTTCATCCTCTTGGGACTCATATACGTGTATGCCTATTGTTCATCTGTGTCTTTGACAAGAGGCATTGCCAACGTTAAGCCTCTCAATGACAATTGGGCGATGTTTATCGGCACTGCAACGTTCACTTACGAAGGTATTGGATTGTTGATTCCAATTCAAGAATCGATGAAACGTCCTAGTCAATTCCCCAAGTTGTTGTTCTGGGTGATGGTGACAGTGACAGTGGTGTTTGTCTCTGCTGCATTAGTTGGATATTTGGCATTCGGTGAAGCCACTGAGACGGTTATCCTGTTGAATTTCCCACAAGAAAGTCCATTGGTGAGTGCTACACAGTTGATGTATGCGTTGGCCATCTTGCTTTCGACCCCATTACAACTTTTCCCAGCGATCAAGATTCTTGAACATGGTATCTTCAAACGTTCGGGAAAGTATAACACCCGGGTGAAATGGAGAAAGAACACTTTCCGTGCCACTTTGGTGTTGATCACCGCACTGACCGGCTGGGGAGGTGCCTCAAACTTGGATAAGTTTGTCTCTGTTATCGGCAGTGTTGCTTGTATCCCATTGATCTACATCTATCCTCCATTGATGCATGCCAAGCTCCAAGACACAAGTAATCGTGAGAGGGTCATTGACACGCTGTTGTTGAGTTTGGGTGTAGTGATGATGGTTTACACCTCTGCACAGACAATTGTGACTTGGTCCGATTAGAAATAAACAACTCTGTGGAAATAGATGTTTAGCTACAATGTATCTTCCCGAGACAGTAGAAACGTGTATACTTCTGGAAGAAATTGTCCAACTTCTGCGAAAGGGTCCACTCGCCCAAGATTCTGCAAGGAATCAGCGAGTGGTAAACCGAAGCAGAAGTTTGTACGAAGTGTGAGATGGAGTCAGATCTCCCATAACACTGGCTTCTTACCTTAATTAAACATGGTAGCAGAATTCGAACCGTTCCTGACCACAACTTCAATAAGACACAGAGTATAGTGGAAATTGCCGTTATTGTAAGGTCAAGACACCGTACACATGCCGCAAATAGATGATTAACAATACCTCGTAATCGCCCGAGACGCTGTTGCTTATGGCCTTTGCTGATCTCAGAGAATGACGAAGTTCTTGTTGAAATTTCTCGCTTAGTTACAAGACTGATTACATAATCACTTACATAATCACTTACATAAGCACTTACATAAGCACTTATATAAGCATGATTACATAATGATTACATAAGCAGTGATGGATATACTTCTCACTATTATTGATCACTATACTCAACGAGTAGTACCAAGTGTACCCCTGTAACTAATGTTAACAAGCTCCTTAACTAGTGATCCTGAATGCACTCAATGCACCTTGACGAGACGATTGGATATATGGTAGAGGACGTCGACCATCTTCTCGATACCTGTTAAAGAATTCTCTCAAATCATCATTCGATGGACCGCAAATTGAATCTGATGTGATATCCCAAGACAAGACTGTTAACTGTGGCCTTTGTGGAGCATAATCTCGTGTTAATCTGGTCACTGATTCAAGCCTTAACACTCGACGTTTAATGCTATCCCAGAGTGGTTTCATATTTATGCTAGAGTGGTCATCAACAAGTATATCAATGTCCATCATTTCAATGAAGTTCCACAACAATAATGGCATTTGAGATCCTATGGCACCATCCGGAATAAACAATGGGGCAGCAAAGTCATATCTAGGATGCCTGGCAGAAATAATCATGGGTAAATTCACACTCTTCCGACCAATTCTGAACCACTGAACCATCGGGTATTTTATCGAAAAATCTGGAAGTAGCATGACCTGGTCAAAACTTTCCTCCTTAAGAGTTATATTCCAGTATATAGATTCACTCAGGTATTTGTCTATGCGATGGATATTCTTGTGTCGGGTTGCAGGCCAGATGAATCTAGCAATAAAGCCAGGGACACCGGTGAGCACTATTGTGTCGACAGAATCCCCGAAAAAAGTGTTGAAATCCAAGTCTTCCATCTTCAACTCAGAGTCCCTCGATTCATCGTACTCAAAGCCGTTGCTGTCTGAATTGAGTAAAGGGTGCATGGAGTTTATATTTGTGAGTTCAAATGCAGTTGACAAGAAGTCCTGTCGGAAGGAGTGCACTCTCTGCACAGGGAAGTCAAGTTCAGATGTGTCAATGTCAAAAATCCTTGGTATCAGGTCATCATAATGAACGGTGAACTCATGAAGTGAAGGGACAGTCAAGTGAGAGATTTCAGGACGGATCCCTTTCTCCAAGTTCTTGAACACGATAGAGAGCCGTTTCAACTTCGGCATCCGTAATCCACTCACTTTTGTGGTTCCTTCAATTCGCAGCGCTTCAACATTCTCAAATGTCAGTTGTGTAGAGTTATAAGCTGGTGGGATGTATTCGTATGATGTTTCCCGGTAATGGTCATCAGTAAATGTCGGTGGAGGAATTGGGTATGTACTGTACCCGAAATGCCACTTACAACCTGACCCATCGAGCATCTCACGCAACCTCGGAGTCACTTTATGACCATAATGCCTGCTTAGTCTGTGGCACTGGATGAAGACAAAAGTGGTGGGACCAAGTAAACTGGGTGTTCCTTGCGGGAGCTCACTTGGTAAAGGTGCAGTTCTCACTTCTCTAAGTTTGCCAACCCTCGGACACGGAATGGTTTCAACAAGACGAATAGGTGCGATAGGCGTGGCCTGCCATTCTCTTTGATACACCCTTCGTACCCCTTGAAGACCACCAAAGAAGTGTGGCGTGTACCGATGGTTGGTGACGAGAACTGCAAGCTGTTTTAGCTCAGGATGGGCTTTAAGAAGTGAGATGATGTCGTAGCTGCCAATTGAGCTAATGATGCGGAGCAAGACTTCGAGAGGCACTTTTAGTTTCAATTCCAACATCAGGCTCGCGAGGTGTATTTATTAGAATGTATGTATAAGAAGCAGAAAGGCAGAATAAATTAGGTTTATATACACTTCATACGGAAACAATGAAACCCGGACCCCTTGGTTTTATTGGCCGCGGCTTCACGGCGCTGCTCACCCAGTCAACTCAATCATGGGACTACTAGTCAGCTATTAAGGTGCTAATCTGTAGGGCTGTCAAGTATGTGGCAGAGAGTAAAGCTGTTAGCTATGAATGGTGGTATTCTAAGAAAATCACTGACATCAAAGCGACATGACGGCGCAAGACCTGTCATCAGAACTGGATTACGTAAGCACATTGTCAAATCTTTCAATTGTTGTGTTTATTACCACCATATCAACTACTACTAATAAAGAAGTGTTACACAGCTCATTAACCACACTGCAGTTCATTGCCCTAGATTACTGAGTCCTATGACATCTTGTCAGTATATGAGGACAACAGTAATTGACCTACCTACAAGAAGCAACTACAAAGGGTTCCCGAGATAGTAAAATGTTTACTTCTGGAAGAAATTGTATAGTACAGCTTCTGCCAAGGTTCACTTACTCAAGATTTTTAAAGAATCAGCAAGTTATCTCGAGGCAGAAGCTTGAACTAGTGGAAATATGAATTGGAAGGGAGGGAAGTCAAATATGACATGTGGCTCCTTCCACCAATCCGAGTTTACTACCCAGTGTCATCAGCTGACACACATGGTTGACCAAGCAAGAAATTTTGGACCTCCCACTGAGATTTATCAGGCGAACGAACATTCAACAATGTAACGTCGTGTTAATGCAAGTCACCCTTCTGTGTAGAAGAAACCATGTTCACAATTGGAATAATGAACAACCAAGCTAGTGAATTTGCCTGACAACCAAAGACCAGGAGAGATTTACCGGAACAGTAAAGAAAGCCTCAACTGAGGTCGGTTTCTTAATCTGTTAAGTGGCATTCGAGCCCTCAAAAGTCGCGACGGACGTCGAGTTCCGAGGTGCATCCAGGTCGGAACTCCAGGAAGGTCCACCACTCTCCTCTTTTAATATATGCCACTAAATATATAACGATATAATGAGTTTCAGTCCAGAAATCAATCTCTTATATGTGAATCCGCTGTTATATGCCCTAGTTTCTTGTATTGGTACGTCCATGCCCACATTTCCCGTTTGAATAGATATACACTATTCAATCCAATACATGATACAGGTTTATTGACTAATCTATTGAATCTCACAAAAGCTTTAGAGGTGTGGGATATCAGGATTTCCGGATGTCCTCATATACATGGGGATAAGCTTCGAGGACAAGGCGTCCATCGCAGGGACATGCGTCTAGATACGTTATACCTCCCCTTCCAGGATTCCGGATATGATTCAATCGATATGATCAATATAATGGATTTGTCTTATGTGTTTCCTATATATTGATAAAGACGGTAAAAGACGTATGCAAGTGGCTCAAATAGGAAATTCATACGGGCTACGCAAAGGAGAATAATTGGTTGCGGATAACAAACATCAAGGGGTTGGGAGGTGGCAAAACCCCCTTACCAGGCTTTTTTACACCAATTACACTTATACACCAAGATGAAGCGTCATAGTGTTGTCACGAAAGCACATGGTCCAACCATCCCTGATGGATTTGTTGTTGTTAGGCTCCGTGATTATAAAGGTCATCAGCGTTATCGACGTTATCTACTTGAAAAGACACAGACTCTACGACACATTGTCAATGATTTAACCAATGAGGATTCTGTTCCTTTGCTATTGTTTGAAGGAGTTTTAGCAGATCCCAATTCTCAAATCACAGAGCATTGCAAAGAGGCCAATGAGGTTGAATTTCAATTGGGTTTTGCAAAAGTTGAGATGATGTCCGTTCTATATAACACAGACGTTGATGAGAAGTCTGCTGTTCCCCAAAAACCCCAATTTCTTGTGATGTTACGCTATTTGCCACTTCGTATACTTGAGAACAGTGAAGACGATGATTCCACCATGGTTGGATCCCCCGAATACTCCATGTTTGACTCCAGCAGACCGATCTCTATGACTGATTCTCTCTCTGGCATGAGGTCATATGAATCAAACTTTAGAAGTTTCATGATCACCGATGGACATGACTCTATCGTCACGTATGAGAAGACCGAGTCAACATTTGCTGATGTCTTTGAAGCATTTGCAAACTTGATCGGGTTCAATGTTGAAGATATCAACTTCAAGCTCAATGGGTTGAGTCTCCCATCTGCTCTTCGAGTCTCATCGGTTCGATTCCAACCGTCACCGGTGGATCTCCCCATTATCTATGCTCAGAAGCCAGGTGATCCAGATAATCTCGAAGATCCATCACCCCAGGCATTAGATGTATCAGATGAACCTTCTGAAATGGTACAAGTTAGATTTGTCAACTCCAAAGCTTCACCACATTTTGTGAGCTTCCAACTCTCAAAAGACGTCCCACTTCACTCTACTTTCATGTTATATGCAGATAGAATCAACACACAGTTGGAGAGGCTAAAGTTCTTCTACAGGCATACAGAACTTACTGAGACTGACACGTTATCCAACAAGGTCAAGAAACTACCAAAGTTGGCAACCATTAGAGTCCGTTTTGTCCCATTACACACCCCCAAGTCCATCAAGGGCCATAAAGCCAAGACATCGAATGGTTCTCTCATCTTCACTAGCCCTCAAAGAAGATTCCCAACGGTTAAACTCATCATCCCCAGTGTTGATACCTCATGGGATGAGATGATTTCCCGTTTCACAGAAAGGATGATGATCGATCCCAAAAGGTTATCCTTTACACACTGTGAAGTGCCAATATCTCGAGAACGTCCACCTTCATCGTTGTTCATACCAGGTCAGAAGAGTATCACTGTGCAAGTTTGGTTTGCAGAAGAACCCAGAGACAAAATGATTCATGTTCAAGTTGGTGATCTTGCTAACAACGAGCGAATGCTTGACTTGGGTTCAATCTCGGAAGACACAGTGGTTAAATGGATTATGGGGAAGTATTCAACGACTGTTGACATCGCTGTGGAAGCTTTGAGTTTTGAAATTGATGGTTGGCCCATTGATGTCATACCGGAGATGACTGTTGGTGAAGTGATGAAGTTTAGTGAGAATACAAATGAAGTCGTCAGAATCAATGCTAAGTTGTCTGGATGATGTACAATTGCTAACAATGCACAAAATTTTAATTGGCTGTAAATAACTTTTCTCGCTGCAAATAACAACACCCGGACACCACAAAACAAACAAAACAATCGACTGCCATTGGTCGACACAAATCAAAACAAAACAATCCATAAAGCAGTAAACAGAATGGAAGAAAGTGAGGTCATTGTGAACAACAACCTTTTCAAAGACGATTTCCCCGGCCGTCCAGTGATTCTCACACTACGCACTTTAAAGACACAACGTCGTTATAAGATCAACAGATGGCGTCGTTTTGCAGAGATTGTACCACACATCCAACTTGATGGGTTCCCCTTGGAGAGTGTGAGGTTTTATCACAACGATCAGAGAGTCCACCCGTCTCGACCATTGGCAGATGTGTGTGACGAGGAGCAGTTTGAGTGTGACCTCAGGTTTGACCTTTTGGAGAAGACTTCCTTATCTGGTAAGACAAAAGCTGTTAATGATAAAAGACCAGCAGATGACTCGGATGAACCCCCTTTGAAACGCTTACCACCACTTATCAAACTTGTACCAGATCCAAAGATAAAACGTGGGACACAGAGATCCAAACCAGAACGTCCGCATTTCCTTGCCATTATGGACTCTGAAAAGGGAAGGATGAGTTGTCGTTTAAACAGAGAAGACTCATTTGGTAAGGCATTTGAACAGTACTGTAATAAGTACAATCTTACAACGGACCAATTGACATTCACATATCTGAACAAGGTTATCACACATGATACGAAAGTGTCCGATATATCGGATCAACCGGTGAACAAACGTGTTTCTTTCTTCCTCAAAGCACATGATTCCAAGACTTTTGTTCCGGATGAATCTATACCAACGATGGTTTCTGTTGGGTTTTATAAGCATCCCACACCTGACGTTGCTACCAAAGGTGGTTCTAGAGTTTTGACTTCTATCATCTCGTTATCATCACCTTTTGAAGAGGTTTTCGTTGCTGCTTGTAAGAAATTGGGACTCAATTACGCAAACACAAAGTTCTATCATAGAGGTGAGCAGATGTTGCCTGGCACAAAGGGAAGTGACCTCAAACTCTTCTCTAACCAGTATCATGTCAAGATCTTCTTTCAAGGGGAATAAACTTATGTATCCATGAAGAGATAAGTAGAATACAGCGTGGATCATTATGCCTATTATACAAGTTTTTTTAGATGATTCTTCCATGGTTTGGATCAAGTTCATAACCAAAAGTACGGGACACTTTATAAATGGTGTCTCTTGCAGAACCGATGATCATCTTAGCGAGACCTTGAGTCTTCTTCTTACCGTTATCATCGTCATACTGAACACCATTGGACGTTGGTAAAACGTTTTCAGATGCACTAAGCGAGACAAAGAGTGCAAATGGGATAAACCAGATACAAATCCCAAAGAACGACGAGACTTCGGCAAATGATGCGATTTTCGGTGGTTTATAACCTCTTGATGTCTTTGGATTGGCAAAGTATTGGAACCACAAGTAATGATTAACAACAACTAAAACACATGAGGAGATGAACACCGGTCCTTTCAAGTCAATGAATGGGAACTTCTTCAAATTTTGCAAATACACATAGTATGTGCCAATGGAGAACAGTGTGAGCCAGAAGGGGAACCCATCCACTAACCAAAGCAACAAATAGATACCAACGATGGTGTAAATCGATCTCGTGAGGAAACGTTTTGTAGGCACCGTATGCTCCTCCACAAGCTCTGAGATGTAGTAAAGTCCCGAGGCAATCGCCAGCGTGAGAAACACGAAGCCAAGCACAATCCCAAAGTACGATAACAACTCGAGAAGCATCTTTTTACCCTTTTAAATCCGTGGTTTTACGCAGTTTATGGTTATGGCCAGCAAACGCGTATTCTAGAAACGCGCGCGCGTTTTCAATGAGGTGGCCGGAAGTCATTTACGCACACACGTGACTCTCACGTGACGAGATTTGACTTCCGACTTCAAGGGATCAAAGCTTTTTTGAGCCCTTTAAAAAGCTTCTCGGGGACTTTATCTACTTAAGGAAAAGGAAGGAAAAGGAAGGAAAAGGAGGACAAGGGCAAATGGCACTTCCACTGATCTGTCATCCGGATCTGTTCGACGAGAACAACCCAGAAGGCGCCATTTTCGTTGAATTGCGTGGCTTCTGGGGGTCTTGCGGTATCTTTAAGATGAACCTCTTCACCAGACTCGGCCAGCTCATTGCGCGGATTGAAGACCCACAGCAAAGACCTTTCGAGTCAGTGATTCTGTTCTATAACGAAGAAACTGTTTCGCCTCGTCAAACACCCATTGGACTGCGATTAAACGATGGACAATCCGTGATCATTGAGTACCGGTACGATTCATCACATTTGCTCAAGCAGACCATTACACCAACCACGAGCTCGATAGATAAGGTCAATGTCAAGTTCACATGGCGAACGATGTCCATGGAATTCGTTTTAACACCACAGGAGACTTTTGAGAAGTCATTACAGTCATTTGCAACACAACATAACACTTCATTGGACGAACTCATCTTCAAATGCAACGGTATGGTCATTGAACCACACCATGAGATCTCCAAGTGCTTACAGCCAGGCCAAAAGGAACTTCTTGTTGAAGTTAGAGGAACAAAAGAAGCACCCTTGAAGAGAAAGCTTGAGCCACAACCGTTGATAGAAGACAAGAAGCCCAAAATGGAACCGTCACCCGTTGTTGCCAACGTCGTTTCCCGTTTGAAGTCACAGAGGTTATCCCCAGACACCGACACCGACGTATCAAGCGACGATAAGAAGATCACCTCGTCGAGCGAATCACCAGCACCACCAAGTTCAGCCAATCGTTACAAGAACAACGGCGACCCACGTATCGTGCTATCCATAAAAGCAACACAAGACCCGAGACTAAACAATGAAGAAGACAAAGAGACTCATGTCAAATCGGAACCAAGTGAGAAAGAACCTCTGAGACTCTCCATAAAGGGAAGTTCAATCCCTTTAGAAACAGAATCTCCAAAAGACAATGACAAAGGTTCACCTGACCTTCTAACAAGAATCAAATCCCCGACTCCAGATGTGTTCAGTTTCCTTCCTAAACCCACAGATGACCTCTTGTCCACACTGACAATGGACCAGGACATCCACGTGTCCATCTCCTCGGGTGCACATTGTACCACCACTTACACGGTACCCAGCAGAGCACCATTGAAAGCCATCCTGAGACAGTTCGCCACAATGCTGAAAGTCGATGCCAAATACATCCGTTTCACACATAACCATCGTCGCATCGGTGCACATACAACGGCCCAGGAGCTCACCTCGAGGCAATTGATCGAAGTATTTGCATACGTTGAGAAACCACCACACCCAGTAAAACAGAATCTGCTAACGAAATTCACATACATCCCGAGGATCCCACCGAGACTTATCCCAGTGTTCCTATGTGACACCAGAACTGTGCCTTGGACGAAAGAACTTATTACTATTGACGTCGAATCACCGTTACAAGACCTAACACGTGAGTACCTGAGACCCGTTAGAGACCACGCACTGCGTCTTGAGCTCTCGTATCGTCGGTTTATCATCATTGGCCGTTCCAATGCACTGGAACACGAGATCAAGCCATATTCACAGATCAACGCATGGCCTTTATATAAGGATAGAAGACGTCCAGTAAATGGGAATTGGACCTCGACTATCCGTCTGTGTGACGAACGAGGCAAAGTTATTACCAAGGGGTCCATCGGTCGTTGGACTTATTTCCACGAGGCAATGACTCTATGGGCCAATGAAGTTAAAGAGCCTCTGTGTCGTTGGAGGTTTTACTTGGAGGGATTCAAAGAAGGCAGAATCGAGGTGTTCCCATGGCAATGTCCCGGTGATTTCCATTTCGTGTCGAGTAATAGTCATCAAATGACACTCTTTTGTGAAAAAGTCACACATCCAATCCCTTCGACGGAACAAGATCTACGTGACTCTGTGGTCCCGTACATCGATTACTGCGCTTTGTACTGTAATGACCTGGGACACGGCCTCCCCATTCATTATCACGGTGGTGATGATTACGACGGGAGTATGAGTCTTGATGTCCGTCTTGACATTGAACTCTCAGATTCCCAGAGTCGTCAAACTCTCATTTGTCGAATGTCAAAGAAAAGATGTGTTGTGGCGATGGTTGAATCACTGATGAAGTCAAGTGGTTGTTTGTACCCTATCAAATGCTCATTCCGCAATGAGTTGGTTCCAAGGTATGCTACACCTACTGATTTGGCACTAGACCCTGCAAATGAAATGATGGAAAGCGTACGTGTTTCTATAGTTAAATAATTTGAACTATTCACTTTCTGTTACGACCTCTAATTTTTTGTTTCTTCTCAGCTGGTCCATCAGTTTCACTTCTTCTCTTCTTATCGTCCTTCTTCTCTTCTGTGTCTTGCACCTTTGGTGGGAACTTCTCAAACTCTTCGGCCTTAATGGCAAAGTTCCAATCGTGTCTCTTACGAACGAACAATTCCATCTTCCAATTCTTCCAAACGAGACGACCATAAGTCGATTCCTTGACTTTCTCCTTTTGGGAAACAAGTTCACGAGCGATACGTTCTTTGTAATTGTTCAACTTGATGGTAAAAGGCCAAAGCTTATCAACGATATGGGAACCGTAGGCATTACATGATAAATCCACAACATTTGGAACCAAAACGTTCAACAAACGACGACGCTTAATGACATCCAAGTCTGGGACCAAAGCGTTCTCAACAACGTGGGAGAAGACACCATGGAAACACATTTGGATCAATCTCTCCTGTGGCAGGGACAACATGTTATCCACTGTCAACTCTAAGAATCTCTTGTCAAATGAGATCAACTTCTCCAAGAACAATGCCCTTCTTCTCTCTTCGGCAGTTGGCCAATCATCCTTGGTGTTACCCAGAGTAGATCCACTCAATTGTAACAGGGATTCCAAAATGTCAGACTCATTTGGTGTATACTTCTTAGCCAACTCCTCGATGATGATATCTCTCTTATAATCTTTGTGTTGAGCGGAGGCATCGATGATGGATTGACCCATCTCCAAGTTTGTAGTCATCAAAATACTCATCTCTGGGATCAGTTGATCCAACATCTGTCTCACCTCGTTCTGTTTCAACTTCTTGAGCAAGCCTTGGATCACGTATGAACCTGTGGTATCACGTCTTGCCAATTTCAAAACACGATCGGACATGTAAAGCTTATACAACCTTTCAACGTATTTCAAACGCTGGTCTTTAAGTGTGTTCTCTAAGAAATGGGAACCCACTGGGTCGGACAACAGATACTCAACGAAACCTTCCTCCTGGGGGTCTTTGTCTTGGTCATCTTGGAGGAAAACCAAATGCCAAATTGGTCTATCCCTATCGACGATACCTTCAACTTGGATGAGCAATTGTAAAACAGGGGAAGCGACTTTTTCAATGGCATATTCACGTGCAGTCTTACGATCAATCTGGGTCTTCAAAGTGTCAATCAACTGTTTCAACTCGTCTTTGAAAGAGGAAGGTGTTTGGAAAGCACGGTTGAAATCGTCATTATCACCAATTTCAATCATCTTACGAGCGATTTTGGACTTCTTAGAACGAACTGTCGAATTGGACATTGTTGTTGAAGGCAGTTCTTTACCAGCGAGGATGAGGATGATGAGACGCAATGTATGTGATGCGTATTGCTGTGTGATCATGTCTTTCAAATGAGGTCTTACTTCGTTAAGGAAGAACAAGAAGAGGTTCTCCATGGTGACGAACTCCTCTTCGTCTGTTGGGAATGGATTCAAGAGTTCCTTTTCGATTAAAGCAGCAGAACGGACAATCAAAGTCTCAACACAATGCGATGCATACTTATGATGGATCAATGACACAAAATGACTGTTAAAAGCCTTGAAAATGGTTTTCAACTGTTCATCGGTGGCATGAAGGATTAATCTTTCGACAAGCTTGGAACAGATCTGGTTGGTGACGAGTTTCAACTCCTTTCCTTTAGCCTCTTCGAGCACCGAGGTGACAAATGCTTGACGATCCTCTGCATTTTCAAAAGCATTAGCATTTAACGTCGATTCAGCTTGTTTGAAGTAGTCGAGTTCAGTGGTATCAACAAGACCAAAGAAAGTGTTTGGTTCTTTGGACTCAACTTCTGTTTTCGGGGTCTCCTCTTTGTACTCCTTCTTCTCCTTCTTCTCTGATCTTCTTCCTCTTTGTTTGGCCATTTGTACGCTTATGAAAGCTTTTTTTAGAGAGATTTACAGAGATTTATAGAGAGAGATGAGATACACAGCTGCACGTTAAAAAAAATTCATCTAGGACATGTTCGCGGTGATTATGTAATCAGATGCTTATATAATCATTATGTAAGCATATGGTAGGGGCACATGTACTTACACCATATAGTGATCCATTGTATATGTTAAATCTATAGATCAATTGTAAGTGTATAGGATATGTGTATAGTATAGATGTATATATCACAGTTTAGAACTTGAAGACGTGCTCCTTGGTGAATCCGAGGTCGGCAAGGGCACCGGTGACCTCACCTTGGTCGGATGGGGACACCTTGTTACCGGAGATGGCGTTGTAAAGAGGTGGTGGACCACACACAAACACGTGGTGGTTGTCACTTGCAGCTGGGATGTTCTCCTTCAACCAATCTTTGGTGATGTAACCAACTTGGGCCTTAACGGATGGGTCCTCTTTGTCGAGGAAATAGGTGACTTGGAATCTGTCTGGGTTCTTTGCGGCAATGGCATCGAGTTCTTTCTTAAGCAAGATGTCCTGAGCGGTCTTGTTACCGTAAATCAAATGGACTTTAGTTTTCTCCTGTGGATCCTTAGCAATCTGGTGAAGCAATTGGTACAATGGGGTGATACCCGAGCCACCACCGATCAAAGTAACTTTCTCGTATTGGTTTGGTTGCCATGCCCATTTAACAATTGGACCCTTGACAGCCAAGGTGTCGTTCTCTTTCAAACCGAACAAATGGTTACCCATTTTACCGGTCTCATATCTCTTAATGACAAAGTCAATGGTACCGGTTTGTTCAGGGTCCGAGACTGGGGTGTATGGACGAACAACGTTGTTACCCTTGGCAGTCACATACTTGAAGAAGACACAAGAAGCAGTAATCAAACCGGACTTGACATCTGGACTCTCATAAGCGAAAGTGAATCTTCTCGTGTCAGGGGAGACATCCTCGAACTTGGCCAACTTCAATTCAAACCACTCGTCTTTGTTCTTGAAAGCGACGGCGGAGTCGTTACGAGCAGCGGTGGAGAAGGAGAAAGCAGCTGCGGCAGCAACGGCAGTGCCGAGTGCACCGGCGACCATGGCGTTTCTGTGGGTGAATCTGGTGAGGAAGGACATCTTAAAGGTCAATTGGTTGTTTTTTAGGTGTCAATTGGCTCTTTATTAGCTTAATTGAGTGTAATTGGCTTATGAGGTGTTGTCGGTTCGAGCGGCCGTAGCAAACAATTTTCCATTTTCGCGAAAGCCACAGTTACAGCCTACCTCTATACTCTTACCGTCTATTTACCCTTATACTCTCATTCTCTTTACTCTCTTATACCTTACACTGTTTATAATGAACAGCTTAAGCAGTAAAGAGATCCTCCAATTGGTTCGCAGACTGGTCCCCCCACTCTCACCAAAACTCCACAAAGGCCAAGGTACGGTTATCACCCCACACTTATGTACAGTATACTAACAATGGCAAAAGCTGGAAGAGTCGTTGTGTTTGGAGGTTGTGAAGATTACACCGGTGCACCTTATTTCTCTGCCCATGCAGCTGCTGTTTTTGGTGCCGATCTATCACATATCGTGTGTGAACGTGCTGCTGCGCCTATAATCAAGACATATTCACCTAATTTGATGGTTCACCCTTACTTGTATGAGTCCGCCAATGTCCCCGAAGGTGTGGATCATCAGCAGTTTATACAGGACAGAGTATTGCCCAAGATTAAAGGGCTTATTGGACGTATCCATGTCGCAGTGTTAGGACCAGGTTTTGGTCGTGATGAGTTGATGTTAACTACGTTGGAATTGGTATTGGATCTGTTGAAAAGACAGGAGACACCCGTGATACTCGATGCAGATGCCTTATACCTTGTCTCACAGAAACCGGAGATCATCAAAGGTTATAACAATGCCATTTTGACACCAAATGTCGTTGAATTTGCACGTATTGCTAAAGCACTTGGAGTCAATGTCGATGACGAAACACAAGAAACCATCCAAGTCTCCAAAGCACTAGGTGTCACCATATTGAGGAAAGGTGGTGTTGATATCATTGCCCATGGCGATACAGTCTTGAAATGTGATATCAAAGGTTCATTAAGACGTGCTGGTGGTCAAGGTGATACCCTAACGGGTAACATTGCTACATTGGTGGCATGGGGGCAATCCTATAAACAAGGTGTTTGGGATCATGATTCCTCAATCTCATCCGACGACATCTTACCACTATGTTGTTTCGGTGCAAGTGCTGTCACCAGAGTAGCTGCCAGGTTGGCTTTTGAACAAGTTGGTAGAGCAATGCAAGCTACCGATGTCCATTCAAAAGTTGGGCAGGCTTATAAGATGGTGATTGAAGACCAAGATTTCAAGCTATGAATATACGTCTCAGATTTACAAACTCTCATTAAAGGCATATAAAATAAATATCAACAAGTTTGATGCAATTCCATGAGAGCAGCATCAGCCATGTGTTTTTGAAGATGGGGTTACCCCAGAAGAGAAGATGATTGGAATATCTATGGGTTGTTTGATGTCACTTAAGACATTGGGAGGTTAAACAATGATGCAAAATGTGTTGTGTGTGTGAAGTGAATGACAATGTGTGAATGTGTGTGTGATTAGTAAGATCTGATGGCTGGTGGGACAGACTTACACTCATTCTCATCCAAAGTGGTGGAGATGACTGGTCTGTAGTTCAACTCAACCTTCTCACCGAAGCCCTTCTGCCAAGACAAAGAGTGCTTCATCCAGTTAACATCATCTCTGTCTGGGTAATCCTCTCTAGCATGGGCACCTCTGGACTCGGTTCTAACCACGGCAGATTCAGCGGTTTGAACGGCACAAGTCAACAAGTTTTGCAATTCCAAAGTTTCAACCAAGTCGGAGTTCCAAATCATCGATCTATCAGAAGTTCCAACCTCGGCAAAAGTCTTATCAACCTCGTTGATACCCTTAACACCGTCTTCCAAGGACTCCTGGGTTCTGAAGACAGAGACATCACGTTGCATGGTCTTTTGCATAGCGAGTCTAATCTCGGCAGTTGGTCTTGGACCCGAGGCGTTTCTCAACTTGTCCAAATTGGCAATGGTCTCTTTACCCAAATCAGCTGGCAATGGCTTGTGTGGCAAACCTGGTTGCAAAGTGTCAGCAATGGTCAAAGCGACGGCTCTACCAAAGACAACCAAATCCAAAAGCGAGTTAGCACCCAATCTGTTAGCACCATGGACAGAGACACAAGCGGATTCACCACAAGACAACAAACCTGGAACGATCTCATCGTTACCTTCAGAATCAATGGTCAATGCCTCACCACTCCATTTGGTTGGGATACCACCCATGTTGTAATGGACAGTTGGCAAAATTGGAATTGGTTCTTTAGTGACATCAACACCGGCGAAGATGGCTGCAGTTTCCGAAATACCTGGCAATCTCTCAGCCAAGACTGGAGCTGGGATATGGGACAATTGCAAATGCATGTGGTCCTTCTCTGGACCGACACCTCTACCGGCTCTGATCTCCATGGTGATAGCACGAGACACGACATCTCTCGAAGCCAAATCCTTAGCATGTGGAGCGTATCTCTCCATAAAACGTTCACCCTCGGAGTTGATCAAGTAACCACCTTCACCACGGGCACCTTCGGTGATCAAACAACCGGAACCGTAGATACCTGAAGGGTGGAACTGGATGAATTCCAAATCTTGCAATGGCAAACCTGCACGGGAAACCATGGCGTAACCGTCACCGGTACATGTGTGTGCAGAGGTACAAGAGAAGTAGGCTCTACCGTAACCACCAGTGGCAATGACGGTCTTGTGGGCTCTGAATCTGTGCAAAGTACCGTCTTCTTGGTTATAAGCCATGACACCGACACAAGTACCGTTATCCATCAAGAGATCCAAGGCGAAGAACTCAATGAAGAAATGTGTGTTATGTCTCAAAGCCTGACCATACAAAGAATGGAGCAAAGCGTGACCTGTTCTATCGGCAACGGCACAGGTTCTATAAGCCTGGCCACCTTTACCATACTCCTTGGATTGACCACCAAAGGCTCTCTGGTAGATTCTACCTTCTTCGGTTCTGGAGAATGGCACACCGTAGTGTTCCAACTCGATGATGGATTGTGGGGCTTCACGTGTCATGTAATGGATAGCGTCTTGGTCACCGAGCCAATCGGAACCCTTCACAGTATCGTACATGTGCCAGTGCCAATCATCTGGGTGCATGTTACCCAAAGCAGCGTTGATACCACCTTGGGCAGCAACGGTGTGGGATCTTGTAGGGAAGAGCTTGGAGATACACGCGGTCTTGTAACCAGCGTTGGCGAGACCGAAAGCGGCACGCAAACCGGCACCACCGGCACCAATAACCAAACAGTCGTATTCGTGATCAATGACATGGTACTTGTCGGCAACACCTCTGGCAGCGTTTTCACCACTGATGTCGTCATTGACAGAATAGGCGTGTCTGGTGACCGTGGAGCTGGAGAAGGCTCTGCGTGTGTGGGCAAGTGCCCTACCCGTTTGACGAAGCGAGAGCATTATCACTTCTTAATTGCTTCTTCAATCACTTAATGAAAGGAAAGGAAGAGGATTTCTCCAGGTCATCTCTTTGTTTGCCCCAGTTGGACGCTGTTGTTACGCGCACGCCTCGGCGCTCTTCTCGGCCATCCCGGGCGCGCGGCCCAATCACAAGGCTGGAATTAGCAAACACCCGCACACCACAAACCCCGGGGTGATCACGTAAGCGCTTATGTAATCCCCCTTGGTTTATCTGATCGGATCCTTAGTGCTTCTTGTCTAATGGATTAATAGTATTTATATGGGCTATATACCAAAAGTGTTCTTGAATAGCTGTGTCTGTTCACTGGGGTTCTTTAACTCGGCTTTGAAGTTCTTTGGAATTCGGTAATCACCTTTTGGTAAGTTAACCAGATCTAAGTCTTTACCAAGTTGTTCAATCAACGTAGTGTTAACGTTATCCATCTTCAATCTCTCAAAGCTTTGACTTTTGTGGAATTGGTCAAACCATTTAATGATCTTTATGTACTCCTCGTCGTACCACAACGAAGAATCTTTGCAAGATGGATGTTCATTTGTCACTGGTATCTCCAGGATCTCCATGAATTGACGACCTGGAAGAACTTTATCAAGTGCAAGGAAGTTTGTCTGTGAGAAACCTTTGGCATAGGACTTAGGCTCATATGCAGTGTCATCAATATTCAACGAGATCTCATCGTCATTAATAACATCATCTAAATCAAGATCAATCTCATTATCATTTCTTATCTTCTTTGTAGCATTATCTTCAGTTTGGCTTAATTTCCTCTTATTCCCATTCTGATGGTCTTCATGCACCACCTCAGCTTCAAACTTAACATGCAGATGGGCACTGAACCAATAATTAGGCATCAACCGTTTGAGTAACTCCCTTGCAACGGGTGATCCCAATTCACCTTTCTCAATATCGGCTTTAAAGAAAGGTTTAATCTTTAACAATCTGTGCAAATCACCTTTATGAACAATGCCTTCGGGCCAATCATGCGACATGAAACAATTCAAGTTCTTTTCCCTTATAAGGCTCATCTTCAAATACTCTGCAAACCTTGTATGATAAACACTTCGAAGACTTGAACCGTTGAAAGGTGGTTGTTCATCTCTTGGTTTGTATAGATTGTTCTCGTTATAAATACCAGACACACCACCAATTCTCAGACCTTTATACCATATGACAGATGAAAGCCCCATATAATAGATCCCCGGAGCGACCCAACCTCCATATTGTAACTCATTCAAGTAGTTAGAAGCCTCGTGATTACCACCAATGAAAATGGTCAACACAGGTGCTTTCTTGTGACCACGGTAATAATCGGCAAAGTCACCAAGTCTTTTGTACTTATCGGGAACAGCCAACGAAGCGAAATCCTTTGGTGATCGAAGTGATTGGAAATCTCCACAGATGATGAGTAGTTCCGGTTTTTGACTCTTTGGGAGCTTGGAGATGGTGGAATAGATCCTGTTGAGTTCTCCATGGCAGCAGCCTTCAACAGCTATGCGTACCGTCCTGTCCATCTCTTTACACCTTCTTACACAGCAGTGTTTACACCTTAAACAGTTATTTGTATGGATGAAAGAGTATATGGCTTAATTTGTATGGCGCGAAAATTACCCCTTTCGGAATGACCGCATCGCTTCACCAAATTTTTTAGTAGTGAAAGTAAACAACCATACAACCATACAACCATACATCCATACAACCAATCAATCAATAACCTCTGGTCAATAACATTTGATTAATAAGACTGGTCAATAACATTTGATTAATAAGATTAATAGAGAATAATGTTCGTCCTCTCACGTCTGTCAGACCTGATACGAATCCCTCCGGACCAATTCAACAGGAAACCAAAGAAGGCCATCATCGCTGAATTGAACAAGAAATATGCAAACAGAGTCGTCAATAACCTTGGACTGATAATCTGTGTTTGGGACATGACTAAGGTAGATGACGGTCTGTTGAAACCTGGTGACGGTGCCACTTATATCAAATGTGAAGTTCGAGTCGTTGTCTTTAGACCATTTGTCGGTGAGATCTTAACAGGCTGGATCGAGAAATGTACACCTGAGGGAATTAAAGTCAACATGGAGTTCTTTGCTGATGTTTTCATCCCCAAGAGCTTGTTATTTGAAGGTTCAGAGTATTCTCTAAATGATAACGCTTGGATTTGGGATGCAGATGGCACAAAGTTGTATCTCGATATCAATGAAAAGATACGATTCAGAGTCGAAGAGGAGATCTTCGTTAACGTTAAGCCAAGAGGACCTGCTATCGAGGGTGAGGAAGAAGAAGAGAAAGAAGAAGAGAAACAACCCAGTTATGCCATTCTTGGATCCTGTCAAACCGATGGTATGGGATGTATAAGTTGGTGGGATTAACCTCCCTACAATGTCTAATGAAACTAATCGTAATGTACATTTGTGTAAACATTTCATCAGTTGTACTGCATGTAACGAGAAGTGGAACTGAACTTCAAGTTACCCTTAATAACCTTGTCAACAGCCTTGAGGAAGTCCTTCTCAGTAGCAACTTTTCTTCTCTCTCTGATAGCGAACATACCAGCCTCAGTACACACCGATCTCAACTCGGCACCCGTGGCGTTTGGACAAAGTCTAGCAATCAATTCCCATCTGATGTCTCTCTCCACGGACATGGCTTTAGAATGGATTCTGAAAATGTTAGCACGGCCTTCTAAATCTGGCAATGAGAATTCAACTTTTCTATCGATACGACCAGGTCTTAACAATGCAGGGTCAAGTGTGTTTGGTCTATTTGTGGCGAACATAACCTTAATGTTACCTCTTGGATCGAAACCGTCCAATTGTGTAATCAACTCTAACATGGTACGTTGAACTTCGTTATCACCACCGGCACCGTCATCGACACGTGCACCACCGATGGCATCCACTTCGTCAAAGAAAATGATACAAGCTTTCTTCGTTCTAGCCATTTCGAATAACTCTCTAACCATACGAGCACCTTCACCAACGTATTTTTGAACCAATTCGGAACCAATAACCCTGATGAAAGTAGCATCTGTTCTGTTCGCCACAGCACGTGCACATAACGTCTTTCCGGTACCTGGTGGTCCATAGAGCAATATACCCTTTGGTGGGTCAATACCCAATTTGACAAATCTTTCAGGTGATAACAATGGTAACTCGACAACTTCTCTCAATTTTTCAATTTGTTCTTTACAACCACCAATGTCACTGTATGTTACATCCGGTTTATCTTCGACGGTCATCATCGTCACCGAAGGGTCAATCTTTGGTGGGAGAGGTAACAAGATTTCGTATTTGGTACGATCAACACCAACTCTCATTGCTTCTTCGATATCCGTTGGTGACACTTTCTCACCCAACGCAACGACAAATTTGGCAATTTGCTTAATGTTAATCACATACTTCGACTTATCTTCGCCTTCGTCACTCTTGATGATCTTGGTACATCTGGCAACTTGTAATGGTTGCTCTTCTTCCATACGTTGTTTGTCCGCCATCACATCCCATAGATGTGGAGGAGCCAACCCTGTGTTACTCTCTTTAACGCCCACTTTCTCCTTGATCTTCGTCTCCAAGTCCTTGATGTCCTTCTCCACCTCTTTGATCTTCTTGGCGTATGGTGCAACACCCTATAAACCTGTTAGTAAACAGCCCCAATGTGTAGATTCGCCACCAAACTTACATAAGTCCTTAACACCTGGATATCACCTTCAGAAAGCGGAACGATCTTCTCCTCCGGCTTGTCGGATTCGTCCTCCAACGGAGCAACGTACTTGTCCCAATCGGCTTTTGGTGGCATTTTTCTTAGTGAATTGTGTGTTATTTACCGTTTACACAGAGGTTTGGTTTGGTGGCGGTTTTTGTTGACGATTCCACCGCGTAAAAGATTTGCCCGTGCAAAAATGGCAGTCGCGGGCACCTTATATACACCAAATAACAGCCAAATAACTACATTTATAATACTTATAAAGATTTATTGGATAGATCAGTCTTCCTGGTCCCAGTTACCCGGTCTTGGCTGTTGCGGCACTTGTGGACCACCGGCACGCTTGGCCATGATGATCTGGTCGACGCTTAAGACGGTACAGGCAGCCTCGGTGGCAGCAGCGATACCGAATCTCTTTGAAGAGAACAAGTCGTAAAGACCTTCGGCAGTGATGTCCTTAACACCGTCGGAAGATTCACCGTCGATGTCAACACCGAATGTGAGGCCTTCCGTAGTGGAATGCTTCGCGTAGAGACGTGGTAACACCTCGGAAGAGTCCAAACCCGAAGTCTCAACGAGCACTCTTGGAATCACTTCGAATGCCTGTGCGTATTGCTTAATGGCCAACTGGAGCAAACCAGGTGTTTTTTCACCAAACTGTGTGATCTTATGCATGAGTTCAGCCTCAACGGCACCAGCACCTGGTAAAAGTCTACCATCTTTTGTCAATCCTTTAATGGCAGAGACACCATCGTCAATGGCACGTTCGATATCATCCAAGTTATTCTTTGTAGCACCACGAACAACAATGGTCGAAGTGCGTGTGACGTCATTCTCCTGACGGAACACGGTGACACGATCACCACCAATCTCCTTGGTCTCGATAATATCGATAGAACCGGCTTCTTCTGGTGTTGGAGCACCGAGACGTGGTAATGGTGTAGCACCACAAACACGACACACTCTTCTCAAATCGAATTTGGATGGAACTTTCAACGTCAAAATGTTATAACGATCCAAATAATGTTGAGCCAATTCACCAATTCCAGAACCGGCAATGACAACTCTAACACCCGAATCATAAATCTCTTTAACGATTTGATCAACCTGTGCTTCTTCACCTTTGGAGAAATCAAGCATCTCTTTAGCGTTATGCAAAAGCACAGTACCTTTAGTCTCTGTCTGTGAGATGTCGAATGGACATGTGTAAACGACAACTTTACTCTTCTCTTTCAAATTCTTAACATGACCTTCAGGTTCACGTGGGAAGACCATACCTTTGATCACTTGTGAGCTTTGCAAAGAGGCACCCATGATCTTAACGACACGAACCGAGTCAACGTTAAAAGCACTTGGGTTCTTTGGTGGCATAACGTTTAAAACGGCCTCGGCAACGAGTCCACTGAGGAAGTCTTCGGAACCGTACTGTTTCGAACCAATGACTGGCTTAATCACTTTTTTCAACTCGGAAATGGAGAGTAAATCGTCAACGGTACTGACTGTGAGTTTCTCCAACGTCTCCAAAGCGTGTTTACTGGCCAATTGATAACCTTGGATGATCTCAGTAGGCTTCAACCCCAAAGTAATAAGCTTCTCAGCAACGTGTAACAATTCACCGGCAAAGACAAGAACGAAGTTGGTACCATCGCCCATCTCCATCTCCTGTTGTTGAGAGGCCATGATGAGCAATTTCACAGCTGGGTGGACAACGTCAAGCTCCTGAAGCATCGTCGCAGCGTCATTTGTAATGAACACTTTACCCAAATGGTTCACAATGATCTTGTTACGACCACAAGGTCCAATCGAAGTTAACACCATCTTGGAGATCTCACGACACGCCTCGATGTTACGCACGACGGCACCGTCTGCGCTGGAGTGCGACTGGTAACCCTGCTTGAAAAGCCCGGCGTTCGGAGCCTGTGGAAGACGAAGGGACATCTTTATACTCTTATTCTTTGGCTTTAAATCAACGGAGATGAGGTTTAAGTGGCGGTTTCTCGTCGAACTTTTCGAGCGCGTACGCGTACACATTTTTTTCCTTTTCGCGAAAATGTGAGAGGACATAGAACATGTTCGCGGAAATCCGGTAAGCGCACTCCCACCGTTTTGTCATTTTAAAAGTAAACAGAAAGTAACAGCGAATATCTCCATTCCATTGCATCTTTAAAAGTATAAAGGAGGATAACAAAGAGGTTTTGTTATCAATTTGTGTTATCTTTGTTGAACCATCACACACATTCTTCACAAAAAACCGGTTGTCATAGCACCCACACCAAGCAATATGGCTGGCATAGAGAACAGTCAATACGACCCAAAAGCCGATCTTCAACGGCTTCTCTCTGACCCTTCGTCGCTGAGAGATCTCCGATCGTACATCAACTACACCAACAGCTACAAGCTCTCATTGGATAAACAAATTGCTGCCAATGAAGCGGAGTACGCCGCGTATCTCAGCTCAGAGGACAAGTTTGACCCCACAGAAGCTACAACACAACTCGAACAGATCATTTTGGAAATGGAGGCTAACAAGACTCTGTCGTTGAACACCCAAAACGTTATCACTGGGATGACATCGGGCATTAAACGTCTTGATGACGCGAAGAAGAATTTGGTGTTGACAATGACTGTGCTTAAACGTGTCCAGATGATGTTGACCGCTTATGAACAATTGGACGCACTTGTCGATGAAAGACGTTACACAGATGCATTACCGTTGCTTGGTGCTGTGTATGAGCTTGTTGACCATTTCAAATCTTATAAAAGTATCGATGCAATTGCACAATTGACACACTCGGCTAATAAGTTGAAGATCAAATTGGCAGACCAGGTGTTTAGAGATTTCGAAGTGACGATGAATAACAAAGATCCATTACCGGAATCGGAGTTGAGAAGTGCGTGTGGTATCATCGACTTGTTGGGTAAAGAGTACCACGATCGTTTGTTGGTGTGGTTCTGTAATCAACAACTCAAGGAGATTAAGAGTATCTTTGTTGCTAGTGACGAGGCAGGTTCATTGGAAAACTTGTCCAGAAGGTTCCTTTTCTTCAAACGTGTTTTGAAAAACTACGAAGAACATTTCCAAACGCTGTTCCCCGAGTCATGGAAGATGGAGGAACAACTCACTGCTAAGTTCTGTGAACATACAAGGGACAGTATCAAACAGGTGTTATCGGATTCGGGAAGTAGAACCGATGTTGAACTTTTATTGAACTCACTTCAACAGGCACTTGACTTTGAGAAGTTCCTTAATAACAAGTTCAAGTACACTTCTAATGAGCAATCGGATTTCTCCAAACCTGCTGGTACATCACCCAAATTTACACACCAGATCTCTTCGGCATTTGAACCATTCCTTAGCATTTGGGTCGATCATCAAAACTCATTCTTACAAAGAAAATTCATGGAATTCCTTGCATCCCCTAAACTGCCGGATTCTGATGATCATCACGTTGTCCCTTCGTCAGCAGATCTTTTCAGAGCATATCGTCAACTCTTGACACAATGTTCAAATCTTTCCACTGGTGCACCATTACGTGATCTTTCAAAACTTTTCTCCAAATGGGCTATCGAGTACAGAAATAAGATTCTCAAGGCCACAATACCACCAGTGACGAATCTTACGGACGAGGCCATCACATACTTAGCACTGGTGCTTAACACTTCTGATTATTGTAACACCACGATGGGACAATTAGAAGACCGTCTTAACGAGGTGATTGATGAACAGTTTAAAAATGAAATCAACTTTGACACTGCACACGAGGCATTCATAAGGTTGATAAACCAATGCTTAAATCTATTGGTGTTGAAAATTGAAAAAGAGTGTGAATTTGCTTGGAGAGAGATGGCTAATACCAATTGGTCCCACATGGAAGACGTTGGTGATCAATCGAGATACATTGCCAGTTTGAAAGAAACTGTGTTGCATAATTGTAAGTTGATCTTACCTAAATTCTCAAGGGAGATCTATGTGAGAAATTTGTGTGATAAAGTCGTGGAAGCCACTGTTAATGAATTCTTGGCCAATATCATTAAGACCAAGCCTATCCCCGTGATTGCAGCTGAACAGATGTTGCTTGATCTTTCAGTATTGAAAGAGACTTTTATGAAATTACCACAACAAGCTGGTGGAGATTTCAAACCTTCAACACAATTCTCAAAACATGTTGATAAGATGGTTGGTAAACTGGAGATCATACTCAAAGTGCTGCTTACACAGGATGCCCCTCAGGAAGGGTTGGTTACGAATTACTTCTATTTGATTGGTGATAAGTCCGTTGAAAACTTTGTTAAAGTGTTAGAGTTGAAAGGTATATCCGATAAGGCAAGACAAACCAAGTACATTGACTTGTTCAAGATCCATATGAAAGCTCATGATAACTTGGCAGAGAGTTCGCCAATCTTGAGTAAATTGGTTGTTGAAGGTGATAAACCACAACAGCAGTCAAGCCTTCTCAGTAACAAAGTCACATCGATGAATTTCCCAGATTCACCAAAATTCGATACCAAATTTGAAAACATCTTGAAGAAGGACAACTTTGAAAAGAGTTTCAAAGAGTTAGCTTTAAACGGTGAAGGTAAGATCAAGAGCATTGGTAGATTGTTCAACAGGAATCAGTGATATACATACATCTACATTGATATGAGTGAAAAAATACATGTAATCATCAGTTCTTTTTCATAGATCGGGGGTATTACCAGGTATCATCGCCTCTTCTAACAGCCAAACCGAGGAATCTGGCAACCTTATCGAATGCCTCGACGAGTTCATCTTTTGTATAGTCAGAGGCCTTGACGGTGACTTCGACCGGTTCGTTGGCCTTACCTTCGACAAACTCCTCAAACTTGGCTCTCTCTTCAGCAGTTGGTGGTAACAACTCGTAGAATCTCGCCAATTGAACGAGATCTTCGTCACTAATTTTTTCAAATGCCTCAATGTCCCTTGGGAACAACTCCAATGGAGGCTCCTCACCGTCAGCACTCAACAATGGGGCCAATAGATCACCACTCTTCTTCTGAGAGTTGACCAATCTACGGATGGCCCTCTCTTCCAAGACATCGAGTTGTCCTTGGAGCTCACCGACAAGTTGGACGAGGTCCTCGTTGGTAGCGAAATCACTTGTGTCCAATTGTTTACCACGTCTCTGTTTTGGTTGGCCAGTCAATGAGGTTGGGTCAAATTCATCAACTTTTGCACGTGTAGAAGACACCTGGAGACGGAGCACCTGTTCCCCTGTTTTCTTGAGCAGATCGGACTGCTTCTTAACGATGAGTTTGAGGTCTTCGACCTGCTGTGTCAAGGATTCGACGTCGGACATCTTCAATAAAGAAAGAATAACGGTTAATTGGGAGGAAATTAAGGATAAATAAGGGTGAAAAGGAAAGGTGGCGATGTTTTTGTTTTGGTTGCTTTGACGTAATGCGTGCTTACCTAATCATTATGTAATCTTTGATTACATAAGCATCGCGAATATTAATTTTGTTTACTTTTCTCTCTCTCTCTCTCTCTCTCTCTCTCTCTCTCTTTCTCTTTTATACTGTTTACTGTTTACTGTTTACTGTTAACTGCTTACTGTTTACGTTATAAGCATGGTGAGTGCCAGAGAAGAACGGTTGAGATCGCACGAGGAGAGTCTAAGAGGTGGCAGCAGTTACAGACACAGAGATGGGGATCGTCCAGACAGAAGATCTTATGGGAGAGATCAAAGCCCTGGACAGATCCAGTCTGAAAAACAGGTCATTGTGAAGGAGAAGCCCAACTTCAAACCATCGGGGCTTTTGGCCAAGGAGTCAAACAACATCAAAGGCACCCAGTTGAAATACACAGAACCTGATGATGCATCGCCTCCGCCATCGACACCGGAATACGTTTTGTTCATCTTTAAAGAAGATTCCAAGATCACTAAACAGTACCCTCTCAACAACAAATCTTCGCATCTCATCGGCCGAGATGAGAAAGTTGTCGATCTTCAAACGGATCATGAAACCTGTTCTAAACAACACGCAGTTATCCAATTCAGGAAAAGACCTACGGTTGACAGTACAGGTATCCTCAAGACAAGTGTCAAGTGAGTATCCCATTCCATTGCTTTATGAGCTTATTACTAACAACACAGGCCATATATCATAGATTTGGAGTCGAGCAACGGTACATTCATCAATCACGAGGAAATCCCACAATCACGATTTGTCGAGCTTAAAGAAGAGGATGTTATCACATTTGGAGAATCAAACACCGATTATGTCTTAATGTTGGATACAAACTAATGAACGTAATGATGATAATTACATATAACTCTTAATATAACCCTTAATTATACGGTAATTGATGTATAGTGGAGGCATGGTTACGTAGCCCCGCCCGTCGGTACGGGCACTCAGCGTGCTTAAAAAAAATTCTATCTCATCTCCCCCGTTTAGTACTTGAAATCTCTCTAAATAGATAACAGAAGCAATGGCTAAGAAAGTTAAGCTCTCGCTTGCTAAACGTAAAGAGAACCGTGCCAAGGAGCTCAAGGCGATCGACGAGCTCGAACAAAACATCAAGGATTATGACCCAACCACACAGAAACCGAAACAGTTCCAAGAACTACCATTGTCACCAGGGATGGTTAAAGGCTTGAAAGAGGCCAGTTTCTCGTTATTGACCGATATCCAAAGGGAGTCTATCCCATATTCCCTTAAAGGGGAAGACATCCTTGCAGCTGCTAAAACCGGCTCGGGTAAGACTCTGGCTTTCCTCATCCCAGTGTTGGAGAAGTTATACAGAGCCAAATGGACCGAATACGATGGTCTCGGTGCATTGATTATATCTCCAACGAGAGAACTCGCGATGCAGATCTACGAAGTTTTGACGAAGATCGGTAAACATTTCCAACTGTCTGCCGGTTTGGTCATTGGTGGTAAAGATGTCAAGTTTGAAATGGAACGTATCGCTAAGATCAACGTGCTCATCGGTACCCCGGGTCGTATCCTTCAACACATGGACCAAGCAGTGGGTATGGACCTCACCAATTTACAAATGCTCGTGTTGGACGAGGCTGATAGAATCTTGGATATGGGGTTCAAGAAAACACTCGATGATATCGTTGCCAATCTCCCACCACAGAGACAGACACTCTTGTTCTCCGCTACACAATCTAAGTCTGTTGCCGACTTGGCAAGACTATCGTTGACTAACCCGAAGTACATTGGTGTCAAAGACGTTGTTGACTCTACTGCTACCCCAGATTCCCTCTCACAGTCCTACATCACGGTGAATCTCGAAGACAAGCTCGATACACTCTATTCTTTCCTCAAGACACATTTAAAAGCTAAGATTATTGTGTTCTTTGCAACATCGAAACAGGTTCATTTCGTTTACGAGACTTTTAGAAAGATGCAACCTGGTATCTCATTGATGAAACTTCACGGAAGACAAAAACAAACAGCACGTACAGAAACCGTGTACAAATTCACAAAAGCACAACATGTGTGTCTCTTTGCCACCGATGTCGTTGCTCGTGGCCTTGATTTCCCCTCAATTGATTGGGTCGTTCAAGTCGATGCACCAGAAGACGCTGACACATATGTCCATAGAGTCGGTAGGGCCGCTAGATACGGTAAGAGTGGTAAATCGTTGTTGATGTTGACTCCATCCGAGGAAGAGGCATTTGTTAAAAGACTTGAAACTAAGAAGATTGAACCGAAAAAATTGAACGTGAAACAGGCAAAGAAGAAATCTATCAAATCACAAATGCAAGCACTCTGTTTCAAAGATCCAGAATTGAAATACTTGGGTCAAAAGGCATTCATCTCATATATCCGTTCCATCATTGTCATGTCAGATAAAGACGTTTTCAAACTCGATGAAGTACCAAAAGAAGAATTCGCCAAGTCTTTGGGTTTACCAGGTGTCCCACAAGTGAAGATCAAAGGTGATATCGCTAAGAACAAGGCTTTGAAGAACGCCTCGAGAAAGTTGTTGGCATTGGCTAAGGCCAATGATGACGGTGAGATCCTTGAAGAGGAGAAGAAGGTGCGTACCAAGTATGATAAGATGTTCGAGCGTAAGAACCAGAACGTCTTGTCCGAACATTACTTGAGTATCAAAAATGAGGCTTTGAAAGATGATGGCCTTGTCTCTGATGATGATGAGGATTTCATGTCCGTGAAGAGGAAAGATCATACAATCGAAGAGGATGAACTTCCAGAACTTTCAGCTCCAACGTCTAAGAGAGCTGCTAAGAAGGCATTGTCCAAGAAAGCCTCGCTCGATGCTAAAGGTAATCCAAAGAAGTTGATCTTTGACGATGAAGGTAATACCCACGAGATTTATGAGTTCCAAAATGAAGAAGACTTCCAAAAAGAAGGTGATGCCCAAACACAGAAGGAGAAGTTCATCAGTAAGGAATCCGAGGTTATGAAGGTTGTTGATGAAGACGATAAAGAAGTTGCTAAACAGAAGAAGCTCGAGAAGAAACGTAAAAGACAAGAAGCAGAGAGAAGAGCTGAGATGTCCGATAGCGACGATGAACAGCAGGAGTATTACCTCGGTAGCGATGTCGAGGCTGATGACACTTTGGCTAGCAAGGTCTTGGCTGAGCTTGACCGGAGAGACAGTGATGAAAGTGATGATGAACCTCCAGCTAAGAAGGCTAAATGGTTCCAAAACGATAAGGTTGGTGGTAAGACCCGTGGTGATGAACCAGAAGTCTTGGAGATTGAAGAGCCGGAGACAATCGAAGACCTGGAAGCCCTCACTGCCAGACTTATCTCGCAGTAACATAATGTGTATTCATGATCTAGCATTAAAATTAAGTAATTATAGAAAAAAAAACTTATGAGACATGTAGGTCACGTGAATAGTACGTCAAAGTCACGTGCACCGAAACGCGAAAACCGGTAGGGCCACGATGCATATGGTTATAAACGCGTATGGTCAATGCCGGAATGTTTTATATGAATCACACTAAAACCAGCGTTTTACTTCTGAATACAATGGAAAGAGAGCAGAAGGACCTCCACTTCAGGGATGCATTCTGGGCCTCGGATCACATGACGGGCATCCGCTCGCTTTTTGAGAAGCTCGAGCAAGGACACACCGAAGGCACGGCCACATTGACCTATTTTGAAGAATACACAGCAATAGTTGACTTGGAATCGCAGATGTTTGGCCAATTGGCCCAAAGACAGAAGCTTCTTTTGGAGAGCAAAGCACATGGTGATTCTAAGCTCGTGGGAAAGCTCATGGAAGACAAACTGGTGGGATCCATGAGAGACGTCACAAAAGAGCAGGCACGTTTTGTCACAGAGGCCAGCATCACACGTCAAAGGATGTATTCCAAGTTTAACAGTGACCTTGTGATTCGTCTTAAGGACTTTTTGGATGACTATAACGACTTCATTGGTGATTCAAAGAAAAGTGTTCAAAATCAGTACAATGTCTATGTGCGTTCGTTGCAAACCGCTCAATCTATGGAGAAGAAGATCGCCACGAAAGTTAGAGCCTTGGAAGATCTTAACGGGAAACACTCTTCCACCATTGTCGAGGTTAAGGAGCCTGTGGAAGTGAATGTAACACCGCCTGCTGCTGACACAGAAAGTGTATCCACACCAAAGAAAGTCACATCGTTGCCACCAACTCCAGAGAAGATCGATATCCAAGAAACACCCGTTAAGCGTATGGAGCCGGTTCAAGAAGAAGAGGTTGAAAAGACATCCGACTCTGAGGAAGACGAGTCCTTCCAATTCCCAATGCTGCTTGGAATGACAGAAGTGGCCAATGTCGAAGAGCTACGAGACATTTTGAACGCAATGGTTGAAGAGATCCCCGTGAAACGTCGTATGATCCCACTGCCAGGTGTAAACAACGATTACTTCACATCGGAACACTTCTCAACCTGGGTCAGATCCCATTTCTCCAGGGAGGATACGAGGCGTAAAGTTGAAAAATTTGGTCAAGATTTCATCGATCTGGGACTCATGAGAAATTGGAACAAGCTTGTTGCCAATAACTTTGTATCCGATGGTTCTTACTACGAGTTTACAGATCTCGCCAGATTCACAGCCAAATTTAAGCAAGGGGAGAACCCGGTTCTCAAACCTGAACCTCTCCCGAAGTCAACACCGCCTACGCCCTCGAAGAAGAAGACAAATAGAAGATCTCTGACTCCAACCTCGGACATTTGGAACAACTTGAAGAGCTCATTCACATCCTCGACCAACCCCGAGTTGCTCAAGTCCGAAGTAGTGGAGCTTCAATCCAAGTACTTGGATGCCATAAACACCACCAACTTGGAGAGAACTAAACTTGATCTCCTCATCGAAGAGACATGTGATAAGGCCGAGACTTTTGAATCCAACAGAATCTCCTTGATCTTCAAGTTGAACAAACTCTTCAGTGAGAGTATACTCGCAGATTATGAAACCAAATCCAGGAATCTTGCTAAATCCTTATCAGAGTTAACTTTCAACGAAGACACCATCAAATACGAGAAATTGAAAAGGGCCACTAGTGGTGGTGCCGGTTGGTATTGGCCAAAGACCGAAGCTAAGTACATTGACCATTTCAAAGACTTAAAAGTTGAGTTGCTCGACACGGATCTCATAAATCAAACGACGGATCCAGAGGACCATGATGTGAAGACCAGGTCTGTTCCTGTGTTTGTCAAATTGATGGTCTCTGAGCTTGATAGTATTGACGATGTGGGCACGTTTTGGAGGGCAGACTTGGATATTAAGAGAGCTAATGAGATCAAGAGGAAAGTTGTGGAGTTTGTTGCCGAGCATGGTCATGACGGTGACCCTGTCACCGTGATTGCAAACTTGGTTGGCCGTTTGTTCGATACAGAGAAAGTTGATGGTATCGTTTCATTCTTTAAGCTTTGGCTTTTGGAGCTTCCAGATAGTGTTGTCCCCTTCACGTCATATGACTCTTTGTTGAAAGCTTACGGTGAGGATAAATCCCAGGTTGTTGATATCCTCGGCTCCATTCCAAGACAGAATCTTTCCACGTTGTTGAACATCTGTGAACACATCTCCAAGAAATGTGAAGCACATTCTTTGCATTCATACAGAGTCCCATTCCACCACTTGTTGTTAAGACCAAGTCCAAAGAGACTACACGCGTCTGTCGATGACTCCTTGGTGTTTGAAGCATTTGTTGCTGACCTCTTTGAAGAGTCCTTCCGCACAGAACTGTACAATAAGTTGGAACAGCTTGAGCAATTCCACTCGGAGAGGGAGAAACGTGTGAAGGAGTCGTTAGCGAGGCTAAAACAAGAAAGGGGAAAAGCATCGACTTCCTCTTCACCGACACCGAAGAAAGATCCAACACTCACCGCTGATGGCCTCAGAGCTTTCAAGACGAAGTCACCTGCACCGACACCCACCACTTCACCACGACTCGATAACAGGAGAAACTCTGCGCTTGCGCCAGCTAGTCTGATTTCCCCATCGATGAAGAGACCTTCTGATAACTTGTCCAAGCGGAACAGTCTCTTGTTACCGGATCAGTAATATACAGGACTACAAAGTAGTATATTGATGTACATTCATTCACTTATCCAACTCCGCGTACAATCTCTTTCTCTGATGGTTCAACATGTATCTTCTCTCACCGGCAGCACTGAAATCCCTGACTCTGAAGTACTCGTCCTTCTCGATCAACGCCTTTGTAGACTCGGACATCACACGGGTGTCACTTAAATTGACTTTGACGTTGAAGAACTCCTCTTTCAACTCCGGGTGTGTGCTTGCCAAGATGGTGAAGTTATACGACTTGGTGAAGAAATCCAAGATGTCAATCATCGCCTCATTTACGGCGAAATGGGAACAGTGGTAATCTTTGAAGATGACGTAGAACTTGGTCTTATGGATTCTGCAAGCAATTTGGAGAACTGCAAATGCAATGGCATGAGCTGGGATCTTGAGTGCCACTTCGAGTTGATACGAGTCGTAAGCGATGAGCCAAGCGAGATAGCAGATGTCTGCTGGGATCTGGAGCTTCTTGCCCAACTTGACGATGAACTCTTCGGTGTGATAAACACGTAAATCGAACGAAATGGTCTCGAGCATCTTGAACTCAACGGCGAGTAACTTACGCTTATAACTCTCCACTTGTTCCGACGGCAAGAGCACGTTCCGCAGTTGTGCCGACACCAAGATAATGTCCCGGAGCTTCTTCACTGTGTCCTCGTTCTTCGTGGCGAGGAAGAGCGCTGTGAGCGCCACGTCGTAGTAATTCTGGTTGTCGAACTTGTTGTGGAGGTAGAACCTTTGGTAGTACACCATAGCGGCCTCGAGCACCCGCACGGGGAACTTGAGAGCATGGCAGATCTTGGTGAGGAAACCAAACATCTGCGAACGTCGTTGCTCATAGGTTTTGCGGTCCTCGACGGTGAAAGACTGGCAGAAACGGATTTGGTTCTGTGTGAGAAACTGGCGGGAGATCTGGATCGTCGAAGCCACCTGGCCCGCGGCCTGGCCGGGTGCCGGCGTGTGTGATTGGCTATTCGGCTGTGCTCTCTGTGCAGGTCCTCTGGGCAGACTCATTTCTGGTACTGTGGCGCTGTGGTTGTTTACGGTTGTTGTCTGGTGGATTTGTTTGGTGAAGTTTTGTTGACTTTTCTTTCGCGCTAACATCTCTTCGATCACCACCAAACCACCAGGACATCCATTTGATAGCACAGTGTACGATGCTGAGGAGAAGAGTTCATCTGCGGTCGTTCCATACAAGCAATGTTCGTGGTATCGACATGGTTGCGATGATGAAGGAGGCCGTCGCTGAGACGCAGAGAGAACAGGAGAAGCCCCATGTTAAGCCAAAGCCTGTGAACACTCCGAAGAAGAAGAAGACTATAAAGCTCCCCGCTGACCACTTGAATGACAAGTACAGAAGCCAGTTCAAGAAACCACCCACTGTGGGGCAACTTGCAGAGATCAACGGGTTTTTCCACCAAGCACAGGTCAAACTCGAGTGGACCACTGCTAATTTCCTAGATATCCCCGGGGAGAAACAGAGACAAGAAGATGAGGCCAAGATGAATGCCAAGACGGAAGATGAGCTTGAAGAAGATGATTTTATAAAGAGTAAGAAGAGCCTACGAAGCGTTGGTTTACCGGAAGTGGTGTTCCTCGGGAAGTGTAATGTTGGCAAGTCATCGCTATTGAATGGACTTCTCACTCAGTCCAGTTTGAAAGAAAGTCTTGAATTTGCATTCTCTTCGAAAAGAGCCGGTTTCACTCAAACCATGAACTGTTTCAACGTTGGTAACAGATTCAAGTTGATTGACACCCCAGGTTACGGTGTGAAAGGTAAGCCAGAACAAGGCAAACAAGTGATGGAGTACCTTCACAGAAGGAAAGAGCTCCGTCGTGTATACTTACTTGTTGGTTCCAAAGAAGGGTTCAGTCAAGACGATTTCACCATCATTGATATCCTCGTTGAGTCCGGTGTGCCATTTGAGATTGTGTTCACAAAAGTGGATCAATTGATGAAAGTGGCTACCGTGGAAAAGCATTTAAAGCAAAGTGAAGTATTAGAATTGCCATCTGAACCATCAGTTATCTTCACAAGCTCGGAAACAAGCCGGAAATTCCCCAAAAGACAAGGATTTGGAGAGTTAAGGCATTCAATCTTTGAAGCATGTGGCCTAAGTCCCGGTGTTAAGCCTCTCAAGCTATCCAAAAATTAACTACATACATGGAACGGATATAAAATGATTAGATATTGTACACGTTAACGTTAAACCGTAAGAAAATGCAAAGAGTTTTGGGAGAAACACAAAAGCAGATCTCTCTTAGAAACGACCACCTCTACCACCACGGCCACCAAAGCCACCTCTGGAACCACCACGAGCACCACCGAATCCACCTCTAGAACCGCCTCTACCACCGCTGAAGCCACCTCTGGAACCACCACGGCCACCACGAGCACCGAACCCACCACGAGCACCACCACGGCCACCGAACCCACCACGAGCACCACCGGCACCACCACGGGAACCCTTCTTCTTAGGTGGCTTTGGACCGGCAACCTTTGGCTTAGGAAGGAATCTCTCCAATGGCAAGAGCTTATCTGGGGCAATGAAGAACTTATCACCAGCTTTGAAACTTGTGGCCTGAACACCTTCACTTGGCTTGATGGTGAAGAACACTTCGTTCAACGGACCAAGAATCTCGTCAACTTTACCAACCTGTGTCTTGTTCTCAAGGTAGATTGGAGCATTGAAGTAAGGGATCTTGGTGTTAATGGAGCGACAGAAAATGTCACCTTCAACGGCGTGTAAGAAAGAACCCATCTCAAGCACACTATCTGGTGGGCCAACTGGGCCTGATGGTCTGCCGAAGCCACCACGGCCACCGAAGCCGCCACGACCGCCACGGAATCCGCCTCTGGAGCCTCCTCTGTTCATTGTAGGAGTTTTTTTGTATGTTTGTTAGGGATCCTGTGGAGATGAGCTTCTTCTCTTCTTGACATATTTTTTTTTTATTGAGAGGCCTCCTCAAAAAATTTTCGAGACAGTTCCGGTCCACATGTTTGTATGGACGGTCACGTGCGTGGTCACGTGTGTGACCGGAACTCGTTTTTTTTTTTAATTTAATTCGCGAACTTGTTTGTTATACAAACTTTCATGTCTTTCTCTTGTAAGCTATAAATCTTTGTATAAGCTATCAATTGGCCTTAAAAAGAGGTGTTATGACATTTGAAGACACTGTGAACGGTCTGATAAAGAACAAGAAAGGTGAATGGGTCAAACTGACACCGAAAGTGGTCAATAAAGTGCTCGATGTCGTATTGGAAACACCATATAAGCAGACAACTTGTCTCGGTTCCACTGATATTCTCTTATTCTTACTGAAGGACTTCTCCGAGGGGATCACAGATAACCATGTCCTACTTATCGCCGCTTCCATATCATCTTTCACTCTCAGTGGTACCCCATTGACCATTGAATCCTCGGAGACCCTCACTTCAATACTCACACGATTGATCCAGATCTACGAGAGAAAGAACACTTCGACTCCTCAAAAGACTCTCATTGTGCGTACCTTCATAACTCTTGTGCGATCTATGCTTGATCCAACAATCAGACGTTCTATTGCCCCAGTTTTCTCCATTTTAGCATGGTCAGATCTCGAATATAGACCATTGGAACATGAAGACACTTTCCAATCAACATTGGAAAGACTCCAGGCTTTGACACCAAAGGACAGAATGTGTCGTCATAAGATTGCATCTGTGACTCGTATGCTGTCTTTAGATCTCATCAATGGTGATTCCAGGGAGTTGAACAGTGTCATCATGGAGTATATGTGTTTGGTGTTATCACAGTTACCAACAAGACGGTTCCTCAAGACTGTGATTGATCAAATGAATGTCGTTGTTCTTGTCAAGGACAGGTTTAAGGATAAGACTCTTCAGTTTTGGTTTAAACAACTCTGTTATTATGCACACTTCCCCATTGATGAGTTTACTGGTGAGATGAAACCTACGAATGAATTGAAAGAGGAGCTTTCAGCTACAGAGACACTTCTCCAGTCTACTTTGTTTGCAAAGTACAAAGACACAGTTGGTGATTTCATCTTGGATAACGCTTCCTTAAGGTTTGATCTTGGTTTGACCAAAGAACAGCTCAGTAAACTTGATGCCGTTGCTCTTGATGACCTTCTCTCCACTCTACGCATCTCAACGAAAAATCTCAAATTGACAGATAGCACCAAGCTTGAATTGATAATGTCAAAGCTCGAATCACCACCTGACCCATCACAGATTATCTCTATGCTTACACCGTTGCCAACAGAAACTGATCTTTCCCAATTGCTCATCCGTCCCACTTCCACCTTGCCAAAACTTGGCCCACAATACCTCTCCATCTCGGATCTCCTAATCCGTACGTATGAACTCATCAGAGCCGATTCATTCTCCGAGATCAACAACCATCTTCTCCGTACACTGCCACGTTTCAAGAAGCAGAAAAACCAGGACAAAATCACAGGGTCGAGTCGTCATGGTGTTGTCATCCCACCAATTACAATCACACACATCAAGAGATTTGCTAGTGACGAGATATACCAGGCAGATATCAAGCTTGACCTGAGTCATTCACCTCAGGTTTCATTGTCAGAATGGAGTTCGTTATCACCTGGTGATGTCATACTCTTGTCCAAGATTGCAGAGAAATCCAAGAATGAAGACCCTTTGGTCAAAGAAGGACTTGTCTCCTTGAGATCTGCCACCATCGTTAAACTCATGAAGAAAGACAAGAGCCTCTCTATTCGTGCTCACCTCGATGCTGGATTGTTTGCCAATGGTGATACCGTTGATACGTATCATCACTATAACTTGTTGATCAAATTACCACCTAAATTGAAAGGGTTTAAAAAATCATTGGATGCTATCAGTTCGCTAATTGACTCGAATGACGATGTTCTCCCACCATGGCTCCTTGAAAGTGTCCTTGGTTACGGGGACGTCAACGCAGGTGATTTCACAAAGCACTCGCGTGGTTCTGTGGTGCTAGGATTTGTTGACGAGGAGCTTCTCAAAGAGGCCTTTCCAGAGTTTGAGATTGTCTCTGTTCAAAGGGGAACTAAGAAAAGACGTGTTGTTGGTGATTCCGGCTATTTACCTGACCTATACGGTATCAATTTTGAAGGACAATCTGCTGAGTTGTTTAACACTGACTGTGATTTTGGTCCTATACCGTATACGCCTGCACAACTGAGATCTGTGATCAGCTCTATGTATGATGGTTTGACAGTTGTTTCTGGTGCACCGGGTACTGGGAAGGGATTTGTTTTCAGCATGCTAATGGCACTCTCCAGGATAAACTCCCCAGGACAGAGAACTCTTGTCGTTTCAAAGAACGGTCATTACTTGAAAAGTGCTATGAACTCATTTGATAAAAATGATCTATCTGTTGTGAATCTCTCGGATCCAGAGAGTCTCGCTGACTCTATCACTTTCAATATTCAGAGATTACAAAAGCTTCTCTCCAGAGTTGATGAGATCGCAGCTAGTCTTGGCAATGAAGGCGCATGGGGTAACGATGCTGAAACTGCTGCTAATTTCTACAAGTATCATATTGACCCTAAATGGACATCTTTCTTGGCTCAATTGAAAGAGAAGAAATCAACTGAGTTCATTATGGAGAACTATCCATTCAAAAAGATCAGTCATCTTTCTATCTCAGACACCTCCACGTTAGAGGACGCCATTAACGAAGTTCTCAAACATTTTGCAACAAATGTCAAATCCATATTTGACGAGATATCCAAGTTGGGTCCACTCACATACTTATCAACACAATCTTCAAAAGAGGACTATGTACTCTCGACACAGGCACGTGTTGTCGGGATCACAATTGATCAACTGTTGGAAACCAAATTGAAGTTGAATTTCGACCAGATAATCATTTTGGAAGCATCTCAGATGAATGTCTTTGAGACGTTGTTCCCTGTGATGCACAATAAAGTGTCTAAGCTATTACTCATTGGTGATGAGAAGAACTTGGGTCCTTCAGTTTTCAACGATGATCTTTCTAAGGAGACCGGGTTGTCTAAGAGTCTGTTTGAAAATTTGCTGGACGCAGGTGTTAATGCCATTAAACTGAAGACCACGTTTATGGGAGACAAGACAGTTATGAATGTCTTGAACAAGTACTACGATGGCTTGATATATGACCAGGATCATGGGTACTCGCTTTCATTTATTACAGTGCCTGCTGATGAGACGGAGAATCATCCAGGATTCTACCAAAGCGTTTCGGAAGCAGAGACTGTCATTGACACCGTGGCTCAACGATTGGAGTCCGGTGGTAAAGTCTGTGATATCAGCATCATCACACCCTTTGAAAGTCAGAAGGTCTTATTACAAGAGGTTGCCCAGTCCAAGTTGAACGTCATTCCGGAGATTTCAACCATTGACGAGTTCAGAGGAAAGAAAAACGAAGTTGTTATTGCCTCATTGGTACGTTCAACTGTTAAACCCAGTGATCGTGAGATTGTTGCCATGTTGTCGAGTGCTACCAGTAAACTGATTGTTGTTTGTACCGAGACTCAGAAGAATAACATTTTGTGAATATGAAATCAAACGATGTCATCCTCATCTGGAAGTGTAATAACGTGGTGTGGGATGATTCTCTCGATTAAGCTGGTGATGTTATCTGATTTGTGGAGAAGCACAAGGAATACGACTAATAACACCACAATGATCATGACACCTTGGAAGGTGTGAGGATTGTTTGTGATTCCTGAGTTTGGGATGAATGTTGGATGACTACTCAATTGGTATGCAAGAGCTTCTTCGGTGATTTTGGAGAGGCCAGGCAGTGAAGCGATAGTTGTCAACTCTTGTGTAGGAGCCATTGTGGAAGTTGTCAAAGGCTCAAGGACCTCTTGTATAGGAGCCATTGTTGATGTTATGGTCTACAGGTGAATAGTTATTAGAGGGGAAAATATCTGCTTATAAATAATGAATAGCCATTTTCTGGCCAGCACAATTTCTGTCTAGACCCCGAGCTTATAACTCACAAGGGTATCCACTTTATGCGAATTTGTTGAGAAACTCCTAAACTTCACTTTCTCAGCATTTTGTATCTCTTTAGAATCTGAATCTATCCATTCACTAGGAACTTTAGCATTAGCATCTGCATAGACCAACACGTTAAAAGTGTAATCACCTGAATCTAATGCCGGTAAGAAAGTGACACTCGCTGTGATTTGACGAATTGTCGCTTGGATGCCTCTTTGCATCTGTTCCTCGGTGATCTCCTCTTGTGGTATGGTCTCAGCTCTGTGTAAACTCTCCTCATCATAGACTTGTAAATCAAATTGCCAACGTTCAATACACTCCGTGGTGTCTTTGTTAATGACGGCTAACACAAGCCTGGAGACTTTATCCTGGACGACCCAACGGTGTAATTGTGACACTATCTTGCGTATATAGGTTTTGACATCCTCATCGGCAGTAACGAGCATCGACAAGTTGTATTTCCTCACGATGTGGAAGTCCTCTGGAGGGTAAATGCCACGCTGGTAAAGGATCGAATTGATGGCGTACTCGAAGTATTCGGCAACGGTTTTGGCACTCCCGCGGAGGTTCAAGCTGGAGCGTGTCGGTGCTTTGTCTGTCATATCTTTGTCTTATTTATACCCTTCGACTGGTGGTTTTGTAAGGAAGTAAGTTAAGGGTTTGTTTGTTTGTTTACTTTTCGAATTCGCGGATGGCAAATTGTCAGCTGTCAGTTCAGTCATTAAATCAGTCAGATCAGTACAAAAACCAGTCAATTGAGACAAAGAAGGACAGGATGGTGTGTATATACAAAGAGTATAGAAGATATAAGACTAACACAAACAGCACGGAGTTAAACGGTTCCATTTGACCGAGGAGGCCAGACGTCAGAAGCTCGAAAAGGAAGCCACGAAGATCAAGAACTACAAGACGTTGACGAATTCGTTGTTGAATAAGAAGAATAGCAAAGTATATGATGATACAGCGTTCAAGCAGACCACGGATATCCTCAATGTTAACCCTGAGTTCTATACCGTGTGGAACTACAGACGTGACATCATCTCGAACCATTACATGAAGGCTTTAACACCGGAACAACTAATCAAATTGTTCAACGATGAGTTGGTTTTCAATATGTTGAAGTTCAAACAGTTCCCCAAAGTTTATTGGATCTGGAACCATCGTGTGTGGGTGTTGGAGAACCATCCAGCGGTGGATTGGAAAGCGGAGATGGCACTCGTTGCTAAGATCCTCACGTTGGACTCCCGAAACTTCCACGGTTGGACTTATAGACGGTACATCGTTGCCAAGATCGAGCAGTCCACCGGTGAGTCTATGGCTTTGGAGGAGTTCCAATACACCACGGAGAAGATCAACAACAACTTCTCAAACTTTTCAGCATGGCATAACAGAACCAAACTGATACCCAAGTTGTTCAAGTTGAAACCCACGGAACAATTCCATTCAGAGATTGATTTCTTACAAAGAGAACTAGAGTATCTGAAGAACGCCATGTATACCGACCCCGAGGACCAATCCGTGTTCATCTACCTGCGTTGGTTATTAACCGATGATCTCTTTGTGAAAAACATCCCAAAAGACCAATACATCACCATCTTGAAGGCCGAATTGGACAACATCAAAGAGTTGAACGCACTGGAGAAAGAGGACAACGGTAAGGACAACAATTGGTGTTTAAAGACCATAGTGGTTATAGACAAGCTCATCGGTGACATAACAAAAGAGTACAGTCAAGAGGCAGACGCTTGTCTTATAAAACTCATTGAGGCAGATCCATTAAGAAAGAACAGATACATTGACCTGTCTTCATAAGTATACAAGTACTTTAGACATTACCGCCGAAGTAGAAGAGTAGTGGAGTCGAAGAGTGTACTTAGATGTTTACTACATGATAGATGGGGGATAAGTGTATAACAATCACCGTTGGACACAGTGATTATGATTATAGATACCTCCCAGATTAGACTGTTCACTAGCTTGTTCTTAAGGCTTACCGCCGTGTAGAAGACCAAATGTAAACAGTGCTTGGAGATTTCCATCCCTTACTAAGGGAATAAGAGAAAGTGTATAACAATCATAAGACATTACAATGCCGACTTTTGGCATTAACACCAAAATTGCAAGACGAGGTGATAATTGGTGATGGATGGTGATAAATGGTGATGGATGGTGATTTGGTTGGCATTTGAATAAGGAGAAGTTGGGGGGCAGCGCGCGGTGTATTTATACACAAAACACAAAACACAATAACATCTACACAAATAATGACAAAGACTCTAGAACCACATGGATGTCTAGAGGACACTTTAGAGCTACATAGATGTTTAGAGGACAAGTCGTGTATAGAGACACCGTTGGACACAGTGGTCATTAACGTACAGACCGCCCTATGGATTGTTCTGCTCACCAGGTAACTCTTATGGGGCTTACCGCCATGGAGGAAAACCTGGCAACAGTGTTAGTTATGTTCTATGAAAAATCAAATACCACGTTGTCAATCATTTATCTGGTACACCTGTTAGCGCTCGCCCAAACGCTTGATGATTGAATACGAGTTGGTGGAGAAGTGTAGAAAGCTTCGCGGTGTAAACAATTTATATACACGAAGGTCAACACCACAAATCATGGTAAAGGCTCTGAAGCTACGTAGAAGATTGGAAAGGATCAGTTGTGTATAAGAGACACCACTGAGACATAGCTATCATAATGTACTTTGAACAGCCCCATTAGACTACCCGTTTACCAAGGTAGCCCTCATAAAGCTTACCGCCGTGTAGATAAGGTAACTCTCTTAAGGCTTACCGCTGATGTAGATAAGAATACGTAGTAAACAGTGTCTCGATGGAAAGTAACCACACATGATACCGTTGTCTAACTGCCTTGCCGTGTACTTAAAATACAGAAATGTTATAAAGCTGAACAAAGGTGTAGAGCAGCCAAAGGCATGATACACCACAAATCGTCGTTATAAAGGTCAACTACATGAATTCAATATTGAAGGGACAAGTCATGTATAGAACAAGCACCGTTGGACACAGTGATTACAGCTATACATACCTCCCATTGGATTGTTCTGTTTACCAGCTTGTCCTTAAGACTTACCGCCGTGTAGAAGACAAATTGCGTGGTAAACAGTGTCTTGTTAACAAATCAGTGAAATACTGCCAAATTTGGACCTGTTACAAATCATTTTACCAGAAATTCTGAAACAATTAAACCATACAATATCCTTTGGAGTGGGAAGTGGGAAGTAGAAGGTGGAAAGCGTTTTTCAGGGTTTTATACACAAAAAGTAGCTTTACGCGTCAAGAGAACGTACACCACAAACAAACCTCACAAAACTACATAAATGATATAATAAAAGGACACGTCGTGTATATAAGAAGCACCGTTGGGACACAGTGAATGCTATGATTGTACAGACCGCCCTTATCACTGTTCCGTTTACCAAGTTGTTCTTCTTAAGACTTACCGCCGTGTAGAAGAGAGGTGCGTGATAAACAGTAGTGCTGTACACAAACTTGTGTAAAGTCATTCATACTTCAATGGCAGAAAATGTCCTTGAGGGGTTAAGCGATCTGGTGTTTATTCTGGATAACGAACATTAGGCCGACCGAATCCGATGAACTAATCAATACGAACGAGTAAGAGTGTAGTGTAGAAACTAGAAAGTGGGAAGCGCGCGGTGTATTTATACACATAACAACTGGACATCTACACAAATCATGGCAGAACTACATAAATGACGTATTGAGAGATAGGACAAGTCGTGTATAAGAAACACCATTGGACACAGTGAATCATTAACGTACAGACCGCCCTATGGATTGTTCTGTTCACCAGGCAACTCTTAATGGGGCTTACCGCCATGGAGGAAAGCCAGGCGAAAGTGTCTTGATTTCATGATCGTCGACATGTGCGACTGGTTGAGCTTTAACACACTTCCAAGCCAATCACAGTAAATTTGAGACGTTTTAGTTTATAGTAGAGGAGTGTGTACAAAGTAAAGAAAGCTTCGCGGTGTAAACAATTTATCAACACCACAAATCATGGTAAAGGCTTTGAAGCTACGTAGAATTGGAAAGGATAAGTCTTGTATATGAGGAGCACCGTTGGACACAGTGACCACAATTGTACGGACCGCCCACTGCATTGTTCTGCTCACCAGGCTACTTACCGCCCATGTGGATAAGAGAAAGCCTGGTAAACGGTGTTTGGGGGATGTAATCCCAATGTTTCCGTAATCATGGTATATAAAACACGTTAATAAACAGAAAAACTTACCAAGGCATGAACCCGCTCCTTACTGGAGTGGGAAGTTGGAAGTAGAAAGTAGAAAGTAGAAAGCGTTTTTTCAGTTTACAAAACTACTTTTACGCGTCGTACACCACAAAAAGACGTCACTTATGAATCTACACAAATGAATAAGGGACAGTTCGTATATGAGAAACACCGTTGGAGCACAGTGAATGCTATGATTGTACAGACTGCCCTTATTGCTGTTCCGTTTACCAAGTCATTCTTCTTAAGACTTACCGCCGTGTAGAAGAAAGACGATAAACGATCAGGATACCTCCAATCTAATCTCGTTATAAACGATTCGGCCAGCAATGAACTAAGAAAGAACTAGTTTTGAGCCTATCCTCCCACATTTTCAACCCAAATATAATTCTGAGTTTTCTCCATTTTTATAAGCTGTAAAGGTGTTTATCTAGTATATATAAAAAGTTCATAAAAAATGAAAATTAGTACACAATATTAAAAAAAAAAAAAAAAAAAAAAAAGAAGAAGATAAGATGCTTATGTAATCACTCACTACTTGCTTATGTAATCATAAATGCTTAAGTAATTGCTGACTAAGCAATATCAACATATATTCTCTTCTTTGGATCCTTTAAGTATATGACATTAGTGGTGTATTACATCATTTAAAGAGAAGATACATAAGCACAAAGATAAATGACAAAGAAAGATATAATGACAATAACAATAACAGAACGCGTCGCTTACGCGTCTCGAAAAACGCGGTGGCAACTTGAACGCGTCAACAACAAAAACAACAACAAAGAGCATAAAACTATAAACACAACCGCAGAACAAACAGTGAAGATGTCCCGAAGAGCATTTGAGCATATGAATCTGCTCATCTTGTCGTCAGCTGAGCTTTGCGACGGCGATTTGGATGAGTTATGTGCCGTTTGTGACAAGAACAACGTTCCATACACCGTTAAGGACATCTCCGACTCCATCACAAAAGAACAATTCGTCTCCTCGGGTTTTACACAGATCGTCTCCAATTCGATTCTCTTTGACTTGTACAACTTTTCTCAAGAGACTCTGATTCCAGTGACCACTGCCCAGTACATCTTTGATTGTGCTGCCAAATCAAAGGGACTCCATACAAGACCTTACTCTCCAGATCCGAGACATGTGCTTAAAGACGTCCACATCTGCATCGGTGATTTACCACAGGCCGACAAAGAGGCCATATACGGTGGTGTGCGTGCGCTTGGAGGTGCTTTCAGTGAGACTCTTAGTGCTTTTATTACACACCTCATCAGCACAGACCCTTTGGAAGATTGTGTCGTTGCCGTGCAAAGCGTTAAAGGCTTTGATATCAAGGCAGTTCACCCGGCTTGGATCGATATGTGTTTGAAGATGAGAAAGAAGTTGGATGAGACCCCGTATTTGTTGAATGCTAAGAACTCTATGGAACAAGAACAGAAGATCAACGAGTTGGATGTCTTTGACCGGGATGCAGAATCGATAAAGACCCAGGATCAATTCCTCAAGGGGAAGAAGTTCTATTTGGGTAAAGACCTTGAATTGACCACCGAGAGAGCGTGGAAACTTACAACGTCAATGATCGAAAATTCTGGTGGTGTTGTCGTTGACTCTTTGGACCAGTGTAAATTTTACATTGGTCAATACAGAGATGGTGAAGAGTACATCACTGCAAGCAAGAATAAGCTCTACGTTGGTAATTTGAATTGGATCTATTGGATGGTTGAACACCAGAAATGGATTACACCTTATAGGAAACTTCTCCATCACCCATTCGTTCGTGGTGGTATGCCCGAGATGAACGAATTCACAATCTCTGCTACAAATTACACAGGAGATGCAAGATTCTACATTAAGAAACTTGTCGAAGCACTCGGTGCCAACTTCACAGCGAGTTTGAAACAGAGTAACACCCATTTAATCTCCGGGACACCCAATGGTAAGAAATATGAAGCAGCTTTGAAATGGAACATGAAGATTGTCAATCACTTATGGCTCGAAGAGTGTTATTCGAATTGGAAGTTACAACCTTTTAATCATCCACGGTATGCTGCCTCTTTAAGTGATAAGATCAAACTTGGTGATATCGTCGGAGAAACCACTTTGGACATTGAAGTGTTAAAGAAGTTTTATGAAGATGGATTCCATGAGGGAAGTACACACATTGTTGAGGACTCTGAAGATGACTCCCCTGCTTTCCCACCTACGGAGAAGACATCTGATGAAGTTGCTAAGATGACCCAAGTGTCAGACCATGAGAGTGATAAGGAGAATGAACCTGTCAATTCACAGAAGACAGATGCATTCACACCAAAGAAACAGACAAATAGTGAAACACCACTCAAGACACCAGCGTTGAAGAAACTCAGTACAGAAACACCACAACGTATGTCGAGTGGTCGTAAAGCCAAGGATAAAGCCGCACAAAAACTTCATGAGGATATGGAACAGTTGAACTATTTCCAACAACAACAGAAGAGTCGCAGTAAGAATGCACCATTGTTACCAGAGGAGATTGAAGAACGTAAGAGAAGAAGGGAGGAGGAGTTGTTATCCAAAGAGCGTAAATCTGTGTCTGTTGAACCGGAAACACCTGGTAAGAAGGAGATATCCCCAAAGACCAAGAAAGTTAGGAAAGAGATTCCAAGTACACCTTATCATATCACCGCCGTTGCCACAGGTTGTGATTTGAAATTCTCGAGAGCTGATACACAGATATTACAAAGTTTGGGTATAACAGTTCATAAGGAGTTGGTTGATGGTATGAATGCTATCGTTGCACCTAAATTGATGAGAACGGAGAAGTTCTTGACAGGATTAAGCTATGAACTTGAACATATCATTTCTCCAGATTTCTTACTCGATGTCCTCAAACAGTATAAAGTTAACAGTGCTGTTGAAAATTTACCAAGTCTGGTTGATTATTCCATTGATAAAGTTGATCATAAGTCCGTGAGAGCACTCACTTCCCTTTCACTTAATAAACTCATGGAGAAATGTCGTGAAAGGATCTATTCAAATAACAGGTTGTTCAAAGGTGTTGTCTTTAACATTACACCAAAAGTACCTGGTGGTGCCAGTACAGCTACAAAGATCCTTAAAGCACACGGTTGTAAAGATGTAAAAGTGTTGAAGGCTATTAAGGATATAAAGAACGTTAAGTCTTTGAAAGCATCTGCCGATGGTTCCGTTGTTTTACTGTCTATGGAGAATGGTTTCAATGAGAGATTTAAAGAAGTTGTTAAGGAGAGTGATTCACAGGGGAAGATTGTCGGTTGGGAATGGGTGGTTTCCAGTATCTTCAAAATGGACTTTGATGAAGAGAATGTGTTGTATAGTGTGTGATATATCTCTTCAGTATTACCCCACACTCCACATCTATGCCTCTAGTGTGGCTTGTAAGCTTCAACTACTTTTTGTATGGAGTGACTTTGAGAGTCTTTTCAATTAAATGATACTTAGAGCCTATTAAAACTCTTTAGACCAACTGCAAAGCTCTTTAATAACCAATTGAGAGAAAGTATTGTTATACGTGTTAAGAAACACCCGGACACCACATTCTCATTAATTTCCACATTTTGGGTATTCTTAAGCGTATTTCATCGGTATTTTTGGTGTTTATAACAATATCTTGACTTAATATACACTTGATTGTCTTTAACCCATTACAGCAGTGTATTTGGACCCCAGAACCACCCCCAAAACCACCAATTTGACCATCAAAGAGGCTCGCGATCGCTCGATCAACAATCCGGAATTAACAGGTACAGCCAGCACACAGCCAGCACATAAACACGTACAGCTGTCGAACCAGCAAAACAACGGAAACAAGAGCAAAAAACAGGCAAAGATGAGCGACGAATTCACCGACGAACCCATTGGAGACTCCGGTGAAGAGCAGCAGACCACGGTGGAAGCCCCACAGTTGACGGAGCAGAAGGAGGAGGTTGAAGACATTGCCACCGACACACAACAACTCTCACTCAACGACACGAAAAAGGACGAGTCGCTTTATATACATTCGAAAGTGTCGTCTCCACAGAAAGAGGCAGATGGGCAGAACGCCTATATCACCTATTTGATCGAGACGGAGAGCAACAACCCGGTTTTCCAACATCCCAAGTTCATTGTGCGTCGTCGTTTCTCAGATTTCTACTTCCTTTACCAAGTGCTTCTCAATGATTACCCTGCGTGTGCAGTGCCTCCGTTGCCGGATAAGCAAAGATTGGAGTATTTGAAAGGGGACCGTTTCGGGCCCGAGTTCACCATGAAGAGAGCTTCGAGTTTAACGAGGTTCCTCAAGAGATTATCACTTCATCCCATCTTGAAACGTGCCAAGATTTATCATATCTTCTTGGAGACCACGGAGTGGAACTCTTATAGATCGCATCTCAAGACCAAAGTCGCCACGGATTCCGGAACAGCGGCAGATGGTGTTGCCGATGTGTTCATTAACGCTTTCAAACATGCCAGTACACAGAGTAAAGAGTTTGTTGATATCAAAGAACGTTCTGATAAGCTGGATGAAAACATCTCGAAGATTGATAAGATCTTTGGTAAGATTGTCAAGAGGTATGCCGATTTGGAACAGGACTATTTTGATTTCTCATTACAGATGAAGAAATTAGCAGAGTTGGAACCGGAACTCGAGGTACCTTTTGTTAAGTTTTCTGAAGGTTTGAATGAACTCAGTCTAGGTTTCCAAAGCCTCAAGACTTTCTTGGACAGTGAATACATCATCTCATTGAAAGATTTGGAACACTATATCACCTCTGTGAAGAACTTGCTCAAGTTGAAAGACCAAAAACAGATTGATTACGAGGCACTTACCGAATACTTGAACAAATCTGAGGCTGAAAAGCAGACACTTATGACAGGTGGTGGTTCAAATTTCTTTACAAACAAGTTTGAAGAGATCCGTGGAGTTAATCATGACGTTGCACGTCGTGAAAAATTGACTAAGCTTGAACATCGGATAGAATCACTTACTAAAGAGACCGAGAGGGCCAAGGACGTTTGTGAACAGTTTGAAAAACAGACCTTGTTGGAGATCCAATACTTTGAGAACATCAAGGCGTTGGAATTGAAGAGCACTCTGGGAGATTTGGCCGATAGTAACATTGCATTCTACAAAGATCTGATTGATAAGTGGACTCAAATCGAACAGGATTTGAAGAAGTGATTTTTTATATCTATATATTGTTTCTATGACAACCTTCTTTTCTTTGTAGATGATAGTACTAAAGGTTCTTGTGCAAATGCCTCAATGTCCGAGATGTCAACGTTCTCCATCACTGACCAATCAACATCTTCAAAGACATCACCGTTGGAGTGATAACACGGGAGTTTGTCTTCACCAAAGATCTGTACAAATTCTTGTTCAGACAGATAGTTCCCCCATATGAGCTCGGGGAAATCCTCGGTTTTCAAAACACGGTTCTTCTTATTACGTGGTTCTGGAGCTTTTGTATTCTCTCGAGTGTAGAAGTCTCTTAACAATAGCACGGCTTCCCTCCTGAGGATTCCAGGACATGACCTGTAGTTATTGTGTGTTGTGGTACAATCTGTATTCACCTTCAAAACTGAACCGTTACCACCGAATCTCTCATTACCACAACCGAAATAAACACTGCGAATACCAATTTGTTTCAAAGCACTTGCACACATGACACAAGGTTCAACGGTAACGTATAGGTCAATCTCTTTGAAAACGTCTTCCGGCTTGTCGTAAAAATCTCCCCAATTATCACATGACCGTACTTTCCCCAAAATGGTATTGATTCCCCGGAATTCCGCATGTGTTATCCCACTGAGGGAATCATTGGTGTTATTGGAACCGTAACTTATAACACGGCCTTTATGTACAAAGACACAAGCGACGGGTACTTCGCCGTTATGAAGCGCATTATTGGCCAATCGGAGGGCATACCGCATAAACTTCAAGTGTTCATCCATTTCTATGACGTGTCCTTTTCCCATGTATGGATAATTTGCCACTGAAACGTTTCTAAGAGCAGCTCATCGCCACCCCCGCGTATTAAAAAAAACGAGTTCCGGTCAATGTACACGTGACCATACGCGCTTTATTATTGACCGGAACTCGCTTGTGTGTATGTTCGCGCGCTTTTCCAGCGTGTTCTTCCGCCAGCGTGTTCTTTTTTCGCGTGGAGAATATAAAGTCGGCGGCTAATCCCACTTCTTCACTTTTCACCATTGTTTCAACTCAGATAAACAAACCACAAAATGAAGAACAGATACGCTCTTCCAGTGCTTTTCTGGACGTTGCTTCTCGTGCTTGGCCCACTCTTCTCCCAGAAGTCGTTTGCCGTTGCCGCCGTGGACAATGACACCGAAAATTACGGTACAGTCATCGGTATCGATTTGGGTACCACTTATTCATGTGTCGCTGTTATGAAGAACGGTAAGACCGAGATCTTGGCCAATGAACAAGGTAACAGAATCACACCATCTTATGTCGCTTTCACCGACGAGGAGAGATTGATTGGTGATGCCGCTAAGAACCAAGCTGCTTCTAACCCAAAGAACACCATCTTTGACATTAAGAGATTGATTGGTCTTAAGTACTCTGACAAGACTGTTCAGAAGGAGATCAAGCATTTGCCTTATGAGATTGTCAACAGAAACGGTCAACCAGCTGTTAAAGTTGATTACTTGGGTGAGGAGAAGACCTTCACACCGGAAGAAATCTCCGCTATGATCTTGGGTAAGATGAAGAGTATCGCTGAAGACTACTTGGGTAACAAGGTTACCCATGCCGTTGTCACCGTTCCAGCTTACTTCAACGATGCTCAGAAACAGGCTACTAAGGATGCCGGTACCATTGCCGGTTTGAACATTCTTAGAATTGTTAACGAGCCAACCGCAGCTGCTATTGCCTATGGTATGGATAAGACCGAAGGTGAACACCACATCATCGTTTACGACTTGGGTGGTGGTACTTTCGATGTCTCCCTTTTGACCATTGAGTCTGGTGTCTTTGAAGTCTTGGCCACTTCTGGTGATACCCATTTGGGTGGTGAGGACTTTGACTTCAGAGTTGTTCGTCACTTGATGAAGGTGTTCAAGAAGAAACACGGCATTGATATCACCGAAAACCAGAAGGCTATCTCCAAGCTTAAAAGAGAAGTTGAGAAGGCTAAGAGAACTTTGTCTTCCCAAATCTCCACCAGAATTGAGATTGACTCCTTCGTTGACGGTATTGACTTCTCCGAGACCATCACTAGAGCTAAGTTCGAGGAGTTGAACATTGAGTTGTTCAAGAAGACCTTGAAGCCAGTTGAACAAGTCTTGAAGGACTCCGGTTTCAAGAAGACTGACATTGATGACGTTGTCCTTGTTGGTGGTTCTACTAGAATTCCAAAGATTCAGGAGTTGTTGGAGTCCTACTTCGATGGTAAGAAGGTTTCCAAGTCCATCAACCCAGATGAGGCTGTCGCTTATGGTGCCGCCGTTCAGGCTGGTGTCCTTTCCGGTGAGGAGAGTGTTGATGACATTGTTCTCTTGGATGTTTGTCCATTGACCCTTGGTATTGAGACCTCTGGTGGTGTTATGACCCCATTGATCAAGAGAAACTCTGCTATCCCAACCAAGAAATCCCAGATCTTCTCCACTGCTGTTGACAACCAGCCAACTGTCTTGATCCAAGTTTACGAAGGTGAGAGAGCTATGGCTAAGGACAACAACTTGCTCGGTAAGTTCGAGTTGACCAACATCCCACCTGCACCAAGAGGTGTCCCACAGATTGAGGTCACTTTCGGTTTGGATGCTAACGGTTTGATCACCGTTTCCGCTGCTGACAAGGGTACCGGTAACGCTGAGTCCATCACCATCAAGAACGAGCGTGGTAGATTGTCTCAGGAGGAGATTGACCGTATGGTTGAAGAGGCTGAGAAGTACGCTTCCCAGGATCAGGCTGCTAAGGACAGAATTGAAGCTAGAGTTAAGTTGGAGAACTTTGCCCACAACTTGAAGAACCAGATCTCTGATGACTCTGGTCTTGGTGGTAAGATTGATGAGGATGACAAGGAGACTTTGTCCGATGCCGTTGCCGATGTTATTGAATGGCTTGAGGATGCTGATGATTCTACTAGTGCTGAGGACTTTGACGAGAAGTTCGAGGCCTTGTCTAAGGTTGCTCACCCAATTACCCAAAAGGTTTACGGTGCTGCTTCTCCAGACTACGATGATGATGACGATGACGATGATGACTACTTTGACCACGATGAGCTCTGATTGAGTTCCCATGAATCCTATACCATACCATACCATATCACACACACATTTCTCATGTCATTGTTTTCATTTATCCATCATTTCAGTTCGGCTTGTTTGTAATTATTTCCCCCCTTTTTTGTGTTTTTGTTGATTTTACTTGGTTATGTGTTGACGCTTTTAAAGGATACACATACACACATTTGAAACGAGGTCACACGTATTAAAAAACGAGGGATCATATTCCTTCTCACTCACATAGCATTTCTTCTATTTGTTCTTAGAATGAATGTTTCTAATCTTTGGTTAAAACTTTGTAGTCGATTGACATCTGAATAAATTAGGCTACGTCATGGTCAATAATGAATGGTTATTATGTGATTTTAACATCGTAATCCTCCGGGTTTCCAATCTTCTCCCAGTGAAGATACTCATCGAGTGTAAGATCTGGATCTGCTAGTACAAGCTTGATGTTTGTAAATAGAGCAGATAATGCATACATATGCTTAGCTTGTGATATGTTGATATGGCTCTTAGACGGTGGTTCGACGAGATTGAAAAGATCAGTGTTCTTATAGAACTTTCTTTCCACTTTGGCTCGCACAGAGGATAAATCTTTGTTAAGGTCATCCACAGCAGCTTTATACTCTTCAAGAGAATCGTAATCAGATCGTTCGTATAAAGATGGCACCGATTCTTTATCGATCAATCTCAAAACAATATCAGATGAGTCATATGAATCATTGGCAAGGATATTAGTACCTGGAGCACTTTGCCTGAATCTTTGAATGGCTTTGCTTTTTTTGATGTATGTTTTATCATGCATGGTACCTTTCTGAGGGCCCTCCATAGAATACACGATACCATCAACACCCACGATCAACTGATACTTAACGGTATCGACTCTATGTGTGTCGGATCTCTGGGTAAGTTCACCATCCATAACAAATGCCAAATTGTCAACAAAACCTTGCATGGATCTTCCTTTCTTGCACAACCTATCAAGTCTGTACTGTGGGATCTTGTAACATCCCATCCTTAACAAATGACCAAATTTCGCATACAATAACTTGGAGAGACCGTTGCAAATCTGAGCGATCTGGGTAGGTCTTCTGCCATAGATCGCGTTGAGATCGGAGAACCTGATTGCAAAAGCCATTCTCCCCAAGAGAATAGCCAATGCCTCTATGGGGGTGGCATCGGTACCGGTACATTCCCGAACATCTTTTGCTCTTAAACGCATCTTGTCCACGATGTATTTAAGTTCAAGCTTTGTGAACTGGGTCTCCTCGGCACATCTGTTACTGCTCCACTTGCTGATATCGCACTTGAAGCTTTCCCAAGTTGTTCCAACGTCATTTGCCGGTATCACTCGAAGACTTCGTTCGTATTCATTTTCCGACATGTCGGAATCACTATCATCTTCTGGGAACAAGTCAGAGTAATTCTCCTCAACGACCACTCGGGCAGCAGCCATTGCTGCCGACAGTATGATAGTCCGTCGTATCAAATGATGTCTTAGGATAAGACTTGCCGTTAGAGAGCGCATACGGGCAGGCAAACACAGAGAAAAGGTTTATTAGATTGTCTGTTCAGTCAATGTATACGTTTTGCATTTTCGCGTTTTTGCGCGTTTTTGCGCGTTTTCGCGTTTTGGCGTAAACCATTCGCGAAATTGGTATGGACACGTAGCACATCTCCACACCTTTCAGTTCCCACATTTGTTCAATTTTCTCTCCAAATTGTTATCTTAGAAGAGTAAACAAGATGCCACACTTGTTGGATTTGCCCACAGAGATCCTTGTGGAGATATTGCAACAAGTGGAACCAATTGAACTTCGCCCGTTGCTCAGTGCTGTTCCTCAATTACAATCTCTGGTGCGTTTGATATCTGATACTTCATCACCGATATTCTTCCATCAAATTGAAGTCACCAAAGAGCTTTCCAATGACATCGGTCCAAGTCCAGGAATTGACCTCATAGAGATCAGTAAGCTTGAACAGCTCAACATCAACGGCTTCTTGAACACTTTTGCACACAAACATAACAAACTCGTCATAAATACCCAATCTCTCAAATCCCAGACTCCATCGAGTCCATTCCCCAATGATCAACATACAAGAACCGAGGATGACCCTGATGGACTTGTGTATACCGTATCCCATATGCTTAAGAGATCACATGTCGTTATACATGGTCATGATTCCAAGACTTATCTGGATATCGTTGGGCTTGTTGGTATGGACTACAACCGACTCGGAAATCTCAGTGTTTGTGACTCAGGCCTTGTACGGTATCTATTGAACCCAATAGACGATATACAAACTGAGTTGAAGTGGGATAACGTTCAAAGTGTGCGTCTAGATGGTGTATGCACTGAGATCATGAGAAGAAGTGATTTTGCCAAATGGCCTTTGGAAAAACTGGAATTATGGAATTTATTTACCAAATTTGAGATTAAGGACACAGAGATTGCCGCTAAGCATGTCTCAATAGCAGGTTTCACATCGATAAAGGATGTTGAACTCAGTGGTGAATCCCTTTTAACCACCTCAAGGGTAGAATATGGAGATGAGAATGTGAATCAAACTCGCATGATTAAAGACCTCACAGCTCCAAATCTGGAATCATGGATGTTGGATACCTATGGCTTCTTTCCTGAATTGAGCAACATACGAGTACCCAGACTTAAAGCCTTCAAAGGATTACGTTTCTCTTCGTTGGCAGAAGATGGACTAGATCAAGCTGAGGAGGATAAATCCATGGGAACTGATTTCTCATTTCTTTCGACAGTTGAGAATCTTGAAACTCATGGAATCAATGGACCATTAATTAATTGTCCAAGTTTTGACAACCTTAAGCTGTTGAGTTTAACGATATCAACTCCATTCCCCGAGATTGAACCAATTTCCATGCCTCAACTCACTTTGTTGAGGATATCAACAATCTCAAAAGTGGCAACTATCCCACAGATAATAGCACCAGACGTCAAAATCTTTGAGCTTCGCATAACAGCTCCTTCATCCTCACAAAATTTGACTCTCATAACACAATTTTTGAGATCATTTCCTGAACTGACAAATCTTCATCTTCACATCACCCCAAAACTCTCTCAAGTGGTTATAGCAGAGATTTTCGATATTTTTCAAGTTCTCCCACTACAAACTCTTCATTTAACTAATCTTCCGTTTGACCATTTTGCCGATCATCGATTCTCTTTACCATTATTGAGAAATCTCCATATAGCATGTTCACAGAATTTAGATACACTTGACAGGACAGAGAAATCGTTTGTCATAATGGCGCAAATCCCCAATTTGAAGCTTCTTAAATTGGATTATAAGTTGATTGATAAAATCCATGTTAATACTCAATTCGAGTCGTTGACAGTTGCTGGCTCAGTAAAAAGTATCGAGGTCAAGGAAGGTATTGAAGTCATTGAAGTCTACGGTTCCTTGCACAGTCTACACCTTTTGAAATCACCGGAGAGTGACATCCATCCATTGAAACATCTGGAGTATCATCTTCCCCAGGGGAAAACGAGAATTGACGTTGAAGGTGAAGAACTCGCCTCCATAGAGAGAGATACCATTCAGAGCTTTATAGATTGATCACAAGCTTATATAGATAAATCGAGGATCTCTGTCTACTATACTTCTGTTATAAACAAATCACAGTACAATAAGCATGACTGACACTATGCTGACGTAATCGCTGACTAAGCATTAGTTGGGGACACACATACCCCGCAAACGGTTTAAAAGGAGATTTCTACAGCTTTAATCCGCAACTTTAATCAACTTCTCAATTCCCAAGCATAGAAAAAAATGGTCAATTCAACTACAATTAAGCTCAACACCGGTGCTGAGATCCCTCAGGTTGCCCTCGGAACTTGGCAGGCCAGTGACGATGAGTGTTACAGTGCTGTCCTTGCTGCTTTGAAAGCCGGTTATCGCCATATTGACACTGCTGGTTTCTATAAGAACGAAGTCGCAGTCGGCCGTGCCATCAAAGATTCCGGTGTTCCACGGGAAGAGATCTTTGTCACCACGAAGCTGTTCGGAAGTTACCACAGAGATCCAGAGCTTGGGCTCAATGAAAGCTTGGAGAAGTTAGGTTTGGATTATGTCGATTTGTACCTGATGCATTGGCCTGTTCCATTGGAATTCATCCCTGGATCTGTCGGTGAAGAGAGAATGCAGCTCTTGTTCCACGATAACGGCAAGAGAAGATTGGATGAAGATTGGAACTTTGTCAAGACATGGGCTGAGATGCAGAAGCTGATCCCTACTGGAAAGGCCAAAGCCATTGGTGTCTCCAACTTCTCCATCAAGAACCTCAAGGAATTACTTGCTGCTGAAACCACTACAATTACCCCAGCTACAAACCAGTGTGAGTGTCACCCATTGCTCCCACAAAACGAATTGATTGATTATTGTAAGTCCAAGGGTATAGTGTTTGAAGCATACTCCCCATTAGGAAGCACCTCAAGTCCCCTATTCACCAATGCAACTCTCTCTACCATTGCTAAGAGACACAATGCTAGTGTTGCTCAAGTCTTGATCAATTGGGCTTTCACAAGGGGTTACGTCGTTTTGCCGAAGTCCTCGAATCCGGAAAGAGTGAAACAGAATGGTGAAGTAATCCAATTGACTGAAGAGGATATTAAGTCGATCAACCAGCTTGTGGAAACCGAAGGTGAACACAGATTTTGCAATCCTGATTGGAGTCCATTCCCAACTTTTGAGTAGCCCCATAATTAAAAGATCGTAAATGATTTACACGTAGACTTCTGTGCAGTTTCCCAGCTTCTATCATCGATTTCAACTTGTAGATGCTCCCAGCGTAACCAAATGTCCATTTTGGAAGAGATACCACCACCTTTCTCTTCCGGTTCCCCAAATCGTTTAACTAGTTCCTCTGCTGTTATGGTAGGATCCAAGCCAAAGGGCAATTTTTCAAGCTTGCACGGTTTGAAAGTGGAATCCTTCCAAAAGAAGTCAATGCTATCGAGCTTGTCCTTGACAAAGCACAGTGAAAGGCCCTCGTTGTGGAAGTTGTATAGAGTGGTATCTTTACCAAACTGTCGTACCGTACTCGATGTTGGATCAATCCCAAATTTCCCGAGTAATTCCTTCCATGTTTCGGAGTTTAAAGAACATCCAAGTATTCTTAGCCATTCATCACCTTCTGGAACGTCCATTGTTTCTTTATTTCTTGATATTCAGTAAACAAAGTTACCTTGTAAAACAAAGCGTTAAGAAAAAAATAAAAACATGTCTAAATGTCCCAAAACGGAAATTACCTTATTTGTAAAGAGCACATAACTTCTACATAACAAGCAGTTAATCAGGCTGTATTAACAAAATCAAAACAAAACATCAAGACATAAGGTTAAAAATACACGTTTAGAGCACAAATAGAAGCCATCAAGGCTGTTACTTTTTCTTCTCTTCTTCTCCCATTCTCAGTAGAATTCACTCTTGGACTCAACAATCTGGTCTCTAGCAAACTGAGAACCACCTTTTGTATCCATAGCCTCATTCGTATCCTCCTCTTCGTCGTCGTAGAGCTCGGTGTCTCTCGGCACGTCCTGGATCTGAACACTAGGAGCGAACTTCGTCTGTTCAAGGTTGCTGAAGATCTGTGTGAGAATCTTATCCAAATACTCTGGAGAATTGGCGTTGTACATGTTCGAAGGTCTCACATCGAGCTTATAATCCGGTCCATAGTACTCGTAGTAATCGTTGTATGGCAAATCCTCGTCTAAGAGCTCGTTGTTCAAGAGACCGGTCTCGAAGGACCATGTACGTGCAACGTTACGCATTGTGTAACCACCACCACCGAGAACCATCAATGGTACACCCAAGTTCTTACAGAAATTCACACAGTTTGCGTGTCCTTTCATCGACAAGTTGAAACAACCGAGTCTGTCACCCGAGAGGGAATCACCACCACATTGTAACACGATGGCTGATGGTTGATACCACTCCATGATCTTTGAAATGAGTGGCTCAAAGATGGACTTATAAGTGGCGTCATCGATACCGTCTCTCAATGGAACGTTCACAGCGTAGTTCTTACCTTTACCGACACCGATATCACGGAGCTCACCGGTACCTGGGAAGAACTCACCGTATTTGTGGAAAGAACATGTCATGACTCTATCGGTGGTGTAGAATGCTTCCTCGACACCATCACCGTGATGGACATCGATATCGATGTATAACACACGTGGATGGTATCTGAGAAGCTCGATGATACCCAAGACGATATCGTTCAAATAACAAAACCCGGAGGCCTCACTCTTCTTGGCGTGATGGAGACCACCGGCGTAATTGATGGCAATATCACATTTGCCTCTGTTAAGTCTGGCTGCACCTTCCATAGAACCACCACCGGAGATACCACAGAACTCGTACAACCCATCAAACACAGGACAATCATCACCGACGTTGAACTTGACACTCTCTTTTTGGAACATGTCAAGGTTGTCAGGGGTAACACGTGACAAGAAGTCGATGTATTCGTCCGTGTGGAACTGGCACATTTCCTGTTTGGTGGCTGGCTTGGCTCTGTAGATTTCCATCTTCTTATAAAGACCATAGTTCATGATCAACGAATGGGCCATTCTAATTCTGTGTGGCTTCATTGGATGTCCTGCACCGTAGGCGTAGTTTCCCACGTCGGCGTCGTAGAAGTATGCCACTCCTGAAGATAAGTGTTAGTTTTATGCTCGGGGATTCAGCTCAAGGGTAATTCCTCGGCCATAGAAAGGAAAGGCAACGTACTCTTCTTATCATTAACCTTGACGGTCAGTGGGTCAAATGGCTTCTGCTCGTAATTGGAGAGACCCATTTCGCAGTTTGTTTTCAAGTGTAATCCCCGAGGGCTTTGCTGGTTACAGAGAGGAAAGGGAGAGACAGCTTTGGGATTTTTCTGAGTTCCCCCGGCCGCGCCCGCGCTCACGTTGTCATGGTGTCCGGATGTTTCCATATACCAGTTTCTGTCTCATACTTTAGTATCTGATCAATTACAAGTCTATTGTATTATCTATATATATATATAATCACTCGAAGATTGGGAATGGAGCCAAGTCTGGACGGGCGATGATTCTACGCTCACCTTCGACGTTAACAACGTTAGAGATCTTTGCAAAGTCCTCGTCGCTCAAGTCAAAGACATCAGCATTCTTAGCGATTCTAGCTGGGTTGACAGACTTTGGCAAGACGACGTAGCCTCTCTTGAAAGCCCAGTTGACCAAAACCTCACCAACGGAGACGTTGTACTTCTCAGCAAGGGACTTGATGGTCTCGTTGGTGAACAATGGTGAGTTTGTGGTACCCAATGGGGAGTAAGCCTCGAAGACAATGCCCTTGGACTTACAGAACTCAATCAATGGGGTCTGTGGGAACAATGGGTGGCACTCACACTGGTTAGCAGCTGGTGTAATGGTAGTGGTCTCAGCAGCGAGCAAGTCCTCGATGTTCTTGATGGAGAAGTTGGAGACACCGATGGCTTTGGTCTTACCACTTGGAATCAACTTCTGCATCTCAGCCCAAGTCTGGATGAAAGTCCAATCGTGATCAATGGCTTTTGTAGCACCATCCTCGTTGATCTTTGCGGTCAATTTGTCTGGAGCATCCTCTTTAAGGAACAAAGTAGTTGGCCAGTGCATGAGGTACAAATCGACATAGTCCAAGCCCAATCTCTCCAAACTCTCATCGAGAGCAACAGCTGGCTCTCTGTGCTGAGTGTCCCAAAGCTTGGTGGTGACAAAGAGCTCCTCTCTAGCGACACCGGAATCTTTGATGGCACGGCCGACTGCGACCTCGTTTCTGTAGATAGCAGCGGTGTCGATGTGGCGATAACCAGCCTTCAAGGCAGCGAGGACGGCACCGTAGCACTCCTCGTCACTGGCCTGCCAGGTTCCGAGGGCGACTTGAGGGATCTCAGCACCGGTGTTAAGCTTAATTGTAGTTGGATTGACCATTTTTTTCCTTGTTTCTATATGGGAATTGAGAGCTGTGGTGGAAGGAGAAAGTAGGAAATGGAAATTTGTCGGAGGTTTGTACTAATCCGTCCATTGAGGGCCATCCGCGTTTTGAGTCTCCAGGGGAAAGTTGCATGGTCTGAGATTTCATACCCTGATTTTGTAATCCAGCGAAGGAATTCATAGAATCAAAGCTTTGGAAACTAAAGCCATATTCTAATTTCATTGATAAGAAAAGTTCTGGAAAAGATTGAAACGATTATGTATGTTCTAATTTAGAGTTTTGTAAATAGTTGTCATGACAACAGCCAGTAGCGGGACTACGATTCGCGATCTTAACTGATCTGAGACTCAATTACACAATTAAGCATGCACAATGATAGTCCCTGGAGTCTCTCCCTGGCACTGGGGTCTAACACCCGGATCACCATCTTTTACACCCTACACACTTATTTCTTTAACAATTTGTAAATAAGATGTTTTCTGTGTTCTTTACTCAATTGATTGACTGCAAATGCTGATCTATTTCCCACCTGTGGATTATCACCGAGATCTTCCGTACTATTTACAACCACTTGGAGAGCCACAACTGCCACACAGATTCGACAATAAGGGACACATTCGTCACTATTACGATCATGTCAAATGCCATGTGCAACTGACACATGATGGAACGAAAGACGGGTGTCGTCAGCTGTTGAAACGGTATATCCATAGAGATCATAAAAGGCTAGTGAAGCTGGTGCAGAAGTATTTCTACACGGGTGTTACAGGCCGTAAAGATGAACGTGTTAGATCTTTCTGGGGTGAATGGGAAAGAATTGTTGATGATCTCCCAGTTATTAATGTTGCTGATACCCCAATTGATAAGAGGCCTGTAAGGATCATTGCCAATTTCGGTGTGAAGTTGCAAGATGAGTACGGTGAGACCGAGGCAGAACTGTTCTTTCAGGAAACGCTCCCCCATATCCAAGAGATATTTGTTCAATGGCCCAGTTTGAAACACCTTGAGCTTCTCTTATCCACACTTTGCATTAATGCCACCGTTATGAGCCACATTCTACGCACCACACAGCTGAAGAGATCCATCACTGTTAGATACACAGTAGGGCATACCTTCAAAACTACAGGTTATCTCATCCCACAATTCTCCATACATCCAGATGTCAATGTCCTTGAGTTTGTGAGAAGTCTCACACAAACTTTGGTTGAAGGATCACTTTTGATACATGAGCAATATGAAAACTCTCCTAAGGATGACCATATCCCCTTAGAGTACCTTTTCCCACTTGAGATTCTTGATGGTTTCAACGACCTATCACCAATAGAGATGTCCTTCCCACATAAAGGTCATTCAGTGCCTGAAGTGACACCGTACACATCATCAGACACACTCTCACTTAAGCCAACCCGTCCAACAACTCCTCAATTCTTCACATCTTCGGAACAATTCCTTTGTTACTACTCCTCGGTGAAGCAGTACGTCCAGCTTAGCCATTCAGGCTCTGTTCTTGGTATGAAGAGTCTCCTTAACCATTTCATACACTCAGATCAAGACACAACGCTGAAGATCCTTGTAGACTCCTATGGTGCAGGATACATCGCCGATGTGATCGGTTGTCGTGGCTGCTTCCATTGTTCACTTCCAATTTTTTGGGAACAATGGGAGATTGTTGTTGAGAAATGCCAAGGGAGCTATGTTACCGGTGATTTACAAAAGATCATTGATGACTCGGTTGTCAATTTTGCAAAGAAGTTGAATGAATTGAAGAATGTGGGATACCCTAGTGGTTTGGTGAAAGAGGAATTACAAAAGATGCAGAAGGCCATGAATGTGTTCCCAGACTTAAGTTTACTGGAGAAATTGGTTGAGGTTCTAGATAAGCACTTCTGTGTGAAAGAGCTGATGGCTTCACATTTTACCAATGGTCACTTGAAGAAAGACATTTGTATATTGGTATTTATGAGAGAACTAGCACATTGTGTTGCTGAATGGACCATGCGCACTTCAAACAGTGCAAAAAGCCCACTTGAAGAGATGAGGATGAAAAGGGAACGTGTTAGTGATGTCAGGGAGTCAGCTGGAGGTAAGAAGCAAAAGACCAATTGTGACTTTTGTGGTGACTATATACATTCCATGAATGCTTGTGACAAGTTCTCAGACTTAGTCAATAAAGGGCATCTACGGTACAACAGGAACGGCGAAGTGTGTCTTAGAAACGGATCTCCTTTAGTGGTTAAAAACAAGCCATTCATCAACACTCCGGTTTTGCAAACTTACCTGTTTGACTGTGGTACCAATACATTGGAATAATCCATATATACAAAGAGCTAATGCACATTATGCCTTTCCCAGGGCCTAGAATCTCCATGCCCATTGCTTCTAATTACATGCGCCATCATCACTGGGACAACGCAGGGAGAAAGGCCGTCTCTCCACAGAGATCGCGATGGGGGAAGACATTCCCCAATATTTCAGTCCCTTTCTCCCTTTGCCACTCCTTAGAAAGACCGTTGAGAGTGTGGTACCATGAGTCTCCCAGTGATCCATTACGACGAGGAGCTTCCTTATTACTTGGAGCCCTTGGGGGAGCCGGAGACTCCTCGGCAGTTTACGTCCCAAGAGCAGTGCCGGAACTACTACGATCTGGTCAAATCTGAGATCCAGCTCTACCACAACGGAACAAAAGAAGGTGCTGTTGAGGAGCTATGGAAGTATTTACATAAAGACCATCGAGATGAGTTGGGGCCCATCATCGAGGAGTTTCAAGACAAACTGGCAACGCACACCTCTGAGTTTTGGTGTGCATGGGAGTTGAAAGTTGATGAGATCAAACTGCTATACCCATCGGTTCCCCAGGATGATATCCTCTCCCCCGTGATCAAAGATTTACAAAGGGAATTGGTTAATGACACGTTCTCCCATCACGATCCGGTGTGGTTCATGGAGAGCCGATTAACCAACTTACAAAAAGCTTTTAGAGCTTGGCCAAACTTGATGCATTTGAAGTCTTTGTTCAACATGTTGAACCAAAATCTTCCAATCACGGCGTTGTTATGGAAAAGAATGGCAGATGTGTCCATGTTGAGGAAAAGCGGTGAGTTTGGGATCTATTACCATGCTAATGTATTAGAAGTGGTAAGGAGACTTACCGATCTACTTGTTCGGAATGCTCATTCGATTAGAGACCAGTACATGAGAATCAGACAGCTTCAACGGCATGTCCCATTGTCTCCACCGGCTTCTAAACAATCATCTATTGATGAACCAAAGAATCAAATGCAAACAAGTCCTCAGATTCCAACGAGATCTGCACTTCGGCAATTACCACCAGCTAAACCGAGAGAGATGACTTGTCTATTCTGTGGTTCGAGCGACGGACACGTCTATTACAAGTGCGAACTTCTGGAGTATATCATTGACATGGGTGTGTTGATGATCACTAGGGAAGGTGCCCTCTGTGACCAAAGAGGCAACCCATTCAACTTTGAAGGTGTGAAGCCATGGTGCAGATCCGCAAGATTTAGAGCTTACTTAGCCAGGGAGACAGCACCATAACATCTCTGCATATTCTGTTCTCTTTATATATTCAAACAATGAAAGATGTATAACAATGATCGTAAAGCCTTTCGGATCTCGCTAAAAAGTTATGACGGACATATGCGGGATTCTCGTTAAATGGCTGGCTTCGCGCATTCCCGTGCATCACATCAACATTCATTCCTTTCACAGGCACCGGCCCAGTTGTTGTTTCTTTGCTACATCCTTGGTTCTTTACCTTCAGTACATAGAGAGAGAGAGAAGAAGAAGTGTATGGAGCCATGTCACTGCCAAATATCAACTACGACATTGACCTTCCTTATTACTTGGCACCGATACCGGTACCTGCATTCCCGGCTCCCAGCCGTAACGTTACCCGACAACAATGCCAGAATTACTACGACTTGGTTAAAGTTGAGGTCCAGCTGTTCCACGATGAAACACCCAGCAGCCCCATCAGAATGCTCGAAGGCTTGATCTTCCCCGGGCACGCCTCGGTTTTCACTCCGATGCTGAGGAGGTTTGATAGAGGTCCCGGTGGCATTGGAAGAAGTAGGTGTAATGAGTTTTGGTTTGCCTACTCCAGGTGTGTTTCCGACGTTAAGCAACGGTACAAAGATGTACCTGATACAGAGTACTCTAGATTCTTAGAGAGATTTGCCGGTGAGATTGAACAATTGGACGTTGTTTCTAGTCCCGAGGCCTTCTTCGAGAGTTGGATGGTTGTTTTACAGAAACGGCTAAGAAATGAACCGAATTTGGGGATGCTTAAGGCCCTGATCAATATGCTTCATAAGAGACTCCCAGTGAAAGCTCTATTAGAAAGGGAGATGAACGATGTGATGGTTTTGAAAGATGACGACACTTTTGGCGTGTTCTCCCACGTTTGTGTTCCGGATGCCATGAGAAGACTCACCTATCTGATGGTACAGTACTCTGAAGGGATCAAAGGTCTTTGGCTAGAGATGGTGATGGTCCGGAGAGAGAATGCGAGGCTAGCGGAGAGAGGAAGACCCCGAATGAGAATCACAGATGCCAATGTCGCAGACCCGGAGGAGATGACTTGTATGTTCTGTGGAAGCTCAGATGGACACGTTTACGAGGAGTGTGAAATGCTCGGGTATCTGCTTTATAGCGGCGTCTTGAAACTTGACAGAAGGAAAAGGCTTTGTGATTACTACGATAACGTCCTGGAGTTGGAGTCTCTACCTTGGTGTCAGTCGTTGGAGCTACGGGCATATCTTTCTATTTTCAAACAGAGACACTATCCCATTGGTAGAAAGTAAGAAACATAAATAAATGATCTTTTATTGACTACTTAAGAAATTTCATAGTATAGAGGTCACGTGACCACTCGCTCTATATTGATGGTGTTCGGATGTTTTATCGAAATGGGTTCAAATCAGCTTCGCCACATTCTTTAAACCCCATAAACCATAAAGGCAAATCGCTTAGTCTTTTGAAGAGAATGGCCAACCTTCGGATCAACCTACGACGCTATGAAAACTTCTGCTGCTATCTTACAACGGTTTTCCCCAAGGCCTTAACTACGGGACTTTACGTGTACGGTATCTACGGATTGATCTTCAGTGTTTGTATCCCACTTATCGGCGGGTTAACAGGGTTGTTCATTGCAATCATTGGCCTTGTGATCTTTGTACAGGGCCTATACACCTATTTCAAAGTTATCCAATTGGGGCCAGGGTCTCCGTTGGAATTTGCAGAGTTAAGATCAGGTACAACAGACGAGGAGACCGTTCTCACCACTGATGTCGATGACATTGAAGCCCAATTGGAGTCTCAGCAAGGAGTAACAAAGCCTCCTCCACAGTTCTTGGTGGATCACTCTGTACAAGTGAAGAGTAATGGTGGGATGAGATATTGTAACAAATGCTCATGTTGGAAACCTGATCGGTGTCACCACTGTTCCATCTGTAATAGATGTCAGTTGAAGATGGATCATCATTGTCCTTGGTTTGCTGCGTGCGTTGGTTTCAGAAACCACAAGTTCTTCGTTCAGTTCTTAGTGCTCAGTGTGGTTTACACTACGTTTATCTTTGTTATATGTGGTGAGAAGCTTTATCGGTTTTTCGCTGATGAGACTTATTTGGAAGACATGATCTCTATCAATTTACTTGTGCTTGCGATCCTCTCGTTCACCATGTCCGTCTCCGTTGGTGTCTTCACAATCATGACCTTGTATTTCCTCTTCACCAACACCACAACGATTGAAAGTCAAGAATCCAGCCGATACCGCAACAACATGAGCATCATCGAGGACGCTTACTACAAGTATTCGAGTCAACCCAATTCAAGTGACCTGGGGAACGTTTACAACCTCGGGTGGAGACTCAATTGGTGTGTTGTTATGGGTGACTCGTGGTACGAATGGCTTCTACCCGTGGCAAACAGAATTAAAAGTGATAGATTCAAAGAGAACGGCTTGTACTTTGACACAGACCCAGCCATCTTTGACAAGCTTCAAAAAAACACAAGACTTCAGCAACAGCTCTTGCAGCAGTTGAATGGACTTCAATAATGATATAATGAATAAAGCTATAGAATCAATTTATATTGAGATAAAACAGAAAACAGTAGATATGATTACAGAACACCCGGACACCAAACCCCACAGTTGATTGGCCGAGGCGAAAAAGCGGCCATTGAACAAAACTTTCCACTTCACCAAATACCAAATAAACAGCAACAAAATGCCAGGTGCTATAATAGTGGAGTCTCCTCCGTCGCTTGGGAACTCCCAATTGGTCTCGTGCTCGTTTGCAGACGACTTCAGCTCGGCAAAACGGGTGAGTTTGTCGGAAGACCTCAGATCATCGACAAACTGTGATTATGTCGCTGTCAAACCTTTTTCACCACTCTCATCGAGATTCCTCATCTATCCTGTCGCCCGTGATGTCTTGGAAGGCCAGAATTCCATTTTGATTGAAGATTCGACGAGATTTGGGGTGGAGTGCACCGCTGACCGTGCCGTCATTTGTGCAGTGCCGAGACTGGTCACAATCACCAAGTTGATCATTGCCTTCCCACAAGAGACGTATGCTCTGTTGAAACAGTACTCGGGTGCAGAACTGTACAACGTGTTGAAGAACAGAATGGGTGTCGACATCGTTCGTGAAGGTGACCGAATCGGTGGTAAAGGTCATATCTTGCTCTGTGAACCAATTGATCAAGGTCAGTTAACAGAAGACACCGTCGTGACCATGGTTAAAGACACACAAGGAACCGTTGTTGCCGATGACGATGATGATCTTGAATTGGATGTGTCAAAGTATCTCACTTTATCTGGGTTGCCTTCTAAGTCCGACGAAACAACTTTCAAAGTGTTACCAATTGCATCTCGGAAAAGCATCTTAACAGTTCCACAATTACAACAAGGAGATGACCAAGAACATACGATATACGCCACCACAGAGGATCTTACAACCATTGGTGTCTTCTCAGGGGACTACGTGGAAGCCACGCTTAACAACCATACCAAACTCTTAAAGATTTTGGCATTTGTTGAACCGAACTCTTATATCAAGGGAGCCATCCACATATCTCCACTACTTCTCATCAACACGGGGTACCCACAGTCCGTCACACTTCGTCGTTCAACTTCTAACATCTCATCGGTTCCAGTTGCCCAGTCGCTGACAATTGCCCGTGTGGCATCACCAACTACACTTTCCAAGATCTACCAGCCATGTTTTTTGGCTAACCTCAAGCTTTTCTTTGAGTCTGCAACGAGACTCGTGTCTCTTGGTGATCTGTTCATCATCCCATTTGACAGTGTGCTGGCCAAGACACTCCCCTTGGGTCATGAAGGACCAATCCCCAACGGCAACCCGGATAGCGTTGCTTGGTTCCGAGTCACCAAGATCAACGATGTCGAATTGACAGATGAAGTGACACAAAGCGAGCAGTTTGCAGTTGATCCTGCACACTCAGGGCTCAGTCAGTTTGGTCTTTTGAAAGAGCGTGTGCCAGGTTTACAAAAGTATGATTGGGTCTCATATCTTGGATTGGAAAGGAACTTCAATTTGATGGGTAATGATAGTGCTTTTGGATATGCCAAGGAGTTATGTAAGCTCTTGAGAGCTGGTTCATTGAACAAGAACTTGAGAACCACCGTGTTACTGACTTCATTGAGCAGAAACATTGGTAAGTCATTTATCTTACACCATCTGTGTCAGAGATTAGGGTTACACCTTGCAACTGTCGAGGCTTATGACGTGCTAAACCCTTCATCAGACGCTAAAACTTTGGGTGTTATCCGTGGGAAACTGGATAGAATCGTTGACGAATGCAACGGGGTTGTTGTCTATTTGAAACACATCGATGCCCTTGTTCCAAAACCTTCGGATGAAAGTGCCAAACCTAGCATGTTGACCTCTAAGATTGTGCAAATGATTGAAGATTACACAAATGCTGGAGCTATAGTTGTTGCCTCCACCATCGAGGCTGACAAACTCTTGGAGACTGTGAGATCTAAGTTCAGATTTGAAGTTGAAGTGCCAGTTCCTTCGGAAGTTGAAAGAAGAAAGATCTTTGGCTACCTTCTCCCAGAGGACTCAACGAGTTATTCTCTACGTGATGATGTCTCTCTATCTTCACTTGCACTCCAAAGTGCTGGTCTCACTCCAAGAGACCTTGTCTCGATCGTTGAGAGTGCTAAAGCACTTGCATTTGAACGTGTCGAGGACATTGCTGAAGAATTGAACATGGACACTTCACTTTTACTACTTCAAAACTCACTTAAGCTAACACCTTCAGATTTCGAGAAGGCCATTGGTGATGCTCGTAACAAGTTTTCGGATTCCATTGGAGCACCACGTATCCCTAATGTGTTATGGGATGATATTGGTGGGTTAGAATCTGTGAAAGGTGAGATTTTGGATACCATTGATATGCCATTGAAACACCCAGAATTATTTGCATCGGGTGTTAAGAAGAGAAGTGGTATCTTGTTCTATGGCCCACCGGGTACTGGTAAGACTTTACTTGCTAAAGCCATTGCCACTAATTTCTCTTTGAATTTTTTCTCAGTGAAAGGTCCAGAGTTGCTTAACATGTACATTGGTGAATCCGAGGCTAATGTTCGTAAAGTTTTCCAAAGGGCACGGGATGCTAAACCTTGTGTGGTGTTCTTTGACGAATTGGACTCTGTTGCACCGAAGAGAGGTAATCAAGGTGACTCCGGTGGTGTTATGGATCGTATCGTGTCCCAATTACTTGCAGAGCTTGATGGTATGAGTGGTGGTGACGCTGGTGATGGTGTTTTCGTCGTTGGTGCCACAAACAGACCTGATTTGTTGGATGAAGCGTTACTGAGACCTGGAAGATTTGATAAGATGGTTTATTTGGGAATCGCTGACACACATTTGAAACAGCAGAGAATCTTGGAGGCATTGACAAGGAAATTTAAGCTCGATCCAAGTGTTAACTTGGCAAAAGTTGCGCAAACGTGTCCATTCAACTTCACCGGTGCAGACTTCTATGCGCTCGGTTCGGACTCAATGTTGAACGCAATGACACGTGTTGCTGGAGAGTGTGACCGGAAGCTGTCGGAGTACAACAAAAACAGGGAAGATCCCGTGTCTACAAGATGGTGGTTCGATAACGTTGCTACTAAAGAGGACATTGAGGTTCTCGTCACAGAGCAGGACTTTGATAAGGCGAGAAGGGAACTGACACCATCGGTCTCCGCGGAGGAACTCCAGCATTACTTGCGTGTTAGAGATAACTTTGAAGGTGGGAAAGTCCAAGAGAAGGACACATCCGATACTTGAATCTACTAATTGATCTATGAAAAGAGTTTATGTATCTATTGTAGTTCACTTGAAAATTGGGAATGGGGCATAGTCTAAACGTTTAACCAGTCTAAGCTCACCATTTCCACTCATCTTGGAGAGTTTATCGAAATCCTGGTCTTCCAAATCAAACACTTTAGCATTGTTGACAATTCTCTGTGGGTTTGAAGATTTTGGTAAAACTACATAACCCCTTTTGAAAGCCCAATTGATCATCACTTCACCAGTGGAAACGTTGTACTTGTCAGCGATGGTCTTGAGATCCTCAATGACGGACTCAGGGAACTTGGAAGCACCCAATGGACAATAAGCCTCGAAGACAATGCCTTTGGACTTACAATAGGCAATCAATTCCTCTTGAGGAAGCAATGGGTGACACTCACACTGGTTAGCAGCTGGTGTAATGGTAGTGGTCTCAGCAGCGAGCAAGTCCTCGAGGTTCTTGATGGAGAAGTTGGAGACACCGATGGCTTTGGTCTTCCCAGTAGGGATCAACTTCTGCATCCCGGCCCAAGTCTTGATGAAGTCCCAGCCTTGGTCAAGGGTTTTGGTAACACCATCCTCGTTGATCTTTGGTGTCAAATTGTCTGGAGCTTCTTCATCACCGAGCACAGGAACTGGCCAATGCATAAGGTACAAATCGACATAGTCCAACCCCAATCTCTCCAGGCTTTCATCGAGAGCAATTGATGGATGTCTGTGCTGGGTCTCATAGAGCTTCGTGGTGAGGAAGATCTCTTCTCTTGGAATGCCAGACTCTCTAATGGCACGACCAATTGGAACTTCATTACGGTAGAAAGCAGCAGTGTCGATATGACGATAACCGGCTTTCAATGCGGTTATGACGGCATTGTAACACTCCTCGTCACTGGCCTGCCAAGTTCCAAGGGCAAGTTGTGGAATAGTGGAACCGGTGTTTAAAGGCAATGTCTTAGTGTTCATTCTTCTTTATAGCAATAAAGTTGTATAGACGATTATCTTTAGATTTCACCCGATTTGGAATTGATCAATTGGGGAATTGAGGATCTGCTTACTAAGCACCCGGACACCACAACTCTTACCCCCACATAAACATTTTGAAATGATTAACGTTAGAGGAGTTTTAAAAGTATGAAATTTGGGATTATGATTATTCAGGGTTTTGTTATCCCAATTGACTAAAATTTAGCTAGAAATATTGAATTTTAGAAGGATTTATTGGATTTTCACATATTTATAAGGTCATTGAATCAGGCTGTGATTAGCAAGTGATAATTTATATCTGAGCTTTTGAAATATGGGAATTTTTGAAAAAATAGATAAAACCAACGTTAATAACGACTACCTAAACTTAGAGAATGACTCATAGCACCGCAAATACATATATATAACCCCTGTTGACCTTACTATATGCGCGGAATTCCGCTTTTGCTTATATCTAGAGCTATAGAAGCTGGTTTTCCATTTGAAAAAAAACATATATTTATTGTAAGATAATAGCCTATTGATGAGCAAATGCAATGGATGTATGTATTCACTAAAAATGGTAATACTTCTTCCCATTACGGACTTTAGAGGCTGTATTACTGTGGCTTTTGATTGGTCGCGCTAAAGAATATATTCCCATTGGCAACCTCCATACAACCATACAACTCAATTGACATAGACACAACTCAATTGACATAGTAAGATGTACACATTCAACGAACCGTCTTTGGGGACTGTGTACGAGTACACGCCACGTCTCCAGGTGTTTGAATTCGCAGAGAAAGCCGATGTCTCTAATAACGCGGTGTTGTTCATTGGAGGTTTGACCGATGGGTTGTTGACTGTGCCATACCTTCCAGCACTGAGTAGAGGTCTCCCTGAAGGTTGGAGTCTTTATAACATCTTGTTCTCCTCGTCGTATGCCGGTTGGGCCACTGGGTCTTTGGATCGTGACGTGGAGGAGATTTCCCGTTGTGTCACTTATCTTCGTGAGAAGTTGGGTAAGGAGAAAGTTGTATTGTTTGGTAATTCTACCGGTTGTCAGGACTCTATCCATTATGCTTTGACAAAGAATGATGTCGATGGAATCATTCTCCATTCTCCTGTGTCGGATAGATATGCAGTTACCACGATCTTTGATGAAAAGGGTGAAAGCTTGGAATTATATAACAAAGAGGCTGAGGAATGGGCCTCTAAGTATGGGAAGGACGCTGTATTGCCTCCAAAATTCTCCAAGATCTTCTTTGATACCAACATCACTGCGTATAGATGGTTATCCTTGTTTGAAAAAGGTGGTGATGATGACTATTTCTCGGAGGATTTGGATGATGACACTTTGAAGCAATCATTTGGGAAATTGACCACTCCAACTTTGGCACTATACTCGGAAAAGGATGAATTTGTTCCACAAAGTGTCGACAAGTATGCCATTATCAAACGCTGGGCTTCTTTCTCCCCAGAAGGGATCTACTCCAAACACTCAACTGTTATCAAAGGTTCTACTCATCAGTGTGATAGTTCTTCGGATGAAGGTGCTTTGGAATCTCTCATTGGAACTGCTGGTAAGTTCCTCTCCGATCTTTGATCTACAGATGTATAGGATAATGATTTTTATGTCTATTTCTCCTTCTTAGTCATCTTGATCTTAGATTCTTGGTATTTTACCAATGCCTCATAACCGATACCACCAAACACAAGCAATAGGGCCACCCACTGACCCAAGACTAAGTCATGACCAAACAACACAACACTTAACAACATTGACATCATTTTCCTCGTAACGGTCACTGTGATCAACGCAATTGAGCCAAAATTGGCCAACGTAACAAAGATGAAGATCTGACCAATTGCACCACAAATTGCATAAAGCCCAATCTGTTTCAAGATAGATGGATATTTACCAATGAATTCAACGGAATATTGTAATTGATTGGTGACAACAGAGGCATAGATCAACGTCAACCAAAAAGATACAAAGTTTAAAGCACATTGCAAATGGGCACCGGTCAACTTTGGGTTTGATTTAAACATAGAATCCTGTGCAGCATTAGTGATTCCATCAAGGATCAAAGACATGCTTAACAAAGACAACCCGATCAACATGTTGCCCTCGTTGGTGTCATTTCTTGGTTTCTTCCCCGAAGATCCAGCAAGGGAGAATAGTACAACTCCCAAAGTGACAGTGCCAGCAACTGCATATTTATACAAGGGGAATTTGCGTTTGTAAAGTGTCATATGGACAAGCATCACTGGGATGAGCTTACAACTCTTTGCCAATTGATACAATAGGTAATCAACGTGTTCAACAGATGCGAGTCCCATGGGAGATGAAAGGGATTGTGTCGAGGCAACGAGTGTTACACTCTTGAGAAGTTCCAAGTCAAATGCTCCGACTTTGTGTTCTTTGTTGTAGTTTTGATAAATGACATATAGCCATCCAACAAGGAATCCAACGAGATTCTGTGCCAAATTCACTACGAATGGGGCAGAGAAGTGTTCATCGTCATCACCAAACTTCTGTGACGAGATCTGTTCTTGGAGAACACCCCACGTCAGGAAAGAGCCGTAGATCCCCGCAAGACACACAAGAAGCAGCAGGACTTGGGAGGACATGATCTTGGTCTGTAGAGGGAATAATCAGGTGTAAATCAATGGAGATTTGAAACGTAAACATTTCAAACTCCATGAGAACAAAGAGATATGTGGTGTCCGGGTGTTTTCCACTCCGCGAACACGTTTTATGTCAGATTTCGTCGACGGTTTTTTGTTACTCCAACGGCTTCAATGAGATCTTCAAAGCACTGGCAGTTGCAATTTAAAGAAGAAAAGATGAGCGATTTACCTCTTCAGCTCACTTTCGGTGCCCGTCAGCGTGCTTTCCTCACTGCAGCTGCGGACTTCCGTAAGCAGAGAACGCTTGTGACCCGTCGTGTCCATAGGGCTAGACGTCATTTGAGGATTCAGACTAAAGACACCAAGAAGTACAGTGTTAAGCCAATCACCGAGGACGTGTATCTATCTGATGACAAGTACTACACTCTCGCACTGATGAACGTTGAAAAGGATTTCTTGTATGCACTTGAGCTCCGTGCCCAGACGGAGTTGGACACAACCAATGCACAGGCTAAGCAGAAGCTCATGGTTACCAGGTTGAAGAGGGCTTTACAACGTGCTCAGGAGTTATTGGATCTTTCCAAATCGGAGAAGGACCAGATGAAAAGATTGGAGCTTTTGGTTTATACAGAGCTTCTTCGTGCCCAACTTTCTATCACCACTAAGAAGTGGGGGGTTGCCATTGATTCCTTCTCTCTTGCAAGATGTGCTCTTCAGTTCTTGGAGAAAGAAGGGCCTTCCGCAAACAAGATTTTGTACAAGGACATCATTGAAGAGAGTATTGATGAGTCTCTCAAGTTGGCCATCTACAGAGATTCCAAGGATAACTCATCTGATCTTACCGAATACACCAAGAAAGTTGTCCAATCCAAACACTCATCACACGAGATTTTCACTTTAGTCACTTCTTTCCAAGGTGGTGAAAGTTATTTGACCTCAACTGCTGAATCCGAACTTATTAAGCAGATTGAATGGAGAGATTACACGGCTCGTGTTAATGATGAGACCACATCAAGATTGCTTTCCCGTGCGGACAAGACAGAGCTGGACTCGTTGACTGCTTATGACACCAAATTAGCTCTTCTCCAGGATGCACTCGAAAACCACCAATCTTTTATTGCAAGAAATGATCAGGATGATGAGGAACAGGACGACCAGATCTTGCTAGCTTACATCAAGTACACCTTGTTGTTGACCAGAGCACAGAGAGACCAAACTTTGCTCAAGTCTGCCAGTAAGAAAGAGGCTTTGAGAATTTTGGACACCATCAAGGCCACTATTAAAGAAATTGAGGAACTCCCAGGTGTTTACTCCGATGATGAGTTGTTTGCTAATTTGGAGTTCATTGTGAAATACTTTGACGCTTACAAACTCAATCTCCTCTCTGGTATCTTCACCCAATCCAGAGAGTTTACAAAAGCGTTGACCCTTTCAACAGAGTCACTCTCGCTTTTGCAAACCATTGACTTCACTGTTCAATTCCCAGGACTTGTCACTAATACCGAATCATCTACTTTGACCAAATCCACAGAAGAGACACAACGTCAACTTCATGTCCTTGCAGAACTTGCATCTGCTAATAAGAACCACTCAGTATCTGATAACTTGGACGTGTTTGCCACATCACACAAGAACCTGATTGATTTCAACCTTGAATTGGTGCCTTCCAAACCGGTTCTCTTCGATACAGCTTTCAACTTCATCTCTCAATATCCACAGAGCGGTGGTTCTAAACAAACAACACCTGTAATTAATTCAGAAGAGAAGGCTGAGACCCCAAAGAAGAAGGGTTTATTCGGCTTCTTTGGTTAGATCTTTCTCTAAAAATCATTTAATTGAATAACTTTTTTCGTTAGAAACATTGTAAGACTGAAGGACACACCCGGACACCACGCAGAAGATCGGTTAACATTGTTAACGCCATCTCCGAAGGTTGATCAAAGAAACCATTCTTTTGACGTTTGTAGTAGATTTCTGTTGATTAAAGACATTATTCATTATGGTATGTGTTAATGCTTTGCTTTATATGAAAAGAAGGGGTTAAGAGCTTGAATCTTGACTTGTCATTACATAGATCAACTAACACTTTCAACTAGGTGCTACCCATAATCATAGGTATTGGAGTCACTGCAGTGGCGATAACGGTGAGTAATATTGGAAGATCCCAGTTGTTATACAGATGAACTAACAGTTCTAGGCCAAATCTGCCATCCAGGCAACGTTGAAATATCGCAAGCTTTCCCGAGTACAAATAGCATTACTCAATGGACTCAAGATCCCAACACATCATTCTACACATAACATTCGAGTGGATCCTTCGTTGAGGGAAAGATTCCTCCGATATCCCGGTGGGTTCGGCTCGAAGATGACTGAAAAGGAGGCATTGGACGTTTTGGGGATTACACCTGATAGGATCATGAAACTTACCAAGGAGGAATTGAAGTCCAAGCATAGAAAATTGATGATGTTAAACCACCCAGATAGAGGAGGGAGTGCTTATTTGGCCATGAAGATCAATGAGGCAAGAGAAGTTTTAGAAGAGAGTTACATGTTCAAAAGATGAGTGTTCGATGATTTGCATATAGAAAAAGGGTGATAAACCGATCATACACGAGTGTTATGACCTATACGTGCACTTAGCATAGTGTGCTTCCTTTAACACACGTGTCTGTCTTTACACCACAGATGAATGACTTTGTCATCTGTCGGTCTAGTCCGGGGGAGATTAACAGAAGGACTTAGATGTGGTGAGGTGTTAAGGCTTAGGCATATGACAATGTCTATACATGCAAATAACGTCTTTAGTAGATCATGCTCTCCACACGGTGTGGCGTAACAAATTCTGAAATCTACCAATATGGTATCGATTACATAGGTCTTTTACGAAACAGAGAGCAAGCCACAAGGTCTTTTCCACAAGGATTAAGAAGGTTTTTTGTAGTCTTTTGTGTGAAGGTTATAACTTAGAAGCACTTTATATGGATGAAGAAGACCATACACAAACCATAAGAATAAGCCTGCCCAGAGACACATTTTAAACGATATACGTTTATCGTAATCGTAATTCTTTTGCATGTTTGCAGATTTGGATTGGCGCTTCTATAGCTGCTGCTGGAGTCTCGTACGTGACTGAAGTACAAAGCACTAAAAGACTCCCTGATTCTTTCTTCTAGTTGCCACACTGCAAAAGCCACAAGTCCTACTGTATACACACATTAAACCAATCATTGCACACGGCCATGTCCATATCCTGGAGATTTATGGGGGACAAGCTTGTGGCTACTTTATGTGGCTAGTGGGTGTGGCCAAGTTGTGGCTGTGTGGCGTTGAGGCAGCACAAACCAATCCTCCACACACCCACACATTAATTACTTCCACACATACAAAAGTATAGTAAACAATGATTTCTACACACAGTAAAACACTCTCAAAAACATTAAATTGATAAAAAAAACCCCCGGTAATGCAAAAAGCTGTCATTTCAGAGATTTCCTCTTCAACTTTTGTGGCGCAGGAAGTGGCGTTTCGCCGCGCTGTGGCGAGTCACGTGCCCGCACACAAATCTTGCACAACATCTACATCTGTGTGGCGGAACGAGCCCTCGCTGTTCCCATTATGGCGTATTCTATGGCAGTTGGTGTGGCTAAAAGGGCAAATGAATTCTTTTTTCACCTGGCTTTTAGCCACATCTTGTATTTATATAAAACCCCCGGTTGATATCTCTTTATCGTCTTAATCTATTCCCTTCCATTACCTTCCCTCCCTTAGTACTCACACACACACACACTCACCCTTACACCATGGCTGACATTTCAGGTGAGGACTCCGGATCTTCCAGCAACCAAAGGGAGATCTATGAGCTCTATGAACAACACAGAGGTAACGAGAGTGACACTTTCCCCCTTGAGGCCTATCACGAGGAGGAGCCTAATGCTATAGAATGGCTCAAGTCACTATTCACCAACACAAAAGAACGTATCTTCAACTACCTCATATCACTGTTCCCAATCGCCCGTTGGATCCTTCATTATAACATTGCTTGGCTCTATGCCGACGTCGTTGCAGGTGTTACCGTTGGTATCGTTATGGTGCCACAAGCGATGTCTTATGCCCAACTTGCAGGTCTTGATGCTCAGTATGGGTTGTACTCCGCTTTTGTCGGTGTGTTCATTTACTGTTTCTTTGCCACATCTAAAGATGTTTCCATCGGCCCCGTTGCCGTTATGTCTTTAGAAGTGTCCAAAGTCATCGCTAGAGTCCAGGAGAAAGACCCATCGTTATCTGCCCCTGTTATTGCCACGTCTCTCAGTTTGGTTTGTGGTATCATCACCATCGGATTGGGTCTTTTAAGACTCGGTTTCATCTTGGAGTTCATTTCAAGTCCTGCCGTTGTCGGTTTCATGACCGGCTCGGCTCTTAACATCATTTCGGGTCAAGTGCCAGGCTTGATGGGTTACAACAAGAAAGTTAACACTAGAGATTCAACTTATAAAGTCGTCATCAACACTTTGAAACACTTGCCAGATACCAAATTAGACGCCGTGTTCGGTTTGATCCCATTAGTCATCTTGTACACTTGGAGATACATCTGTGATTCTGGTCCAAAGAGATATCCAAAACTTAAACAGGCTTTCTTCTACACTCAGGCTTTAAGAAGTGGTGTTGTTATCATTGTCTTCACTTGTATCTCTTGGGGAATGATCAGACATAATAAGAAGAGTAAGAAAATCTCCATTCTGGGGAATGTCCCTTCAGGTCTTCAAAACGTTGGTCTCATGGAGCTTCCAGATGGTATCCTTAAGACTATGGCTTCAGAGTTGCCAGCTGCTGTTATCATCTTGTGTCTGGAACACATCTCGATCTCAAAATCTTTTGGAAGAGTCAACGATTATAAGATCATCCCAGATCAAGAGTTGATCGCCATTGGTGCTACAAACTTGATTGGTACTTTCTTCAACGCTTACCCAGCCACAGGTTCTTTCTCTAGATCCGCTTTGAAGGCTAAGTGTAACGTTAAGACACCATTAGCTGGTATCTTCACCGGTGCTGTTGTGCTTCTCGGGTTGTACTGCTTGACTGGTGCTTTCTACTACATTCCTAAAGCGACTCTTAGTGCTATCATCATCCACGCTGTTAGTGACTTGGTGGCTTCTTACCATGTTTCTTGGAATTTCTGGAAGATTGCCCCATTTGACTGTGGTATCTTCATCATTGCTGTCTTCATCACTGTCTTCTCCTCTATTGAAAACGGTATTTACTTCTCCATTTGTGCCTCCGTTGCTGTTCTTTTGTTCAACGTCACTTTCCCTCATGGTGTTTTCCTTGGAAGAGTCAGAGTTGCCGAGGCTGTTAACCCAACTATCATTGAAAACAACGAGGAAAGAAGTTCTACCGCTGGTGTTGAGTCTGTCGTTTATGAAGAGAACTTGTCCAAAAAGACTATTGAGCTTGAAGATCGCAAGAAACCAAAGAAAACCGGTATCAACTATCGTACAGTTTGGGTTCCATTTAAGGACACAGTCAACTCTGATGTTGAGGTGCTTCCACCTCCTCCAGGTGTCATTGTGTTTAGACCAAGTGAATCTTGGACTTACATCAATGCCTCAAGACAGTATGAGACCATCTTTGATGAGGTTAAGAGAGTGACAAGAAAGGGTAAGAAGGTTCAAATCGTGAATAACATTGATAAGCCATGGAATGATCCAGGTCCTTTGGTGTTGCCATGGACAAAGAAGAGTACCATCTTGGAACGTGAACTTGCTAAACCACAAGACCCAAGACCTGTTTTGAAAGTTATTGCATTTGATTTCAGTACTGTTTCACAGATTGATTCCACAAGTATTCAAACCCTTGTTGACCTTCGTAAAGTTGTCAATAAGTATGCTGATCGTGAGGTTGAGTTCCATTTCTCCGGTATCTTGAGTAATTGGATCAAGAGAGCTTTGATCAATGCCGGTTTCGGTGTCAGTAACGAGGATTCTGCTAGTCGCTTCAGATATGTTGATCTGTTGGAGGATGAGGAGTCCCATTTGGGTTACTCTGCTGCTAGCAGCACTGATACTCCCTTCTTCCACTTGTACATGCCTTCCTTTGACCGTTATGATGGTAATGATGACGATGTCGCAGAACAGCCAAATGATGATGAGTTTTGATCTGTCCACTGTGAGATATATATTTATTCGGGTTATTAGAGAAATAGGTTGTCTTTCATTTAATGTTTGTTTATTTTGATTTTATTGGTACAATTGTTAATTAAGAAGTTTTATCGTTCTACAAAGAGCTATATTTATCAGTAGTTTGGAAAAAAAGATGAAGCAGCGGTAACTTTATAACCTTGGAGAATTAAAATTCATACACACAGTCGGCCAATAGACATAAAAAGAGAGAGAGAGAGAGATATATAAAAACACATAATCACTTGTCATCATCTTCAGGGATTAGTGGACAATGGAGATCAAACCACTTCTCACCACCATGCGTGCATTCAGAAGGGCCTTTAGTGATGAAACCAAGACGGTTGTAGAAAGGCAGCAGGTTTCCTTTAGCAATGATGGCAATCTTATCACCAATCTGTTGATTGGAGAGTTTTTGAATGTAATCATGGAGCAACAGCGTAGCAAGGTTCTTCTTCTGATAATCTGGATGAACAACAACAGAGTGGACACCGATCGTCGAAGATCCTTCAACGTGTCCCTTCTTTATACCCGTCTTGGATTCGACACCATCAGGCACTTGCATCGCTTCTTCTGTAATGTAATCACCATCAATTTTCGTTCCCATAACAATACCAATGAGTTTCTCACTCACTATCGTGGACTTTGCCTCTGGAAGGTATGCATCAGAGCTGTCTGTGTCGTTGTCCTCATTATCACCATTGTCATCCTCCTTTGGTTTGGATACGTGGAGGTCTGATCCCTCACCAGTGACATCTGCATCGGCTTCCTTCTTATGATACTTTGGCTTGAACTCTCTGATAAACAAACCACTCGAGAGTTCGGGACAAACGGTGAATCTGTATTTGACACCTTCTAAAGAGCATCTCTCAGAAGGTTGGAAGCCCAACTCCTCAAGAGCGACAACCTGGTCCACATCCTCGAGACTGAGGGGTCTGATGGCGAGATGAAGGGGCAATTCACTCATTTGGGTGTAGCACTTTCTTGTAATGACAGTGGGAAGGCTAATCAGCTCTTTGCTGTGTCAAAACAAATGCGGTGAAGGTAGCAAAGCAGTGGCGTCTGTGGTTCTGTTGGGGGGGAAAAGAAGATCGCGGAGTCCGTTTTGCGTAATTTTCGCGAAACACCCGGACACCACGTATTTGCCAGCGATTTTGGCAGGCAACGGACGATGTATTAAGATGAAGAGGTTCAGTGTACGCTAGTAAGCAGTAAATAAAGCAATGTCCGATACCGAGACACAACCTCAGAAACAAACACCGGAGGAACAACAGCCCGTTCCAGGCTCTCAGACGCTCCCACTCGCGCTCGTCGATAAGTGCATTGGTTCCAAAGTGTGGGTTCTCATGTCCTCGGAGAAGGAGTTCACCGGTACTCTTGTGGGATTCGATGACTTTGTCAACATGGTTCTCGAGGACGTGACCGAGTTTGACATTGACGGTACCAAGACAGAAAGAAAGAAGATCTTACTCAGTGGAAATCACATCACAATGATCGTCCCAGGAGGTGAAGGCCCACAGTGAATAACGAACGGAACGGAACACTCCACAAAACCCAACATCAAATCCACCTACGAAACTCCCCCCATGATAAATGAAATGCTGTTCTTGTACTACATTACGTGCACACTGTACATCAATTTTTTTTTTCTTCTTAACGTCTCATGACTGCTCAAGTATCTCAATGTTCGTAGAACTGGCTCTCCAAAGCAATAACATAAACACAGAACGATATGGCTCGAACTGGTCAGCAACATGGTTGACATGTGCATCATGGATGACTTTCCAGTCACGTTTCTTTTGATCCTGAAATTTTGCCTTTTTCTTATGCAATGACATGTCAACTTCTTTCATGGCTTTCTTCAATTGATCCTGTCTCGTCTCCAAATATCTAGACATACCTCTAGCAACACCCAAGTCATCATGGGCGAAGACATTTAGCCTATGTAGGGAAAAGACTAAAAAGATTTTGGCACTCCATTCGCCAATTCCCTTCATCTCAACGAGCTTCTCAATGATCTCTTCATCCGATGCATGTTTAAAGAACTCTTCATCAACCTCACCATCAACAAATTTTCTTGAGATACTTTTCACATATTCACACTTGCGTGCACTGAGACCAGCAGAACGTAGCAAATCATCAGCTGTCTCTAAAACTTGCTCAGGTGTTGGTGATTTCCCCCCGTATAATGCCTTAAATTTGGTCTCGATCGAAAGTGCTGCTGCACCACTCACCTGTTGAGCAATGACATTGCGACAAAGACTCGCATGATATTGAGGCAGTGAAGTTGAAGGTACTTGGTCAATTGCAAACTTGTTGAATCTTGAGGATATGGCCATTGGGTAGAGCGATGGATCAATCTTGAGGACATGTTTGAGACCTTCAATGAATTCGGGACGGTGTTGGGAGATGAAGTCAGATGGGAGGCTCAAATCTTTTGGAATAGGGTATTTGAGTGCAAGATCAGACTCCCACTGCTTAAAACTGTATTTTGGTTTCTTTGGACTCTTAATAACACTTTTTTTAGGGGAAGGAGATTCTAAAGATGTGGAGATGGAACGTTTCTTTGGGGTAGAAGGTGGCTCGATGAGCGCAGTTGCCTCAGTTACCACCACAGCTGAAGAGCGAAGTGCACGTTTGGCCATTGCAATGGAACTGATTTCTAAAATCAAACAGAATGTTCTAGATAAATAAAAATAAAGAGTTGATTTGTCAGACGGGATTGAGTGGAAATTCACAAAATGCGGAGGTTATCGTATATTAAAGAGGCGGTGGCGCGAAATGTAAACAAAAAAACAGATCAACTCCGCCACTTTTATTTACTCCAACGTCAAAACTCATAGATTTTAAATATCAAATGCCCCAAATCACCGCATCTTTCGAACACAATGAACTTCTGATCCCACTTGATGTCTCTTTTGAGCTCACGTTGAACGACCTCCGCGCGTACGTCGGCGCAGAGTGTGGAGAGGAGTCTGACGCTCTCATTATCTCGCATAATGGACAGACACTGACATCTGAGAAAGGCCTTCAGACTCTTGAACAACTCGGTTTCCAGGCCGATGATATAATTTCTGTGGTGCCTACGAGGATCCTGCAGCAGCAATCTGGTCAAGGACAAGGACAACCACCACAAAGTTCTGATTCTCAGCTTGAGACTTTAAGACAGACACTCATTTCTAACCCACAGATGGTACAGCAACTCAGCAGAGGTAACCCAGCGTTTCAGAACGCTCTTAGAGACCCTTCCGCTTTTGCACAGATGATGCGTCCGTTCTTGGAGGCTGGGATGATTCCTGGTGCTGGCAGTCATGCCGGTACGAGTTCTGGACCTCGCGGTGGCGCTACAATGGAAGAATGGGAGAGGCTTCAACGCACAAGGAATGATCCGGAGAGTCAACGTCGTCTTCAAGAATTGGAAGACATCCAACAGAATTTTGAAATGGCCTATGAGATGACCCCCGAGATGTTTGGTAGTGTGTCAATGCTCTACGTTTCTTTGGAGATCAATGGTCACCCAGTGAAGGCTTTCGTCGATTCAGGTGCTCAAACTACAATCATGAGTCCAGATTTGGCAAAGAAATGTGGGTTGTTCCGTCTCATTGATAAAAGATTTGCAGGTATTGCCATGGGTGTGGGTCAATCCGAGATTCTTGGTAAAATCCACTCTGCTCAAATGAAGATTGAGAACACTTACTTGCCGGTATCGTTCAGTGTCATTGATGCCGGTGTTGATATGCTCCTCGGTTTGGATATGTTGCGTCGTCACCAGGCTTCTATTGATTTGAAGCGTAATGTGTTAGTTATGGCTGATGCGGAAACCCCATTCTTAGGTGAGGCTGATATTCCAGAAGATAGAGTGTCTCGTATGGCTAAGAGACAAGCAGAGATGGGCGAAACTTTACAACCTGGTCAAGCTCCATTGCAAGGTTCTGCAGCTTCCGCTGCTGGAGCTGCTGCTGCTGCTAGAATGACACAAACAGCTCAACAGGGTTCCACACCACAGGGAACTACTACTACTGCTGCTTCTGCCTCTACGTTTGCAGAGAATGACATTGCCAACTTGGTGGGGCTTGGATACAGTCGTCAGGAGGCCATCCGTGCCCTTGAGATGTCTGGTGGTAATGTTGAAGTTGCAGCTTCATTGTTGTTCCAGTAATGAGTACGAAGAGAATATATATTAAGCATTCGTCATTTCATTGCGTTAGTGTAGTTTTATAACTGTGTGTACTTTCGATCGTTGTTGTTCACAAACTTTAGCGTTGGATGATTTCCTACCACATCCTTAGATAACCCACTCCAAATCCAGTCAGCTTTGTTCTCTGGGAGTTCAATCTCGGCATGGAACCCTTCCACAAAAGCACGGTCTTGTAAATTAATGGTGCCTGTGTAAGTCAAAAACTCGTTGAAGATGGAAACTGAGGACCAAAATGACACTTTCCTCAAACAGGCAATCACCAAGGAGGATACCTGTCCACCGTTGAGACAATGTAAGTATATGGGTGTGTGATCAACGTCAATCATTAATTCCAAGGCCTTGATAACCACACCGTAGTCAATGGGCACGTCACGTTTCTTTCTTTTACCACCGCCTTCTTTGGCACATTCGATGTGGATGAGTTGGATACCTTCCGACGTTGCAAACTCGTAAAGTGCATTGTCAGTTTCCGGGGTGATTGGATCCGGTGTCAATGACACAATGGTCTTGAGTTGAAGCCTTTTCAGGAAGCGATAGTTGATTTTGCGAGGATAAGACCCGCGATAAAGCCGTGGCTGGATGGCAGAGAACCGCAACGGTGGTACGAGTGGCTCGTTTGCATTCATCGGGAGTATTAAGAGTAAAAGGTGTAGAATCTGTTGTCCTTAGTTCTCTCCAAATGACAGAGACAGTATACAAACTGAAGAATATGGTGATGTTTTAATGTTCCTCGTGTTGTCAATTGTCAAATCCGCGCGAATTTTTGGTGGGGCACACGCGAAAAACTAGCGAGCCTCATTGCCATTAAAATGGTGGAGAAAGCAGCTTGTTGATAGAAAGAGAAAAAGAAAGACAACTGTTTTTATTCCTTTGTCTGAGTATTTGCAAGTTCACAAGACTTATAAGCTGAACATAGAATGGATTACATCTACGAATCTGTCGGTGGGAAGCTTGCCGATTCTCAGGAAACACTCCAACCATCAGACTCCGCCACAAGTGCAGCCGTCGATGACAAGACCGCTGAACTCAACAGAAAGACCGAAGAGTCTTTCGAGAAGCTTGAAGACGGAATCTCCAAGACTTACACCGCTATTGAGTCACGTGCATCCACGTGGGGCGCGTCGTTGTCCTCCTGGGTTAACACCAACTTCAACGTGTCTGAGGTGATCAACGAGACCAAGAAGCAGGTGGAGAACTTACACTTGGACCAGAAACTCTCAGAGACGAAGACAGTCATCTCCAAGAACATCGACACCATCCAAAAGAAAGTCATCAACGATGAGAATGCCGCAAAGTCGAAGGACATGCTTTCAATGCTCTCCTCAAAGACGAATGTCTACCTCGACTCTCTCGATAAGGACTTGGAACAGGTTGAGAATGTTGCTGGTAAATACGCATCAAAGTTTGGTCAGTTCTTGAGGGAAACGATATCTGTTGCTGCCCCGGACTCCGATGATGAGGAACTGATCGATGAAGATGTTGCCAATGTCCTGTTTAACGTCAAGGATCATAACACAGGTCTCAAAGTGAGCGCTTCTAGAACTGAAGCCCAGTTCCACACTTTACACACTGCTCCAGAGCTCTACCTCACCGCTGATTCTGATCCAAAGTTCAACTCCTTTAAGTCGACATTCAAAGTGGAAGAGAAAACAGATGACATCTCCAAGTTGTTGAAAGAGAATTCATCTCTTGAGAAGATCAGCTCTGAACTAGTTCCAACAAAGGTTCCTTATGATGAGTTCTGGGCCCGCTATTTCTACATGAAGGACAAGATTCTCAAACAGGAATCTATGCGTAAGAAGCTTCTTGGACGTGCCGAAGAGGCCGTTCCCGCTTCAAATGAGGATTTGAGCTGGGGTGACGATGACGAAGAAGACGAAGAAGAAAACGATGAGAAGAACAACACGGGTAACAAAACTTCTGGTAAGGTTTCAGCTGCTTCTAGTGATGGCACTTATGAGCTCAACTCAGTTGACTCCTCAACGCTGGAGGTTAACAAGAGTAAGAAGGAGAATGATGACGATGACGATGACGACGACGATGATGATGATTGGGAATGATTCACATCTTTCTACGCCCTATACTCTTTTCTCTTACGTTTCCAATGTCCATTTTTTTTTCATTATTATTATCTAATGTCACAATGCATATCTCTTATTAAATACTAACACAATTATCTAATGCCCTCAAACGTTTCTCTGGATTTCGTGGGTTCTTGTGTAAAACAGCACATAAGCATTGGCATTGACAACTGCATGTCTTTGAACTCTTTTAACAACTCTTGTATCATCAAAGTGACACCACTGTTTTTCCATGCCTTTCCAGACAAATGCTGTGTAGTGTCCACTTCCGAGAGTGCCTGAATGATTGGCCACAGCGTTCAAATTATAACAGAACGGTGGTGATTGTCCTCTTTGTGGCAAACGCGATAGTAATTGCTGCTCTTCCGGTTTTGAAATTTGTGGCCAGTATTTGGTGAGATCAAGTGTAAATGGATAATCAACAAATGCAGTGATTTTATGGTAACTGGCACCAGATCTGAATCTCTTCAAATGGACAATCAAATGCTTAGGTAATCTTGTGATTGTGATTTTTTTAGTCGATTTGCGAAGCTTCTTACAATGACTGCAGTGCCATCTATTATCACCATCCAACACTTCCAGTTTGGTAAACTCTTCAAAGCATTTGTCCAATGGGATCTTGTCATATCTTGTCGAAGCATATTCTTCCGGAATTGGCAAACTCAACACCGAGAATGATTGATATGTTGTAGATGTAGTACCACACTCCATGCATTTCAGTTGACTTGCATACTGACCTTGGAACCAATCAACAATAGCACTGAAATCAGAAACCAAATACCTCTCCCATTCAAGAGCAGATGCATATCTTATTGGCATAGTCTCACGAATTCTCTCATCTTCCTCTGTTGGTGGTGGTAGCCTTGCTTTACTGCCACACTCATTAAGATCCTCATGCAATCCATCAAGAATGAAATTCAAAAATTCGGAGCAGTCCTGCTGGTCGTTATTTCTGAACATGGAGTTGATAGAACCAACCACTGACTTGAAGTTTCTAGGCTCATAGACTCCACCATCGTTTCTGAAAACGGACGAAGTGAGCTCTGCAAAGTAGCGAGCCATAATACCTTTTGAACCAAGTTTGCTGTTGATATTTACGTATTTCTTGTATGAACCATCAATGAAAAATTTCGCAAAGTCAACAGTTCCCAAAAGGCATTGGATCACACAATTCATATAACAGCTATTCCCAATGTTATGTAATCCTGTTGTGAAATAGAGTTTCGAGATTTCTATACTCGGTGGGACGGATGTTCCATTGTTTGGATGATTGGTAGGCATGGAAGGCTGTGGGGTATGCGATCTGCTTTGTGGTGCACTTTGAGTACTCCATGACTGATTTTGTGGAAATGGTTGTGGAGGGTTCTGGGTTGTTGTTGTTGTTGTTGTTGTTGTTGTTGTTGTTGATGATGATGATTGAGATTGCTTAATCGGGTTCAGAAGCTTTGGAGTAGAGAATGATGGTATCTTCAAACTATTTGACCTTTTCAATGGAGTTGGTAGCTGTTGTTGTGGTAATTGGGAAAGTCTGTGTGATGATGGTATTGGCGAATGCCCGTTAGCAGATTTGAAATCGGTTTTCGAGGGATTTGATAATAGATCATTAAAGTTTCTGACAATACCACCGCTGTTTCTGTTGTTCTGACTCGGCCTTCTTGTTGTGAGTCTCTCTGGCATTGACAAATCACCATGGTGTTGGCCAAAGTTTGATAATCCGTAAGTAGTTACCCATGCGACGATTCCTCCTTCAAGAACTACTGGTGGCCTTTTGAGAGGTTTATCAAACGCTCTGAGTGTGAGAATCTTGTACAGGGGAGCAAGAATACCGTTATCAATAGAAGTTGACGCATAATCGTAAATGACTAAAAGTTCAAAAGTGTCCCTTTTCGAAAATAACTCCTTCTCACTATCTGGAGATGCAATAAGTGAGAGTTCTTCAATGTCAACGTCTCTATAGTTGGATCTGACGGAGACTGGATCGATAGAGACAATGTTTTCAGAGCGGATGTGGTTTTTTTTGAACTCATCTCTGATTCTGAAATCAATCAACAAGATCTTATCACCATACTTCTCAACAAGAACTTTCAACTGGTTAGGCTTAATAGTGCCGTTGTGTTTGAAGTCAAAAGGGCTTGGTGCATCACTGTGGGCCCTGATGTACTGCTTGACAGACTCGATGTTCTTGTCCTCCAGAATGCTCTTCCGGAGATCGTCGTAAAAGACACGTTCACTTGAGTGTTGTTCGTATCGTGACCAGCTGTCCAACGTTGGGATCTTTTGATTTGTGAGCGCGTGTGCAATAGCATAGTACATATATGCTTTCTCATAATCGAGATTCTCTTTCTTGAGTTCTTTTTTATACTGGAAACATGTGTTAGTATTCAAGCCGTGGGTGAGTTGACTCATATCTTTACCAAAAAAAACTTACATTCTCGTAGCACGCGAGTGCTTCGTCCAGCACCTTAATGACAGCGGTGATGTCCGAGTCCTTGATAAAACCGACCACCAGCTTGTCCAAGTCTGCGAGTGACTTCAGTTTCTGGGGGTCATTGGGTGTAGTCTCCCGCATGGCCGTCATTGTGAGCGGTTGTGGGGAGGCGGACAGATGTGAATGTGGTAAAGAAGGCCTCTGAGTGCCTGTTTTTTCTCGTCTGTTGAGCCCCTCTTGAGTGGGAGTGTGAAAGGAATGTGTAGATGCTCAGTTGGCTGGGCTCTTTTCGGTTGAGTTATTTAAAACAAAGCTGGTGGCGGCTTCCCCGATGTTCGATCACCCTTCGATCGCTGTCTCTATCAACATTTCGCGCCTCTATCCGCGTTGCCACGGTTACGTAGCCTGGGGGTCCTTTTTGTGTACTACAAGCTTGTCAAATGTTGGCCTTTCTTTCTTTTTTTTTTCTGATTTTTTTTTTCGTGTTATGGAAGATGAATAAATAGTTTGGTAATACAGAGCCTGTCAGATTTCAGCTTTTGCTACTCACATGAAATCTTCTGGACGGTCCTGCTCTTCAGCGATTTTCTTACCCTTATCTTTCAAGCTCTCGAAGCCCTTATAATTCTTCTCAACGTGTCCCTTTGAAGTTTGCTTACCAGAAACAAACTCGTCATAATCTTTGAGATTTTCACTGTAATCATCTCGGTTCAACTCCTTGTTGAACGCTTCCTCAGTCTTGTGACCAGGAGAGTTACCGGTGGAAGCAGTTGTGTAGTTACGAGCGAGCAAGCTGGCGAGCTGGCGAGAGGTCTGTGCGACCATTGGAACGGCAGAGACGGAATATTTGGAGATCATAAGCATTTTGAATTTGATTGCTGTTCTTGAAGAAAGTTGACTTTTCAGACTAGAGGATGGATCGGAGATCAGTCTTATATATTGGTGGGTTGCGGTGTGTGCGGTGCGGGAAGCATGTCCCCATCTCGAACGTCACTACTCATAGCAAGGGTAAGTTCCCCTTTCCAAGCTTGCGTGATTGGTTGCTCTGAGCAACCTTAAACCTCCTGGAGTATCAATTAGCGTAATTGTGTACAGCCCGGTGATGGGTTCCCGAACAATAGCAAACAATGTAGATGTAACCCTTTTCAGAACTGCGGAGATCCCCTTTTAGTAGGATAGAAAGTGCCATCATTACAGGTTTATAGAAGGAATCTCTTGTTTAGTGAAAAGACATGATTTATTTTCGAATTACCTCTACAGGAGCTTCAAGGGTGACCTATCTGTAGTTATGCTTGCACAAAAGAACACTTTGGGAACCGGTCTAGGTATCAATGTGCCCTCGTGGAGCTGGAGAACATTCTCAGAAGTTGCTCACAATTGTTTACTCTTCAGTTTCTCAGTCGGTTTTGTGGTCAATCTCTTCAGTGAACACCCTTCCACAAAACTATCGTAGAAGCTCAAAATAACATATTCAGATCATCGGATCTGTTGATCTACGGTATCAAACTCAGGTAAAGATGTGGCAAAGTTCAGCGCACTTCGTTCGCAGCTCTCTTCGCTTTCGTTATGTAAGGAAGCTAATGGTCAGGGTGGTTTTTAAGATTCAAAATGTGATCTATTTATATTGTGCCATATTTCTCTTTCCCCTTACATATTTTCTCTCGGCAAAGAAACCTTTTGGTCTTTGTCTTCGCGCCTTCGACATCATCTGCATGATCGTAATACCTTCCTGAACCACAACTAAAGACAAGCAGTAACGCCACCCACCAGTCTTGCTCGTACAACACTTAGCTCCACTAGTTCACACACACAGACAACATGGATGGAGAACTGAAGCCCTTGAAGGACACTAACGCTTACAACCCGTCCTACGACATTAGTATGGTCAAGAGCTACGATTTTGACAGACTCGACCTCATCAAACTCGAAATCGAGTCAGAGCTTCATATTCTTGCACAGAAACTCGAGTTGGTATGTACCATTTCCCTTGGTTAGAATACGTAATTATGGCTTACTAACTTTGCTTGCAGAGTGGTATCACCATGGATTCGCCCTTGATCACTGTTGACGGTTTCCCTCGATCCGACATCGACATCATCGACATACGCACGGCTAGGGTAAAGATCATCAAGTTGAAGAACGACCTCACACAGGTTATCAATGAGCTGGGGAACAAGATTGCAGAAAAGCTACAGAATGGATCCAGGTCATCCGTATTACAAAGCGGTGTTGATTCAACTGTGCCATTTGCAGTTGTCACAGAAGTTGTAACAGGAAGTCCCTCGGATACTGCCGTAAGTTGTTCTATCAATCTTCAATCCACAGGCTGGGATACTAACACTCGAGCAATAGGGGATTCAAACCAAAGATAGGATCATTTCGTTTGGTACTGTTAATGCTACGAATCACAATAATCTGAAGAGTGTGGCCCAACATGTGCAAGCCAATGCCGATGTATGTTTCATTTTCTTTATCCTTCCCAATGTTACATGATACTAACCCAGATTACCACAGAAGAAGGTACATGTTGTTGTTATTAGAGATGGAACACGTCTCGATATCACCCTTGTCCCAACAACTAATTGGCAGGGACAAGGACTTCTGGGCTGTCGTCTTACCCAAATATGAAGCCCAATATTCACAAATTCAACCACCGTGCAATGTCGAAGTGAAAGAGATTACGTCTCCGCTCTCCAGCTCGTACTCTCCTTCGCCCTCGAGTTCCCAGTCTGTATCGTTGATCAAGGTCAAAATACCAGGACGTCTTTTTGAAGAAAATGTTAGTTCTGCTTTTTGCTCCGTCGAGAAAGGGATAAAAAGATTTCTACTCACACCGTCCCACTTTCTAGGAACACTTCCACATTTTTAGGATCTTTAATCATAACTTTGGAAATATGCTGTATAAGATCGTTCAAGATAATCGGTGAACCATCCTCTTTATCAGGGAGTAGGACCTTGTGGTATCTCTCGCCTGCAAATATGACATCAAGCCCACCTCTATATCTTCGGTTAATCCTCCATTTTGCAGATGTGTTGTAGCTCATATGTACAAAATCTACTCACAGAAATTCCACCTTGATATTCAAAGGCATCGCTACTGGACGTTGAGGCTTTGGTTCTTCCACAGCTTTTCTTCTTGTGCTCACTTGTCGGACAGTACTTTTTTTTTTCTGGATCCATGGTTCCCCGCGCTTCATGTTCAGCAGTACCATTTGTTTTTGTGGCACAAAAACCGCCTCTAAGCTTCCCAGCACTTCTTCCGCTTCCTTGCTCTATGATAATCAATCACTTTGAAAAGCCACAAAGTAATAAACCACAAAACCATGAAGCCACAAAAGCCCAGCAACCAAAGACACTTGTTTTGTGGCATTACGAAAACTATAAAAGGAGCTTATGATCTCATTTTCTCTCGTCCACTTGCTTACTTCTCACTCCACCGGCCTTCCACACCACGCTTGCCACAGACACCTGTATCACTCCAGTGTTCTCTGGACGTTGCTCTTTGGATATTCACTCTTCGCCTACATGCTTATCTTGGTTTTCATTGTGCTGTCGAAGGATATCAAGGTCTTTTTTCCCCCTGATGCTGTTCCTCATCCAACTCCATTCTGATTGCAACGCCTGGTAAGCATCCCACCTCCAGTGTTCTTTTCTCACGCCTTTTATTGCTTGCTACCCAGCTGAACCTCCATTGGCCCCTTACAACTCCACTGGACCTCTCTACCGCTTGATATCATATTCGTTCCCAGTTTCGAGTTCCTCTATCAGGCAACCCAGCGACTAGAACAGAATTGTGCCGCTGCCTCGTAGACAATGTAGCTTGTAGACAGAGTAGAATGTAATAACCGTAGCCTGTAGTTTCTGTAGGGTATCAGCGTTGTAGTCTGCGATTCCTTCTGTCTCTGAAGAGACAGGAGAGGGCGGGGGCGCGCGCGCGTGCGCACCCTTTCGCCGTCGAGGAGTCTTGTCGCGGCCACACTCTCCGCGAATGCGATGCCGCGCTTTAACAGCTGGCCACCTACATAAAGGCGCCCACTCTAAATCGCTCAAAACAACATCAGCGCCTATGAAAATCACCTTACTATATAACAAAAAGCGCCTGATCTCACACACGCATTTATAGACCCATAGGAGCACCCTATCAAAAGTTACCGAGCTCACCAAAACCCAAACTACAAAATAATATCCATAGCCCGCGCCACATAAAGAATATCGTGCTGAGCTCTTCCAAAGAAACAACACTTTCTATACAAGAAAAGGACAGAGTTTTTTTTGACGGTTTTGTAGCTAAACCACAGTTTACTAGCTTCCTACCACCTTCTAACCCAAGGGACAGACAACCACTAACACCTTTCAGACACCATCTTCAACGATGTACCAGGTTTCACTTGCCACACTTTCCCGTTACTGGCTTTCGCTATATATCACAAACTAACGACACTCGCCTCTTCAGGCCACTGATATAAACGCACAAGGACAAAAACTCGTCTAATACGCCCGGCTCGAAAACGCGAACCCCGTTAAAAATGACGGAATTGATCCCTGAATTAGTACCCGTGAACGTTGTTCGGAAAAAGAAATTCACCAAAAAAAGAAAATTTTCCAAAAGAAACGTTAAATTCCAGAGAAGCCGCTCGGCCAAAACCACAGAGAAACCATAAGCCGCTTGTGTTTCCTTGCAAGTAACGGATTAGAGGTCACAGTATAAACGTGTAGGCTATGGTGTGGGGATAATTGACCTGAGACGACTGCGACTTACCACTATACTCGATGAAGTTTAATAGGTGGTAGGGCTCTTTATCTCTACGCTGTGTAGTTGGAGAACAGGAGAGCTTCCTCGAGATTATCTACTCTGTCAGTGAGGTATTCTACGCTTGGGGCTTTACAATGTGTGGTTGTGTTGTCCTGGGCTGTTTTCTAGACTGTGACCTGTCTAGGGAGATGATTTCTATTGGTGTCTATGTGTGTGTGCCTTCGTGGCGTTCCTGTGGGTGTTTGTAAGTATATGTGCCTTCTGCAGTGTCCAAAATGTCTAGTCTGTGTCTACGAGCTTCAGTTTTGGGTTCTAGTTCGTATCGGAGCAATAGTAAGTGAATTGTGTTGTGGGTAGTGAAAATTTGAAGTGTAGGGCGTTAGCCGCTGTTCGGTTGTGTTAGAAGCGAGATCGCGGGGTGTTGTTGTGTCAATGGGGGTTAAGGCGAAGAAATTATCATCTGGGTGGAGCGCGGCATATGTTGGGTGAGAAATGGGTAGTGCGCTGGCGATTCGCGGTTGCGGTGTTGGTAGTTGAGGTAGTAAGCGCGTATTGTCCTCAATTTGTGATGTGTTGGTGTTTGGTGTTGATGAGAGTGCGAAAAAGAAAAACAATAGTTCGCGTAAAGTGGTGCAGTGTTGATAGTGTGCGCGGTGCATGGAGCGTGAAGCGTGGAGAGTAGAAGCGTGGAGAGTAGAGCGCGGTGCGGTGCGGTGTGTGTATGTATGTGTGTGATCATTGATAGGAAAAGCGTGGATTCAGGGAGTACATTGTGAGTACCTGACGGTGGTGGGGAACTTTGATATCATTGACTGTAAGTGGTAAGCAATTAGTAAACCATCCCAGTAGATAGACTGAACTTACTTGTATTCGTGGGGTTGGATGTGAAGGTAGATTTACCCCAAGTGTGGACGATACGGGATAACAGTGATGACAAAGGACTCACTAACAGCTCAACAGTCTGTTGTTGTCTGGTTCGATTGCATGGTCTGACTTCTGACAACTAGTAGGGTCAATATGTTGGTGTAGCTTCTGTGCTTCGTTCCACGGGATCAGTTGATAATGTAAGCCAGTTGGTAACAGTCGATACTCAATGGATACATAATAACAACTCTGAGTGACCCCTGAGATGGTGGTTCTTGAATGATCAGAATGCGCTGATGTCGTGTTGTGATGGATCAAGGGGGTAAGTGCGCGGTGGTTGGTAGCAGGTGGTGGTGAAAATAATGGAGCAACAAGCCATGATCTGATGGGCGGCAAACGATAAGAGTCTCACAATGTAATCAGTCATCTCGTCATGTAGCGCTGAAAGGAAATCCCCAGTGTATACCTGATGTTCCAAGCGGGACTCTGTTCTCTCTCAGTGATCTCATGGAAAGGAAGAAGAAAAGAAGAAGGCATTCAGAAGTGAGCGGGCGGTAAAGCGAATCATCTCAGCAGGAAAGGTATCTGACCAATAATGAGTGGTATATGAGAGTAGTTATCCAGAATTCGTAGCGGTGGTGGGGAGAGACTGTGTGTTGTGGCGTGTGCAAAGATACAATGAAGATGGTTGGTTTTGTGGCAGCGGCAAAACTGGTGAATGAGAAAAGAAGGGGTGGTTTCCCAGGATATACTGCAAAAAGAAAGGTCTTAAGCTCTTGAGCTCAAACAAAGTGAATCAGATAGGTGGAAGGAAAGACAGTGCGTGGTTTTTTTGTAATCAAAGATATAGTACACGTAAGGGGGGAAAGAAAAATCAAGGGCGGTGCGCGTATCTTTTTATCAGCGCGGGGTGAGATAGATCGTACATACAACATGGAGCGAGCAATGATATCGGAGTTCATTGGTCATTTTTTTGCTTTTATCTGATGTTTTCATTCATACCAAAGAACAGGACCACTATCCATATATACAAGTCCCTCACCTTTCAGTGGAATAAAAAAATGGTATCTACAATGAAAAAAGTAATCCTTGAATCGTAACTTATCTGTGTACTCAATTGGAAGAAGTTGCAGGTTTCTTTTTCTCTGCCTCCTTAGCTTTCTCCTCTTCGATCTGTGTGACAAAGGCGACAATCTCATCATTACTGAGGGACGAGACGCGGCCGGACTCCATTACGGAGACTTCGACATTCTTGGCACCTGATTGAACAACTTCGAGTAAACTCTTGATTGCAAGGAGGATGGTCTCATCTTTTGTCATATCCTCAGCATAGTTCTTTTCAAGGAATTCACGAACAGTCTTACTACTTCTTCCAATGGAACTAGCTTTCCAAGCGGAGTAGATACCAGATGGTTCTGTTTGGTAAAGCTTTGGAACTGTGTCATTCTCGTCGAAGCCCGCGATGAGTGTAGCAATACCAAATGGTCTGACACCTCCAGATTGTGTATATCTCTGTTGCACACCAGCAACGTATCTTGTGAGGTAATCGATGGAAACTGGGTCTTCAAGAGTCAATCTGTGAGACTGTGCCTCCAATCTTGCCTTGTCGACCAAAATTCTGGCATCAGCGTTCAAACCAGCAAATGCAAGGTACACGTGCTTGTCAATCTTATTTATCTTACTTGGAGTGATACGTGGATCCTGTAACTTGAGCGTACTACGCTTCTCACAAGCAAGCACAACGACATCCTTTCCCTTCACACCAACAGCACAGGTACCTCTTTTGACAGCCTCAGAAGCGTATTCGACCTCTGTTTTATAAGTTAGTAAATACTCATCCACAATCAATGTTTCTTCAGAAAGACATACGGAAGACGTGACCGTCAGGACTGCAGATTGTGTTAGTTGTTTCTGTCAATTGTTCCAGTGGCGAATACCTCCACGATGTTTAGGTAGCAAACAGCGGGGTAAAACAAAGCCGTTTAAGACGTGAACATACCTGAAAATAGACAAAGCACGATCGTATCCACTCATTTGTCTTGCTCTTTATGTTCAATGCTCCTGTCTTGAGGGTTTTCGTTGTAAAATTAATGAGAAAAGAAGGGTACTTGTTTTGGTCAAAACTCGATCCCGCGCCACCGGAAACAATTGACGACCGGGTAAACTTCGCGACCAGGTAAATTCTCATCATAGTCTGTGTATTTCATTATACACTTCAAAGCTCAGAAGGGTTACACAAAACATTTAAGGAGCTGCTGTGTGCAACTTTGATATTACCTAGTGACTACACTCAAATTTCAACAAAACATCTAAAATGTCCCCGAATAATGAGCATAAATCGCTGAAGAAAGCGAAAAAGGACCCCAAGACTTCGATACCAAACCGAGATGGCTTCTCTCGAGCAACTTTCCTTCTACAGGCTGCGACGACCACGTTTTCAGCAAATCAACCGTTGTCTAGGATGTATGTGCGATCGCTGGACCTCGTTACCAAAAAAAGTGTTTTAAAAGTGGACCCTTCTGTGAAAAGAATGTGTTGCAAGCGTTGCGACAGACTTTTAGTACCCAGCGTCACATCATCGCTTGAACTTCAAGATGAGGGGAAACGCTCAGAAATATACCAAGTGACATGTGCATGTGGAAAGAGAAGGAGATATCCTGTGGGACAGAACAGGAAGTACAAGTTATTTACTGAGAAAGAAAATGTATGAAATATATGTTGCATCATGAGATTGTCGTCGTATATGATATAGTATCGTGTGGTCATAGAAGCTTTGCCTTCTCGGTTTGCTGGGTTCTTCTTGGACGGTATATCTGGAAGTTGTGTTAGTCAATGAGACGGAGTAAGATGTAATCAAGTGTACTTACCCTGGCACCTGCCCAGTTGTAGTGGAAGCCGATCTCATGGGCAATAATCTCACCAAAGCCAAGCATCAGGCCATTGACGAATGGCAGGAAAAGATTGATTGAAATGGACGCCAGGAAGGCTCCTAGGGCAAATTTTCCTTTCTTGGAGACAGCTTTTGTCTGTGGCGGTGATTGTGTTTCGTCTTCAGTGAGGTCACCCACGTTCTTTTCCCTCTTGGTGGCAAGAAAATCGTCGGTAAGCTCCTCTGCAGCGACTGAGACGTCGCCTAAAACACCTGATACGTTGGATGCAAACTCTTCCATTACTGATTTTTTTCGTTCTGTTAATTATGTGTGAATGAAGGTTCGGAGAGTATTCACATAAATATTCAAAGCTCTTTGGCCTTTGGCCCGCGAGGGGGGGGGGGACGCCGGCGGCGCTGTATGTTCGCGAAATTACCGTATCCGCTTTTTTTGGTAATCTATGAGTTGGTCAACAAGTACTAGAGGTATCATTCCCTACTCGCCCAAAACACACAGATACAACTCATTGTTGCCACTTTGAAATGTCGTCCGTGGTTGTTACTGATACAGAAGATGAGGCAGATGTCGTTGGAAGAGCCTTGATGGGCATTGTCGATATCGGCTCCAATGGCATCAGGTTCAGTATCTCCTCCAAGGCCTCTCACCACGCTAGAACTATTCCATGTGTCTTCAAGGACAGGGTCGGTATCTCCCTTTTCGACGTACAGTACGCAGCCAATTCTACAGAGAAACGTCCAATTCCGAAGGAGACCATACAGGAAGTTTGCGCCGCCATGAAGAGATTTAAGCTCATCTGTGAGGACTTTGGTGTTCCAGAGTCTGGAGTTCGTATCGTTGCAACAGAGGCGACAAGAGAAGCAGTCAACTCACAAGAGTTCAGAGATGCAATTTATGATTCCACTGGCTGGGAGGTTGAGCTCTTGAACAAGGAAGATGAAGGTAGAATAGGTGCATATGGTGTGGCATCTTCTTTCAACTCATTGTCGGGTCTGTTCATGGACCTTGGAGGTGGCTCGACCCAGATATCTTGGATCCAATGTGTTAACGGTGAGATCAAGACAAGTCCTCACCCTGTGTCTCTGCCATATGGTGCCGCTGCTTTAACCAAAAGAATGCAGTTCGAGGACAAGAAAGCCCTCTACTTTGAGATCCAAAATGCATACAAAGAGGCTTTCCAAGCCATCGATGTACCTCAGAGCATGATTGAAACGGCTGAGAGGAACGGAGGATTCGATCTTTACACCTGTGGAGGTGGACTCAGAGGACTTGGCTACTCGATTCTCGCTGACATCAAAGAATACCCCATCCCAACAATCATCAATGGCTTCTCGTGCTCGTTTGCAGATTTCCTAAACATCTCAAATTTCCTCTTCCTCAAAGAATCCCTGCCGAAAAAAGAAATATTTCGAGTCAGTGAAAGAAGAAGACTACAGCTTCCTGCTGTTGGTCTTCTTGTGTCCGCTGCATCTGACTCCCTTCCCAAAATCAAGACAGTGCACTTCTCAGAAGGTGGTGTCAGAGAAGGATGTCTATACTCAATGCTCCCAAGGGAGATCCGTGCACAAGATCCACTGATCATAGCATCTAGGCCATATGCACCATTACTGGCTGACAAGTATCTAGAACTTTTGAGGACAGCACTTCCAGAAAAATACGTCCCAAGAGAAGTCAGAGAGAGAATCGCTCCAGCTCTTTGTAATCTTGCTTTTGTCCATTGTTCATACCCAAAGGAGCTCCAACCAACAGCAGCTCTTCATGTCGCCACTACAGGTATCATCGCTGGTTCGCATGGCCTTTCTCACTTGACAAGAGCTTTGATTGGTATTGCCCTTTGCGACCGTTGGGGTGGCGATCTGCCAGAGAGTGAAGAGAAACATAAAACGGCGCTTTGTGATTCCGTTAAACGAGATGGCAACAAGATTGAAATGGAGCGTATCGTTTGGTGGACTAAGTATTGTGGTACCATCATGTACGTCATTTGTGGTGTTCACCCAGGTGGTAACATTAGAGACGGTGTTTTCAACTTCAAAATCGTGAACGGTGACATGGAGGTCAAAGATGAGGATGAGAAGAGAAAGTTCGATGTGATTGTTCAAATCTCTAACGATGACGTTAAGACTAGTGCCTCAGTTAGAGGGAGAATTTTAACACTACAGAAGAAGATCCGTAAGCTTTCCCGTGGAAGCTCAGAGAAAGTTAAGATTGGTGTGGAGCTTTATGAGCATTAGATTTGTTGTGCTTTGTACAGATAAACTACATTCAAGGAGTTTTGACATAATAGCAATTGTATTACACCCAGAAAATCAAGTCAACCAGCAACATTCTTCTTTTTCCAACACGTTGTAATAATCTATATTTATATTCTCACAGATAACACATACGTTATTCTGTATGTGGAACCTGTGATTTCGTTGAGGCGAAACTTCTTGTGATAAAAAACCTTTTTTCTTTTTTACTCCTCGTACAACAAATCTTTGATTCATAAAAGTCATCAATGCGTATTTTGAAAATCAAACAGCTTACTGGGTTTTGACGCCAACACTCAAGCCAGCTTTCAATCTCTTCTCGGTCAAAGCGGCAATGATAGCGGCACCAGCACCGGACCCATCCTGAGCTGGTGTGATGACGATTGGGTCATCCTTTGGATCACAAGTCCAGCCAAAGATGTCTCTCAAACCCTTAGCAGCGCGCTCCTTGAAGCCTGGGTATCTGTTGTAAACGGAACCATCAGCAGCACAGTGGGCAGTCTGGTAGTTTCTCTTCTTGCAAATTGCAGCAATACCACAAACAGACAATCTGGCGGATCTGGTACCGATCAACTCGGCAAGACAACGAATCAACTTACGCTCGTCCAAGGTGGTCTTGATGCCGACACCGGCGAAGATGGCGCTGATATCGGAGAGGTCAGAGGAATTATCCTCTTCAGCTCTAGCAGGAACAGATGTGTCAAAGACGAAAGCCTCCTTCAACTTGGAAACATCCTCGTTCTTGAAAACAACCTTGTCGTTTTCGTGAAGGTCGAGCAAGATAAGACGGAGGACCTCACCCAAGTAATAACCGGAGATCATCTTTTCGAAAGATTGTTGACCTGGTCTTGGAGACTCAGCATCGATTTGGATATCATACTTGGTTCTTGGCAAAACGAGGTGCTCGTTGTCGAAAGCACCGTACTCACAGTTGATAGCGTGAACACCCTTTGGGTCGACATCATCAGCATACTTACCCTCCAACTTTGGAATGGCATCAGCCTGCTCATAGTAGGCACCGTTACAACCGGTACCGAAGATCAAACCCATCTTGGTCTCGGTATCTGTGTAAGCGGAAGCAACCAAAGTACCAGTGGTATCATTGATCAAAGCAACAACCTCGATTGGGACCTTGTATTCTTCCAAAGCCTTCTGCAACATTGGAACAACATCGTGGCCTTCGACACCGTCAATGTCGTAACCCTTGGTCCATCTTTGCAAGACACCTTCGTTGATAGCACTCTGGGAAGCTGGGTATGAGAAAGTGAAACCCAAAGGCAATGGGGATGTGACACCTTCTGGGTACTGCTCATCGACGAACTTCTTCAAACTCTGAGCAATGAAAGCCCACAACTCTTCGGACTTGGCGGTTCTGATGCCATCTGGAAGGGAGTACTTGTGTTGGGAGGTTTCGAACTTGGAGTTACCAAGCAAGTGGACCAAGACGACTCTCAAGTTGGTACCACCCAAGTCAATGGCCAGGTAATCACCAGTCTCGTCTCCTGTTGGGTAGTCGAGAACCCAACCTGGGATCATTGGGATGTTACCTCCTTGCTTGGAAAGACCCTTCTCCAACTCGGAGATGAAATGCTCGGTGATCTCCTGGAGCTTCTCTGGAGAAACTGTCAAGAGCTTCTCGAGCTTCTCAATGGTGGCTCCGATCTCTGGGGAGACACTTTTGATGATCTTCTGTTTTGTCGTTAGTTAGTTTACTGACTTTGAGAGGAACAGCGATGGAGCTGGCGGCTAACGGTAACCACCACGGCGGCTGTTACACTTACGTCTCTGGCAGCCTGATCTGTGGTAGAGGACATGTTTTTTAGTAATTAACACAGGGGTTATAGTGTGTTTTGTATTGGCGAGGGGCGGCCGTTGTGTGTGGTGGTGGGCGGACGTGCTCTTTTATACAAATTCGGTCATCGCGTGCCGGCGTTGTTGGCAAAACACCGGAGCGCCCTACGAGTCTCCCCGCGCTCAGGTCCGCTCGGGACTCAGGAAGCCGCATCACGGGCCTAACGCAACCACCGCACAAGCACCCCAGAGACTCTACTCCCCAGACTCTTCCCCGGACCACAACATACGCCCCTCCACCCCAGTGCAACGGTGTGGAGGAAAGGACACCAGTCTGTGGTGCTGGCAGAATAAGTCGTCTATGTGTACAGAGCTTTCGGGCTTCCAACGCTGTTAAAATTCTAACACTCACACATTTTAATCTACTAGGCTCCCTTCCGTTTGAGCCATGGTCTCAGCAGTATCCCGCAACCTGGAGATATTGCCTTCATAGGCGAGTATCACATCTGACTATTCCTCCCTACTCTGTCCAGTACTCTAGGAAAATCTAAAACAAGAGAATGTCTCATGTGGCTTTGCTACCCATGGATTGTCTCAAAGACTGTGCTTTGTTGGAATAAGCCAACCCTAGATATATTGTTGCACTCAGCGTACCGATTCAAAGTCTGGTCAATCATGAGAGTAGTTCCAAGTTACTGTCATTACTTTCTCTACACTTAGACGATCTCAAAGAGATGGGTAATGACTTGAAGGTGCTTTGTATTTGTCTTTTGGCTTCGATGTCTTGCCATCATAACACCACAATGGCTTTAAGCTCCGTTGCAAAGGGGTGATGATCATGCAGAGTCCATTTGAACACGCAATCGGAAAAACTGACGAGCCCGCGATGGGACTTTCGAGTGCCGTGTATCGGAGAAAATTCTGGCACACCCAACGGGCATGAAACAGGGCTTCCGTTGACAAGGTACTCGACACGTTGTATTTAAATACCTTTGATTCATCTACGTCAACCCAATAAGGTACATTACACTGTAGGGCTGAAGCTTTCGAACGACCTTCCCCAGAGTCTTCAAATAGTCTCAAGTCTTCGTGGCTGCTCGGAACAACCCCGCCGACTAGTTTTTCCGTTTTTTGGGCGTGCATACCGGGCACAGAAATGACGTCTCCTGCTTCGCTGGACGAATCAGCTTATCAAACCTCAGCGGTAATGCTCTTTTGTTACAGGCCAACGGCAAAATCCTGTGAGATCGTGGGGTGACAAAAGGTGGGGCAGGTGGTACTGATTCAAGGTTTCTTCCCGTACCCCATAGACGTGCGTGGAGAACGCAGAAGAAAGGTCAAATCTACCATATAACCACACAACATATAATAAAATCAAATCAAAAAAGTTAAAGCGATAGATTGTAGTAGATATCTACTTTGAGATTAGGTTTCAAGGTTTAAAAAAAAGCTACACAGGGTTATTTTTTGAAGATCCGGAATCGTATTCAAATCTGCGCACGCGTGACACAAAAATGTATATTTTTGCCACTTCTCAGTAGCCAAATCCCATAAAAAGTATATAGTTGTAATCTGATTGTCTTTAGCTATCGTTAGATACCAATTTTTAGGTCCAAAATCGGATTTTTTTCGTTTAGTTTTACAGAATCAGGCGAACTACGAAAAATTCCAAAATGTGAACAGCTCGTGTGGCGTAATGGCAACGCGTCTGACTTCTAATCAGAAGATTCTGGGTTCGACCCCCAGCATGAGTGCTCTTCACACAATTCAATTTTTTTTTCATCTTTTTATATTTTTATTTGCACGTTCAAAATGGCAGGTTCAGTGAAGGGTTAGGTCTACTTACCACCTCTTTAAAGCATGAAACGCTAGTTGTAGAGAGCCTAAGATTGTGTTAAAGTGCGATATTGTGACGGGAGATGATGGGCTGAGCCCTTATTTCAAAGATTAATGGGTTATCTGGGGATGATTCGAAACTACGTAGTCCCGATTCATCGCATGAACATTTTCTCTGAATCACCCATTTTGAAGGTGTGAACATATAGTCACTTCATTATTAACAACTTTGAAACATGAATATGACGTCAAAGAAAGTACAAAAATGGAAGAAAGTGAACATGCTCAACTGCGACAAGCACAAGCTCGGTTATAAGAGACTTAGTCTGACGTAAGCACAATCCCCACAAAGAACGTTTAAGTTCGACCGAGCTGTCGCTAATGACTTGAAAATCAGGCGATCTCATATCAAGGATAGGTTAAATTATCCCAGTTTGAACTTGAAAAAGAATACTATGACTTTGAAGCAGAAAAAGGCCAACATATAGATAACAAGTAAGCACCGGTTGCGCGCGAACCCTTACAAAAAATGTGTACGATTGTGCGACAACGAACAATCCACCACGTGAAATCATTCATTCAGGCCGACTATAAACATGACTGACATCATTGATCAGATCTTGCAGGAACCTCAAGGCGATGTACCTGTATGGACGGAGGCATCCGTGGTGGAGATGGACGCACCATATTCGGGAGTGGTGGAAGGAGATGATGATGATGATGAAGCGTCTACTTATTATGACGAATACGATGATGACGATGATGACTCTCTTGATAGTGACCTGGCCTATATCAATGCGCAATTACAATGGGAAGAGTCAGTTGATCAGTTAAAGTCCCTTGTAGGGCTTGTGATATTGCCACTGATAGGAAAGATGTTTGGAAGACGGTTTGCTGGTGTTCTTTGGAGAAAGGCAATGGACCTATTTTACTGACACGAGGCATATGCTACAATAATAACCCTCTATATGATGATCATGACAAATTTAACGTTTTTTTTCCTCTCTCTATCTCTCTCTCTCTCTCTCTCTCTCTCTCTCTCTCTCTCTCTTCTCTGTGCATTTTTAATTCATAGATAGGACCCACCTTATAAAAATAGAGATTTGTTCAATAGATGCTGCTGACATGACTGTGTGCTCTCGCTGAGAGAAGGTTATGGTATGGTCGTAGTACTCTGTTGGAGATGTTTTTCGTTAACACATCATCGATTAGTTTGGTCTCAATTGGAGAAATGGTTCTTGTGGGCAGCGACAAGAGTTCATTGAGTCTTGTGAGTTTGACAATTAGGACTTTGATCACTGTTGACAGGAGCAGTGTACAATCGGTTCTCTCTGCCGAATTATAAACGAGATTCAGACCTTCCTCTAGCATCAAGCTGTCGGTTCCATCGGTTCTGAAACTAGCAACATCTGAATTTCTGGAGTTGTTGGATACCGTGAGGATCGATGTAGCGGAGCGTTGTTGGGTGTGTCTGAACAGCCTTGTGAGCGTCTCGTTAAACTTGTACAGCTCCACAGTCAATTCATCGCTATTCATTGAGTTTCCCAGACGAAGACCCAGCTCATAGAAGTCATCAGCAAGACTGTTGTTCAATGGTTAGTAAAATTGTAAACTCGTACCACCTTGTACCTTGCAGGAATGATCTAGAAGAAACTCACGCTTTGACAAAGTCCTCGTTAACTCGCTCGAGCTCCTCAGGGGTGAACCGCACCATCTCCATGTACCAGAACTCTCTCCCTTGGCTGTTGGTGAAGTTAGTGACTTGCTTCGCTCAAGGATTACCCCCCAAAATCGAGGCCGACTTACATATCATAGATGTATTTGAGCTTGGTCAGTGAGGTATGTAGCCGTCCCACAAGGGCATTTTTTACGTCGTCCGTTGTGCTTGAGTGCTGCTGTGCACTCGTGTGATTGGATCGATCCATAGACTGTGGCATTTTGATTGGTCTTCTCTTCTTCCTTTGAATTCAGTGGTGCAAGTGTTTTTTTTTCTTTAAGAGAGGAGAAATCTGGGATATTCTTGGCCTCTCCGCCCTACCGCGGGTTCCCCCTGGCTCGCGCGCTAAGATCGAGATCGAAGAAGAAGAACAACAACAACTTCGCGAACGGCCACAGAAATCGATCAAACTGAAGGTGGCGAACTCCCCTACAACAACGACGGCAAAACAACAACAAATCACAACAACAACAGCTTCAACGATAGCAATGGCCGAGACTTCAGCCTCTACAGACACCGTCACGGCGAGAATTCCTGATTTCCAGCTCGCAGATGCTGCATTCGTGCTCTCCAAGCCGGAGCTCACTTCTCGCCACCAGCAGGCCCGCGAGTACCTCGAGACCCAGATCCAACAGGAGAAGCTCGCCCCTTACTATCACCATCTCGCCACCGAGCGTGGTATCCTGCCGTTCGATGAGAGTTTGTACCAGAAGCTTTCAGCGGAAAACACAGAGGAGATCAGTAAACTTAAGCAAACCATCCAGGAAGTGGAGGAAAAAGACGAAGGCCAACTCGAGACCGCCGAAGGATACAAGAAGCTCGGTGATTACTATGCCAAGATTGGAGATAGAACGAATGCTATCACCACATTGAAGAAGGCCTTTGAGCTTACCCCATCCACCGGTGCCAAGATTGACATCTCCTTAACAATCACAAGAATCGGCTTCTTCTTTGACGATAAGCCATTTGTCGCCAAACAACTTGACCAGACAAATGCATTGATTGAAAAAGGTGGTGATTGGGAACGTCGTAACCGTTACAAGATGTACAAGGGACTCTATTCATTGTCAATCAGAGATTTCGAAAGCGCTGCAACACTACTCATTGATTCGTTGGCCACTTTCACATCCACGGAGATCTCGACGTATGAACAGTTGGGTCAATACGCATCCATTGCAGGTGCTATCACATTAAACAGAGTTGACTTGAAGAAGAAAGTCATTGACTCTCCAGAATTGCTGTCATTACTTCCAACAACTCCAGAACTTGAACCTATCTCTGCTCTGACAATCTCACTCTACACCTCCGATTACGCACCATATTTCAAATACCTTCTTCAAACCAATGACGAGATCATGTTGCCATCGAGATATTTGGCCCCTCATGCCAATTACTACTTGAGAGAAATGAGAAGAAAAGCCTACGCTCAATTGCTTGAATCTTACAAAGCACTCTCACTCAAATCTATGGCTGAGGCCTTTGGTGTCTCTGTCGAATTTTTGGATAACGATCTGTGCAAATTCATTCCGAACAAGAAGCTCAACTGTGTCATTGATCGTGTCAATGGTATCATCGAGACAAACAGACCAGACAACAAGAACGCACAGTACCAATTGTTGATCAAACAGGGTGATGGCTTGTTGACCAAGTTACAGAAGTATGGTGCTGCGGTGAGACTCACCGGTACAACAGAGCGTTGATGTGTCCTTTTTCTTTTCCATATATATAGAAAAATGTATGGCTTATAATATGATCATGAAAAAAGGGGGGATGCTAATTGTAGACGAAGAAAAGTCAATTTTTTGCTAAATATACACATAAAATTGTTTGTGGAGTTCATTAAAAGTTGGGGGGTCATGCAAGTTGAGTTTTAAAAGGAAAAGAAGAACGAATTTAAACGTAGTTCTTTTCACGGCCGGAGAACAGAATCTGAACAACTGTGGCCTGTGCAATGCTGATACCAACGGTAAGAACAATGACGGCAATGGACAAGTAAACTGAACGGGACTGGGTGGACTCAACTGTGGACATGTTTCTCCACTCTCTAGCTCTGAGGTAGTTCATAACCTTCTCGATCTTGTTGATGTTTCTATCAATCTCCAAGAGAGCATGGTCTGCAATGACGTCTTCCTTCTTAGTTGTGGTTTCCTCTTCGGCGTTTGAGGCAAGGGAGATGGAGAACTCAACCTTTTTCATATCCTTGTAGGGGTTGGAGAAACAGAAGGAGTAACCACCGAGACCAAACGTCTTGAGAACGAAATCGGCGTACTTCTCATTCTCCTGTTGGATGATTGATTCACCTTTAGGACTGGTAATTTCGAAGTTGAGCTCAAAGTTACCTCCTGTAAGCACCTGGTAACCGATGACGATGGATTCGTCGTCGTCGAGCAAGTCGTGGTAAAGACACTCCTTGGCGAAGGCTGGGATGACAAGCGACACCTTCGATGCAGCGCAGACGTTCGCAACGAGTGCACATAGCACAGACAGCCAGAAAAGAGCAAAGTTCTTCATTTGTGGCTGTTTCTTGCTGCTTTTCTTTTGATGTTGTTGTTTGTGATGTTGTTGGATCAGAAAGCAGACGCGCTTCTTTTTTCCCTCGACGTGTCTTTTTGGCAGGGCCACGACCGCCGATCTGCGCGGGGACCTTTGGCAGGGGCGTTTTTCTCTCTCTTTCTCTTTTGAAGGAGTGTTTTTGTTCAATTGGCAAAGGGAGGGAAATTTGTGCAAAACTTGTTGCTACAGAAATTCAAAGAGAATTTGTTTCTTCTTGTTTCAATAGCAAATTTTCTCTGCGGTCTTCGTCGGTCAATTGGCCGGTAGAGTGCTTCTTCTCTTCGACAACGCCCGTGCACACTCTCTGTTAATGTACAGTACCAACTCCAACTCGTCCGAGGCCTCCTCTAAGGCTAGATTTTTGCTCTTAATCACATCAAGCTCTGCTTTCTTACCCAAAAACATCATTCTCTGTAGTTCCCTTCTCCAAATCCCAGCTAAATGCTTCTCGTCCCATTTCATAAGCACGTTGCGACATTGGAAGAAATCACGGATAGGGAGAGGAAGGCAACATGAACGTTGTATGAAATCAGTAAGCGATGCATAAGTGAGCTCTAGCTGTTTACAAGACTGCCCTTTGTTGAACTTTCCATTGTTGTTCTCATTCCCTCCTGTTCTGAATTGATGTAGAATCTGGAGTCCATAAGGATCAAAGTCCGAGAATCCATACACCGGGATATCAGGACAATTGCGTGTGATCTGGTGTACAAAAGTGCGTGTTAAGACATCTGGATACCCTTTAGCTGTGATTAGTATCCTCTTATGAGCTATTGATGTCCTTGAGACTAATGCATTGAAGACAGCTTCTTTCTCCACAATGAGGATGTAATCAATCTGCGTAGTTGGGGAAACCTTTTCCACATCAGTCAAACGAGGGATCAACGTCACCTCTTTACCACATATTTCCTTCTGTGTACCATCTCTCAAGATTAAAGTGATATCACCACCATACAAAACCCCCTTTTGAGAAGCAACAGCGCCCAATTCATCACCTGTCAAACCTAAGGATTGTGACAAGAGATCAACGAGATGATCCACCGTGGACTGGGTTTGAAAGAGCTCAACATCTTGATAGAACACGTCCCTTCTTGTAGCAATGTAATTCTTACAGAGGTTCTCTTCTAGTAACGAGATCAATCTCACAATTCTTGTGAATGACTCAACCTCCTTGATCGTCCGTGATGGGAAAGTGATCCTTTTCCTTGTACACATGCGCGTTAGTTAAAGTGTTCAAATCATTGATTTGAAAGAAACATTGACGGTGTCATTTCTCTCACAAAACACACACTTCTTGGAGAACACCAACGAGACTGGAGTTTCTGAGAGTAATCCATTACCGATGAGCTGCCTGATAATGGAAAGTCGTTCAAGTGGACTTCTCCCGGTGCCGGATTCCACTTGGAAATGAATCTCGCGGATCTTGAGATCTGTCTTGGACCTAATATCTCTATCCATTTTCTCTCTCTTGTGTTTCTATGTCTTTTGGAGTCTAATGGTGCTGGGTCGTCGCGTTATGTGAATGTATAATTTGATTAGGCTCCCCCGCGTCTGGAATTTTTTGTGGGGGGAAGCGGCACAAATCACATTCTTCGGCTATTTTTATATCGATGATTAACATCTAACAGGAACGTTGACAACACTTCCCCGGTTCATACACTATATAACTGAAGATTACTGTGTCTGGTGTGGGGTTTGGGGCTACACGCGGTATTTCGATCATTTTCGTTTATGAGAATTCAATATTTTATATGTGGAACTACCAGATCTCAGATCTGATAATATTCATGTGTAGCTATAAAAAATCAAAAATTCAATGAAACGCCCTCAAAACAGCTCCAATACACCATGTTAGACCGTTCAAGACATATTAGATACCCAACAAGCTAGAAGCTCATATGATTTCACTCTTCAGATGCATTGGTCTATCGTTTTTCTGATCGTGTGTGCGACCCCCTGGTACACCAAATCACTTTCTCTACCTGAATTATCTCTTGCAACTCAAAGCTCGAAAAAAATGAAGCAGTGCTTTAGTCTAAGTGTCTCTAAGTTAGCTTCTTTATCTGCATTAACATAGCCTCTTATGGGTAGCTGCTAGCCCAGCTTGCGGGCTTTGTGATCTCAAGATAAGTGAAGCTAGCATCCCACAAAGCAAAGACGTCCTAAGCGAGATCATCACAGCATGCAACCAAGCGGGAGTCTTTGGCTCTAAAGGGCACTCTTTCTCGTAGTAACTATCAAGATGGAGAAAGTAGAAGTCAATGCAATCGATTAAGAATGTCAACAGTACTGCAATAAAGACGAAGCCCAAGGCGTAACTCGTCATCTTGTAATTCGTACAAAAAACCGGAGACGGAGAGCACATAAAGTGCACTGTGTAACAACTGCATTGGGTGAGAATACCTGACTACACTATTAATACGAGGTAAAATCACCGCCATTTGGCTTTTCCACTTTGCAAGAGCAACCAACACCCGGACACCATAAGGGTCTTTTGTTTTTATTTAACGCGAGAAAATTGAAAATCAGCATCTCATCTCGTTATTTGACGCCACAAAATCTTCCTGCCTTTTGTGAATATCGCGTAGTTGTTGAGATATTAATCCGGCTCAACACGTAGGGCGAGTTCCCTTTTCTTAACTATGGTGAATATCTTATTCCTAGCACCTTTTGGTCATTTTGTAACCTAGTGTTTTTATAGTGTCTTATGAAAGCCCTAGAGGAAACTAAGAGATACCCCCTAGTGACACCACCTGAAAGGTTCTGGTTGTTGAGATATCCGGCTCAACACGTAGGCCGAGCTCCCTTTTCTTAACTATGGTGAATTTCTTATTCCTAGCACTTTTTGGTCATTTTGTAACCTAGTGTTTTTATAGTGTCTTATGAAAGCTCTTGAGGAAACTAAGAGATCCCCCTTAGTCACACCACCTGAAAAGCTCTGGTTGCTGAGATATGCGTAGTTATCTCTTTCGCCCTTGCCCTTTTCTTGACTGTGGTAAGTTTCTTTTTGTTTTTCCCCAATAATGTTCTGGATGAGAAAAGCCTCTGCTTCAAAAGAAAATCCAGATTGGAAGCAAATGGACTTGATAAATTCAAACATTGAGGTCTCCATGACTTGGTCCACAGGACGCTGTATCGAGTTTGAATGATACGCTCAACAGAAAAATGCTCAACGATTCATATCTCAAAGTAGCTGGTTATGACTCATAATACGTTATGTTTATATATAGACATATAAATCTATATTAACTAACGAAATCTGCTGCTCGAAGGTCTATTTAATCGTATTGTGTACCAAGACAATGGTGCGCGCAACATAAAAAACAAGATCGCGGAATGTTGGCTTTGTTTACATTTCGCCAAAAAGGGGCCAAATCAAAACAAACAAATTATTGGCTGTGTACCAGCCGCCGTTGTTCTATTTCTCTCCATCAACAACAAGTCCACCAAGCGCTACACAGGGGAAACAAACAAACACGCACACACACACTTGCTAGAGCCACTTTGACCATGTCTTCCAAGGGCATTGCGTCGCGCTATCTTGAGAATCTCTCGGGCGCCAATGCCTCTCCGCTACAACCATCCGTTAGGGTGAACACCCCTCCACTGGCAAGAAAGAAAGGCAATGCAGCAGAAACCGCCGTGGTCCCGGAACAGAAGCAGACTCCACAGACTCCCAAGAAGCTATCTCCCGTTAAGAGACTGGTCCTCCAGAACGAAAGAGCCACTCCTCTTGAAGAGTCCATCGCTAACTTGAAACTTGATTCACCATCGCCACTCAAGCGGACAGCTAATCCATCCACAACAGCGACACAAAATGCTCGTCCTCCTAAACTCACGCTCTCTAATATGCAATCCCAGAAAGGTTACGAGTACCTTTGCAGAATTGGTGAAGCCAAGGAATGGATCGAGAAGATCATTGGTGAAGAGATCCCATCGGCTTCAGAGCTCTCCACCGATGCTCTCAGGGACGGTGTTATTCTTGCTAAGCTTACAAAAGCATTCAAACCAGAGCTTGTCAGAAGGATTACTCCATCTGGATCCAAACTTCAGTTCAAACACACCGAGAACATCAATGTATTCTTCCAATTTCTCGATTATGTCAGAATGCCTGATCTCTTCAGATTTGAGCTCACAGACTTGTACGACAAGAAGAACATACCAAAAGTTATCTTTTGCTTACACGCCCTCAGTTTCATGATGGCTCAAACAAACACGGCTCCAAATATTGAGAAGTTGAGTGGAAAGCTTGAGTTTACCCAAGAAGAAATCAAGAAGCTGAACACAAGTTTAGCTGGTGTCAGTATGCCCAACTTTGATTCCATGAGCAATCAGTTTGAGAAGGGCAGTGGAAAATCTCCTCAGAAAACCACTATTCCCTCACTGAAACAAGACATGGAGCCGGCTCCACCACAAAGAGTTGAGAATCCATCTCCAACGAGAAGAACACTTCAAAGTCCATTTTTGCAGAATGACACAGGAAGCGCTCCACCTCCAATGCCGAAGGCCCCTATGTTCAAGAGATTTGATTCGATAAAAGAAAAGAATAAGGAGGCCGTGGAGCCACTTGAGAACCAGTGGAGGTCTATGGACCGCCCTAAGCCAGCTCCACAACCAGTTGAAGAACCGGATGACTTTGAATCCACACTTGTAAGAAGATACAGTGCTTCTCCAACCAAGAAGAAGACGCTATCAGAGCTTGACTACTTGAATACCATCATTAAGTTCCAATCTATTGCCAGAGGATCCATTTTCCGCTACAACATGTTTGTCGACAGGATTATGCTCAAGTCTATGGCTGAGAATATAGTCCAATTGCAGTCTCTCGCCAGAAGGGCAATTGTCCTACGCAAACATGAAGGAAGCATTACAACGATCAACGACTATGAACCAACTCTCGTCAACCTTCAGGCCCGCATCAGGGGTAAGATCCAGAGAACTCGTATCACTTCTGTTACGAAATCCCAACCAAGTGATAAGACTGCTGAACTCCAGAGTTTGTGCCGTGGATACTTGGTGAGACGCCAGATCAACAGAATTGTGACACAGCTTTCGTACAATGAGCCAAAGATTATTAGGCTCCAGGCTCAGATCAGAAGAAACCAGATTCATGGTCACATGCAGAAGTGTGTTGCAGCAGAGGAGCCTATCATTAAGTTCCAATCTCAGATTCGTCGTGTTCTTCTTCACAAGAAGATGAAAAGATCTGTCAGAGAGGCACACTCATCTGAAGAGGCTACCACTATCATCCAATCTGTTGCTCGTGGTATTCAGGTGAGAGCCGATGTTAAGAAGAAAGAGGATACGTTGTGCTCGGAGAAGACGCTTATTGTCGAGATTCAATCAATTTTCCGTGGTGGTCTTTGCAGAAGTAAGTTGAACAGGGTCTTGGATACTTTGGATATCCAAGAGCCAAGGATCAACAGACTTTGTGCCATTGCTAAGGGAAAGGCTCTGAGAACCAGGATTGCGGAGATGAAGAGAAACATTGCTCTCTCCACTTATTCAATAATCGATACCCAAAGTCAAATTCGTGGTGTTTTGGCTCGTTTCAACATGGAGATATTCTTGGACGCCCTTGATTACCATACTGAGGAGGTTATTGAGTTGCAATCCCTAATTAGAAGACACTTATACCATAAGTCCAAGAAGGAGCTGATGAAATACTATGAACAGCATTTGCCATCTATTATCAAAATCCAGGCTTTCATTAGAGGTAAATACTTGGGTAATGCCTACAAGTCTTTGATTTCCATGGAGAATCCACCTTTATCTGTCATCAAGAAGTTCGCTTATCTTTTGAATGACAGTGACGTTGATTTTGAAGAAGAGGTGAGATTGACAAGACTAAAGGAGTCCATCAATGAAAAAACAAGTTCCAATGAGCTTCTAGAGAAGCATATCAGTCAGCTTGATTTGAAGATTGCTCTTTTACAGAAGAACAAGATCTCCTTGGATGAACTTTTACTTCAGAAGAACAAGTCCATTGATCCACATCCTACACAGAATGTTGCTACAATCGATGTTAGTTCGTTGAACAGAAGGGCAAAGACTAGAATGGAGCTCTACGAGAAGTTCTTCTACTTGCTGCAGACACAACCGGCTTATTTGACCAGATTGATACACAGTGATTACCGTGGTGTTGATGTTGCCTTAAAGATCTTCAACAACTTGCAGTCTAAGGAGCTCCCGACTAGAGAGGAGTATTTGTTTGTCCGTTTGATTGAGGGTACATTGAAAGATTTCATCACTAAGTCTCAATCGATTGATGAACTCCAGAAACACACCACTCTTGGTTGGCAGAGACTTTTGAGAAGTTTCAACGAGACGCAGCAGAAGTCGCTTCGTGATATGCTAGGTTATATGGTTGAGAGCATCATCAGTGATCCTGACTTGGATCTAGAAAGTGATCCAGTTGTTCTTTACAAGAGAGTGCACAACACACCAAAGTCTCCTCCGGTTGATAAGGCCATTGAAGATCCAGATACCAAGACTGCCTTCATTGGTCACTTGCAGCAGATGAGAGAGTTTGGCTCAGAAGTGTATCGTATCTTGAGTGACAATTTGGAGAAAATTCCAATTCACATTAGGGTGTTGGCCAGAGCTGCTTTCAAGACTTCTATGAGGAAGTTCACACACTACACTGAACAAGAGCACTTGGCCAATGCTGGATTTGTGTTGATGTCCGGTTATGTAAATTTGATCTTTGACACTCCAGAATTCTTCCACATTACCTCTATCAACCAGGCACCATTGTCTGCCAAGAATCGTTCCGAGATCACAAAGCTGCTGACTCAGTTGTTCATGATGAAACCATTTGGTTCCGAGCATGTCTACTTGCAACCATTGAACAAGTTCATCAACTCTTCTGTTGACGGTATTCGTTCTTTACTTAAGTCCATTATTGACGTTGGAGAGATTGATACTGTTTACAACATGAGCGTCTACGACGATATGACTGCTCACAAGAGACCAAAGCTTACACTTCGGATCTCTGATATGGTCTCCATCAACGATCTGGTTAAGAAGGAGATTGACATCATTGCGCCATTGGCCGATGATACACTTAGAGAGGTTTTGTTTGAAATCCAATCCAACCCAGCTTCAGATCTTTCCAGATTGAGTGGTTATTACACGTTGAGCTTGAACCCTTCAAGTTACAAGACATCCACAGAGGATACAAGAGTGAAAGCTCTTCTCATGCAAGCTAAGAGATCCACTCTCTACATGGTACAAGTTCAAGACGAGTACAATGACTTGTTCAGTTTGTTGAGATCGCAGATTGATACTATCCATGAGATTAAATTCCAACAGATCATTAATGCTGAGAAGAGAGATATCCAAATGAACAGAGTCAATGAATATGTCAATGATGGACGTGGATTCCTTGGTGATCTCTCAAAGATTTCCTATCACAAGTTGAAGCAGATTGCACTTGAACGTATCTTGGAGCTTGAGGCTTTGGGTCAGGTCACTAGAAAGGACTCTTTCCAAATTTTGTTGAATGAAATTGCTTACGATATCAGAACTAAACACGACCAGAGATTGAGTCGTAAGAAGCAGTTGAGTGTTGCTGAAAATACTTTAATCAGATTGGATGAGAAGCATAAGTTCTTGCAGGATCAGCTCGATGCTTACAACATGCACATTGACAAATCCATGGAAGAGTTACAGTCTAAGCCAGGCAAACAACGCAGAATCTTACCATTCACCAAGCAGTTCTTCTATGAGAGAGAGCTCAAGAAATCTGGTAAACTGCCGAAGTTTGGTGCCTATAAGTACTCATCAAAACGTCTTTACGAGAAGGGAATTCTAGTGGAAGTTCGTGGCTTGGACCAGAATCTGGGATCATCCGGCTCTTCTTTCTTTGGTGGTTTCAACTTCCCAAAGATTGATTTCATGTTCAATTGTGACCGAGCAGGTATCTTTACTATTGCTTGCAAGTCTGGCACCATTGCCATGAATGGAGCGCTGGAACAACTAACTATTGACCAGCTACTGGAGTATCAATTTGAGAACAACGCACATATTTCTTTGTTCGATGGAATGGTGAAGTTTGACACAAATTGTTTGATCAACTTCATTTTCAAGAAGTTTTACCATTACGAGACTTGAAGGTCCTCAAATTTCTTCACCACCGATACCCACTGTTAAATGACAATAAAAAACCTTGTTTTTGATTTAATGTACCCTTGTAAGAAGAGAAGATGAGCGAACTACGAGGTGAGTGACCCGAATGACAAAAGTGTTCCATTAAATAACTCCTTAAACAAGCTTTGAGTAAACCTGGTAGCCCAAGAACAACAGAACAAGAAGAACGGAGCCAACGGTGACGTTGGTTTTAAACTCTTCCTTTTTGATCAACTTCTCCATTTTTTTGTCAAATTGTTCTCTGTACAACATTTGCTCAAATATTTCAGTTTTTTCAGGTGTGACACCGGCAGGAACTCTTGGATACATACTATCCATGAATTGTTCAATTTTGCCACAAGTCTGGCCAATTCTGAGATAATTTGGATCGTTTGGATCGGACTTATGATGAATGCTTCTAACGTAATGTCTGAAGACACGGACAACACCTGGCATGGTACGAGCCTCCAAGATCAAATTACATGTAGTACCTTTACGGATCTTGACGTTGCGGACAAAGACTTCTGGGTTTTGATAAACCAAATCAAGCGTAGCAATGGCCATCACTTGTGGGATGGCGGTGAAATTGAAAGTTGTTTGTTCTTCAACGAGTGAAAGGTATTTGAGAACGTCAATGGCATGATCCAAAGAGTTAGCAACGAGTTCTGAGATACAGTAGAGACCTTGTTGTTGGTTTTCTTTCTTCAAGAAGTCTGGCAAGTTTTCGGCGTAGTTACCCCAAATCTCACGAGGCCAGAAAGCACGGCCATCGACTTGATCTTCTTCATAGTCTCTGATGATGTTTGTCTTTTGCAAGAAAAGACCCATGCTCTCCAGCAGATTGAGGTCTTGATACAATTTCTGATCACCGAATTTGGCAAGAACGATAAGTCTTGTTAACCCGTCACCGACGAGACCGGCAACGTAATGACAGTAGAGATCATAATCCTTAATTGTAAGCACACCATTCTCGTTGAACTCAGCGTTTTCAATGTAATCGGCCATACCGTTACCCATTTGCTTGGTGATATCTTTTAAAACGTCCTGGTATTCGGGTTTAAGAAGATGGTACTCTGTTAAGATCTTATCAAACTCCACCAACACAACACGGTCCTTTTCGGTAATGGCACAACCATCAAAAGTCCAATCTTTTGTCAAAAGCTTGGAGTCAAATCCACGTAAGATAGGTGTCTTGATGTCATTTGCAATGGACATGTCATCTTCAACGGTGTCAAGGGCACGCAGAATGAGGTAAAACACCATCACGGCATTACGCAATTCTGGGTGGAGTTCTTCAATGACAGCAGCGAAGGAACGCGATGTGATCTTCAAAAGTTCATAACATCTCTTCAAATTGGCAGACTCCTTGGCTGGGTCACGTGCAGAGACCGAGGTACGGAAGAACTTACTAAAAGGATGTTAGTACTCTGTCTTTTGTTTTGGTGAGAGAGAATGGAAGCAGGAAAGAGCTCAATTCCACGGGAGAAAACTCACAGTTGAACGGCAGCCTTAAGCTCCAGAGGATGCAATGCAAAATCAAGAAGTTTCCCCATTGGGTTAAGCTTGTTTATATCTTTTGCCTTACAAATGAAAAATGAGGGAGAAAGTTAACTCCTTTTCCCTTTCGTTTAATGAACGCGCGCGCTGAACGCGCTGAACGAGCACGCATCCGTATTGGGTAATTTTCGCTACACCCGGACACCACGCCACATTTGATAGATAGCCTTTATTTACAGAAGACTTTATTCTCTTTCTCTTTTTTGGTGTAAGCTGATTTGCAAGATGGACAAATTCAACCAGGTCGAGTTCCATGATCGTGTGAATGCGCAGTTCAAAGGTGCGTTATTTGCCTTGAGAATAGGGTTATATATAAAGCTAACACAAACAGACATAGAACAGATCACCGAGATCTCTTGCCGTAAACAGAGGGCATTGGCTTTGAAAAACGAGATTGAAGCTGTGTCTCACCTGCTGCCGACGTATGAGCAATTGTCTTACTCTGAAAAAGTTCGATCGTTGCTCAACAGCGAGGACACACAACCCAAGAGACGTTCTAGGTTTACAAGAGATGGGAAACAACGGGTTAAAAGGGAGCCCAAGTTGTTTAAAGATGAAGAGGTTGTACCAACGCTTACACAAAGAGACTCTGAAGTTTGTATGTTGAATGGGAACCCATTGGTAACTCAGTGTCAACGATGCTTCTTCATCACTAAATCATCATCTGCAACTTTCAAAGAAGTCTCACAAAGTATACTCATAATCGATGCAGAAGGACCCGTTTTCATCCATGGTTGTCACAATTGTATCGTTTTCATCGAATGTCATCAATTACGTATACATGACTCTTCCAATTTGAAAATCCACGCTACAATACCATCGGGGAGAGCCATCATTGAACGTTGTCAAAAGATGAAGTTCTGTGGTGTTGAAGTTGATGACTTTGAACATCCAAACGGTGGGAGTGATAATTTTGCCATTGTTGAGTATTCAAATGACTTTATGGCATTGAAGACCACTATATTAGAGGATCCAGAAGGAAATATTGGGAATTTACAAAACTTCTTAAGTTTATAGTCATGTATTTATAACAACCCTTGTTTCTTCAAATCGTTATACACTTTTTCACTCATGACGTTACCTTCATCGTCTTCGACTTCCACAGCCAATTCCCTTTCACTAGCTCTCTGTTTTGCATCCTTCTTTAGTTTATCCCAAAGGGTCTTTGCCTCTTCGATTTGTGTAATGTTTTTAAATTTTGAAGGATCTGTTATACCCAAACATTTCAAGCCATGGATATGTTTAACTTCGAAGAAATGCTTGTCAAATGCCTTACGACCTTTATAACTTGCATTACTGCAAATCTCACAGGTGTATTCAATGTCCAACCCTTGGAGTTTGTATAACCAATGTGGGATTGGTAGACCATCAGGTCCCAAGGGCATGTTATCCGGATTGAAGACATTTGTCTCTTCTTCTTCCACAATCTCATTATCGGAATCATCTGTGAGTTGTTCATCCCTTTGCAGTTGATCCAATTCAATGAGTCGTTCCCTTTCAGTAAGTGCTTTTCTTCTCTGTGTATTGAGCTTGGATTCTTGACGTTCTTTCTCAATGATCTTGACCAATTGAGGGATTTGGAACTCCAAAAACTTGTAGTTGGATCGTGGTGTTGTTGTTGTCTTTTGAGTGTTTTTGATGTGTTTTTTACCGGTCAAATGGGCATCGTACACCGTTTGCTTAGCAAATTTCTTGTTACAAGCTTTGCAAAACAGTGAATCAAAAGATTGACCTGAATAGTCGGATTCTATACTCTGTAAATGCTTCTCCAGATGGAAAAGAGGTTTGGTTCTTTCAATGTAACCGATGAGATATTTGGCCAATTCTTCGAGATACCTCACGTATTCACCGTCTTTCTTGATGATCTTTTGTTCGTCAAACTTATCAAACAGGCTCAAATATGTGACATAGCTCAACTTCTCAGCCGATAGGTTTAACCATTGTTCATGGAAGGAGATGAGGTCGATGTATTTACCGAAATACTCTTCACCGGAGAACATGTTACCCATATCGATATCAGCAGCGACTTCACTCAAGATGTTCAGTCCGGAGGACTTTAGGGAATAGATCTGTTGTAATCCTTTAACCATACCGTTATCTTCTTCCCTATGCTTGATACCTGACAAGAGCTCATCAAACTTCACCAACTCAAACGTCTTATCCTCCAAATCTTCCAATCCATTTGCCGTTTCAAACGAGAGCTTCTGACGCTTATAAATCTCCAAGAACCTCTTCATCTCGTGTTGTTGAAGCAAGATCTGTCTGAAAGAACGCTTCTTGCGAGTCTCCAACACCGGGTGCTCATCCTCGAGAAAATGCGGTGACGTCTCCGGATTTCTAAGAATCCGGTCCGTCAATGCCCGCTCAATAGTTTGACACTCCTCCAACGAGGCTCTTTGCACTTCGAGTGTCATATTCCTTTCCAATCCTGTGACTTTATAGGTCCTTGTCTGTGTTGTTGTTGAAGTTATAAATTTTCGCGAATCTATAACCTCTGACTCTTTTATAACTTCATACAAGCACCAAAGACAAAGACAAAGACAAAGGCAAAGAAAGACAGATGACAATAGTGAAGGTGTGTGGTCTCAGAGACGTCGAGTCAGCACAAGTGGCGTTGGACTCCGGTGCACATCTCGTCGGGATGATTTTGGTTCCCGGAAGGGCACGTACTGTGTCTCCCGAAGTTGCCAAAGAGATTACCAAATTGTGTTCTTCTCGTCAAAAGACATCATCAATTGAACTTATAAAGATGATAGACACCGAGGAATGGACACAGAGTGCATATGAACTTATAAAGAACAATGGTCCTTATGCAGTGGGTGTTTTCCGTAATCAATCCATCGATGAGATCAACAACGCCGTTGAAGAATTGTCACTTGATTTGGTACAACTCCATGGTAATGAACCAAGAGATGAATACATCTCCCAGATCAAAGTCCCTGTGATTACACGATACGTTCCAAATGACCCAGAGATGCATAGAGTCAACGAGCCAAGGAGACAAGTGTTGACGCTATTTGACAGTGAAGCCGGTGGTGAAGGTAAACGGTTAAATTGGGGTCAATTGGGACAATGGGGTGCAGAGACAGGTGCTAAATACGTTCTTGCCGGTGGGTTAACCCCTGATAACGTTAAAGAGGCCACATCGGTGCAAGGTGTCATTGGTGTTGACGTCTCTGGAGGTGTTGAAACCGATGGTATAAAAGATCATGCCAAAATTAGGGCATTTGTTCAAAATGCTCTACAATAAATATATAAATGACTCAATTAATGTTATAAACAGTAGACTTCAAAGGCTTAAGCGGAAGCACCGGAGATGAAGAACCATTTGTCAATGGACTTGTCAATTGGAGCGTCCTTGAGATCCTCACCAGCTGGGATCTGGGCACCGGCAGCAGCACTGTAAGAAGCAGTAGACTCCAAAGTGGTGTTGGTCAAAGCGATACCATCTGGGTCGGTCTTACCTTGGATGAGTCTCTCCCAAGCCTCAGCACACTCACGGACAACTTCTTCGGCGTACTTTTTGTTCTTGGCCTCACCGGAGAAGGCAAACTGGTTCTCTGGCTTTCCATCAGGGATCTTGTAAACTCTGAACCATTCGTTGGTGGCTCTGAGAAGACCTGGCAAATGACGCTCAACGTCCTCGATGTCGTTCAACTTTGGAGCCAATGGGTCGTTGACATCAATGACAATGACCTTCCAATCGGTTTCACCTTCATCCAACAAGGCCATGACACCGAGAACTTTAACCTGCTTAACCTGACCGGTGTAACCGACAGCCTCACCGATCTCACAGACGTCCAATGGATCGTTATCACCCTTGGCCTTAGTCTCTGGGTGGATCTGGTTTGGATCCTCCCAAGTCTGTGGGAAAGCACCATAGTTATGGATGTAACCGTGGTGTGGGAAAACGTTACGAACAAATCTAAGCTTACCCTTCTTGGTGTCCTGGATGATTGGGTTAAGCTCCTGCTCTTTGGAGATCTCCAACTTGGCATTGGACCAACGTGGAATCTCAACAATCATGTTGAGGATCTGCTTGGACTCATCGGCATACAATGGGATGTCGTGGAATGGGGAGACTGGCTTGCCGTCCTTCTCGACGTAAACCTTGTACTCCAAGGAGTTCTTGGCACCGATCTGTCTGGTGGTGTAGGACATTGTTACCTCTGAAGAGTTATCTCCTCTTTTGTTGGGTACGTGGACAGATGGAAAGCTATTTTGTCGTCGACGATTCCGGTTCCTGGGCGCGCGCGCGCAAACCAAGAGAAACCCGGACACCCAAGGCGTTTATTTCGCGAGAGACCACGTGACCTAGCACAAGCCACACTTTGTGGCTTTAATATATATTGATTTTATTTATAAATCACCAAGTTCAACGGCACGTAATTTGGATTGGAAAGTGTCTTTATCCAAGTAACAACCTTTCAACCATCTCTCACCGGAATTGGCATCAAATTCGTCTCTTGCATGTAACACTCTTCTGTTATCAAAGATGACACAACTACCTTCCTCGGTTTTAAATTTGATCTTATTCTGTGGTGAATTGACAAAGTCTTCAAATAGTTTCAAGCCTCTAAGGAAATCTTGGAAAAGGTGTCTATCACCCAAGTCTTTAGCACCTGTTGAAGTCCCCGTGGAATGACCAGAATCACGACCCGTGATACCGAAATCAAATGGTGCTTGGAAAGGTGGTGAATAGTTAGTTTCTTTGAAATGGTCTTTACTTTGATAAATAGCACTATCTGGAACCTCATTCTCGACAACTAGATGTCTTGATTGGAAATAATGATGACCATCTCTGTTATAATGGAAATTGATAGGAACGGTTAATAACGCTTGGTAAGCCTCCGGGTCAACGTGTTTAACATGACGTGCACCGGCAAATCCATCTGCAAATACGTTTTCACCACCTGTGGCTCTATTCTTAATACAATGCAACAGTTGTAAACCTGGAGGGGACTCATAATAACAAAGATCTTGGTGTAATGGTAAGAATTTGTTTGTATATGCGATGTTTGTAGCATCCGGTTTAGATTTGACGTCAAACAAAAGACCATAGAAAGTAGGTTTGATATAACCGATACGTTCACCAATCTTCTGAACTTCTGGATCTGAATCGTGTTCAGAATCTGATTTGGTTGGAATGTTTTTGATAATTGAAATGCCAAATGCATTGAGTTCTTTGACAACTTTAGATAAAGTATCGTTGTTTGTCATATAATCGGAATAGTCATGACCATCGATTTTGGGGAATTTGGTGTCTTTATCAACGGTACCATCCCACACGACAACAGAGTCTTCGAAATACCTTCCCTGACGTCTTGTTTCGACGGTGGCATGTCTTTCTAAGAACTTTCTAGAGTAATTACACTCATCACCGTCACTCCATTTAATGTAGACGTTCTCACTGTCCAAGACATCAATGTCCAAAGGGTAAACGTCAACGATCTCACCTGTGGTGAAGAGTTTCTGGCCCGTTGCAGGGTCCATTGATTGTAAAGAATCGGAGCTGTCCCTTAAGAAAGCATTGTGGAATGAATAAGTAGTTTCTTGATTAGGGAAATGGATCTTTGTCTGTTCCTTTGTAGCTGAGACTTCGACAGAGTGTTTAGTCAATGCAATCTGCGAGAACAATCTTCTGTTCACCTGAAGCGTTCTTTGTAGGTGTCTTATCATTTCTCAGTGTCTTTAGATAGGTAAACAGCCTGTATATATGTGGTTATGTGGTTGTTTACTTTATCGCCCCACTCAATTTTTCATCAACGTGGGGTTGCCCCCATTCCTCGGTCCGGCGGATTACGTCATATGTTTACTTTTTAATCTTTTTATTTACCTTTTTATCTTTATATTTACCTTTAATCTCTTTGTTTATCTTTCTAGTTATCTCTTTGTCTCTTTGTCTGGTTCATCTATTCATCTTTATTAACTGACAGAACTCTCATATATTAATGTCTTATTCGCAACCAACTTTTATCTAGTCATCAACTGTGGATCCAGATGATCAACGTCTTTGGCAACATCGACAGCAGCAGCAGCTAATTGCCCCATGTATATCTGTTGATCGTCAATGTGGATGTTATTGATAGGATCGATGCTTTGTATTATTGGTTCATTAGTAGATGTTTCTTTCATTCTTAAACTTCTTTGTCTTATTGGGTTCTGTGGTGTGTTGAAATGTTCAACAACTTGTTGTTGAATGTCTGTTCTTTCATCTTCCTCGTCGTCTTCGTCTTCGTTATTATTGACAGAACGACGAGCTTCTAAAGTCATCCAATGGTCCCTATTCTTCAACTCGTACAAACTGGTATTACTCAACGCGTCTTCTGCGGCACGACGAAGTTCACGGATCCAAATCTCCTGTTTCACAGAATCTTCTAAAGTTTGCCAATTTTCCGACGCAGCACTGATCTTGGTCATTATCCCTTCGAATTCCAACTGGTCACCTGTGAACACCTCGGTGATGTAACCACATAACTGTGTCCTAGTCTCCAATGTTGGTGGATCATGTGGCCATTTGTCAGGTGTCAAGAAATACAACACCAATCGGGCAAAACTTGGATGTGGTTGTAACATCGGTTTACCCAATTTGTTTGTAAATTTGTTCATAGCTTTCCTCTTTGCCCTTAATAACCGGTCACGGACTCGACGTTGTTCACGTTCTCGGATCTTCACAGCTTCTTGTGATCTATAACGACGTGTTCTCTCTTTGCGACGTTGCACTATAGCCTCTTTATCACCACGACGTTTAACTTCGGCTCTCATCAGACTTATAACTTCCGCAGGGTGACCCACCGTTCCCTTCTTCAAATCCAAATGACGTCCTAAAGAACCAGGATGAGAGAAAGTACGTTCACAGAAAGGACACACTTTCTTAGGGTCAGAACCTTCGGGAAGTTGTGGAACACCGGGGATATCAAACCGTATCGAGTCTGTGTTATGATGGTCTTTCACCGTTTCACGAGCATACTGGTTGATGGAAGGATCGATGTAGTCATACAGATAGTTTGCAATGTTTGTCTCTTCGTCTTTTGACATTTTGTATAAGCTCAGAAGATGATGATAAAGTGGAGGTTGTGCCGACGTCGGCGTTTCTCTTATGCCGAATATAATTTTATATGGTGTCCGGGTGTTTCCTTATAAAACCAAATCTCTTTCCCTCATATATATAAGCTTATTTATTAAGGATAAAGAATGACCGAATACCCTAAGGTTGTTGTCTTTGACTTGGACTATACACTATGGCCCTGCTGGTGTGACACACACATTTCTACCCCTTTAAAAGCCAAATCTAGGACAACAGTTGTGGATCGATACGGTTATAACTTATCTTTTTACCCAGATGTTGGTGATATCTTGCAACTGTTGAAGCAAAATGGTGTTGTTATAGTCGCAGCATCGAGAACACATGCTCCACCCGTTGCCAGGAAGTTGTTGAAGTTGTTACACATAGATGACACCCCAGCTATAAATTACTTTGATCATATGGAATGGGGCACTTTCTCCAAGAAGAACCATATAACACAAGCCTTAAAGCATTTGAAGTCTCAAAGAATTATAGATGAAAGTGTTGAAATGCACCACGTTGTATTGTTTGATGATGAATTGAGAAACATGGACGTGGAGTCTATGGGATGTATGATGGTCCATATCCCCAGTGAGGAGTACGGGTTAACTAAAGCCATCTTTGAGAAAGGTATGGAGAGGTATAGACAGAAGCACGTAAAGTAAATACAAGCACTTAGATCACTACGTAAAATACATATTACAACGTCTCTTTTTGTTCTTTTTACATATTTGATAACCCATATAAGACATGTTCATAACCCCAATGTCTTTGTATCAAGACATGAATGTTCATAAGCGAGTCTAAGTCTTTGTATCACTGAGACTTCTCAGCCTCATCGACAAGACTCTTCACGGAGGTAACGTCAGCCTCTTCTTTGTCTTCTTTAGCCTCTTCTTTCTCCTTGACTTCTTTCTCCTCACTTGAAGTGAGATGAGGGAAAGTCTTGTAAACGACGAAACCTGCAACGGCGATGGCGATTGCGGCAGCTGCTGAGAAAGCAGTTTGTCTTCTGTTGAACTTGGCCATGTTTCTTCTTCTCTTTCTCTTTGTAAAGCTGTCTTTGTGAGTGAATTGGAAAGAAAGAAAGTTGTGTGAATTTTCCTTTCGATAACAGGCACCGCTCCGACTTACCGGTTTCGGCAAAGCACGAAAACCACCGGTAAATTTTAGAAAGACGCGTCACGTACATCAACAAATAAACATCAACAAACAAAGAACTAAGACAAACATATAAACAAAGGGGATGGACAGAGACCACAGACAGCAGATCCGTCAGAGAGGAGCCGCGTCACGTGCTTTGGCGTCTCAAGACGTGGTCATCCGCACACCAAAGAGAAAGATTGACGATGATGACGGTGCTCTCATAACAGAAGAACTTTCACGCAAATATTCACCGTTGAACCAACGGAGGTTCCAAGAATACGTCGACCCTGCGTTGCTTACGAAAGATGTGCCGAGGACACCACAACAGTCCACAGCTTATTATGAGCCTGTTACACAGGAGTCTAACAAGTCCGTGGTATCGAGTAGGCCAACCCCACAGAAACAGGTTAAGAAATCAAAACCCAAACGGAAGAAACCGGTTCAAAGAGTTGAGTCTGAATATGAGACTGATGTTCTTGATGAAGAAGAAGACACGGGTTATTCATCTCTCGATGAGTTCGTACCGGAAGAATCAGATGATGATGTTGGAGGTGCACCACCGACAATTGAGATATCTAGATTACCCACAACGAGTTCAAGACTCACAGCCATAGACGTTATCCTCCATTACCTTAAAGTACAGACACCCACGACATCGTCTTTTGATAATTTTGCACAGATCAACAACAACACATTTGCAGAACTGCTGGATTTAAACTTGGTCAATAACCATTACGTTTATCAATTAAGGGATATTAAACTAGATAAACAGGATCTACGTAAAGAGATCTTGGCCAAGAGGAAAGAAATGTCCGTGCAAATGGCCAAATTGGAGAAATTGAGAAATGATTATAACAGAGTTAGAACTTTGTTAGTTGCCAAATGGAAGATTGCCAATCGTTTGAAAATGGCTAAGGATACACAATCATTGGATAAACCTGTTAAAATCTTGGAAAAATTGAACAAGTTAAATAACGTCTTGGATCCAAATTGGTCAGTTTTGGATAAGTTGAAATTGTTGAATGACAAGTTGTATAATATCGATAAGACTTTGAAATGATATGAATGAATGACTTATGACAGATCACAAGACATTAGATATCGCGCTTATACATCCACAATGGGAACACGGCCAATTGAGATTAATAACATCGTCTTAAAGAATACACATACCCAAAAGACAAAAGAGTCACTCCAAATCATTCTTCATACTGTACAACCATCTTCATCTTCATATGATCTTCTTCTTCATCTTGATCTTCATCTTCTTATCATTCTTGATCTTACCCCCTGAACCATTCCCTAGTTTAATCCTCGGCAATCAAGGCCATGATCATTCTGTAGAGGTAGTAGAAGAAGAGGAACAAGTGGAAACCGAGCTTGATGAAGGACTCCTTCTTCTGTTTGTTCAAAGTTCTAAAGATCTCGGTGGCATCGAGCAAATGGTTGTTGTTGACAATCTTGTTGACGTTATAAGCCACGAGGGGCAAGTTCAAGAGCAAAGTGAACCAATGGCCGGTCAACAAGAACAAAACAGTCATGAATCCATGAATACCAGCTTCCGGAACGATGTACTTGTTAAGCTTGTTACAGAGCTCGACAGGGTTGATGTAATCGCACTCCAAATCGGAGTACATGATCGTGAAAAACACTTGGAGGAAGAGGTTCACGGCATTGAGAATCACCGCAAAGATGAAAAGAGCTGAATCGCCAGACATCGTTATCTGTTTGCTTATATTGGTGGAAGTTTCCCTTTGTTCTTTCGGCTTCTTTCTCACTCATTTTGCTTTTTCTTTAAACCTGCGAAAATTTCATAGCGCTCGCGAAAAACCTCCATTAACTTCCCGATTAGGAAAGTGTGGGATTGATAAGAACTACAAAAGTATAAGAGTACATTATATATATAATCCCAAACCCAAATCATAAGGCAATGTTGAACAAACGAGCAATGTCCTCACGAGACAATCTGGATGCCTCTTTCATACCCGTTGGATCCAATGCACTTTCAATCAATGCCTTTTTATCCTCTTGTAATTGAAGAATACGATCTTCAACGGTACCTTCAATCAACATTCTATAAACAGTGACAGCTTTCTGTTGACCAATTCTATGACAACGGTCTTGTGCTTGGAATTCAACGTATGGATTCCAAAATGGATCCATGATGATGACATGATTTGCACAAGTCAACGTTAAACCTGAATTACCAGCTCTTAAAGAGATAAGCATCAACTTCTTGCTAGCATCACGATAAAATTCTTTAACAACGTCATTTCTCATATCGGCTCTCATTGAACCAAGATATTGTAAAACCTCGATGTTCTCCCTTCTTAAAAATTTAACCAAAATGGAGAAGAATGAGGTGAAATTTGAAAAAATAATCACTTTATCATCGGGATTCTTCTCCCAAATGTCCTTTAACAACTTCATAGTACTCGAAATCTTTGGTGAATACTCCAAGTTCTCAACTTTCAAGTCATTCAACTCTTGATTAACGTCCTTCTGTCTCTTTTGTTTCTCTTCGAAAACAACTCTAAGCATAGCAACAGATTGTTTCTGATTAACGTGCTTATCGAAAACTTCATAATCGATCAACTCATTCTCCTTCACTTGCATACGACATGTAGTACACGAGGCAACTCTAACGTTCATGTTACCACCTTCTTGGAAATTTTCAAAAAATGTACCACAACAATCTTTACAAATGTTATGACCACATGGGAAGAAAATAACACGTTGTTCATCTGACATCTCTTCCAAACAGATAGGACAAGACACTTGACCATCCTCATTCAATCGACGAACAACTGTCATGGCAAGCTTGCTTGCATTCTTGCACATAGAGTCAATGTTTGCAGTGGCAATGACATTACCATCATCATCATAAATAACACCTTTCTTTCTATCACCTATTCTGACAAGTTCAGAATGAAGACAAGCTTGTCGAAGACGTAAAAGTAACACAAAGATGTATGAATAATCACCTTTAGCAATGGGACCACTCAACAACTTTTGAACTTTCAGTTGAGTACTCTCCTCAATGGACTTGTAAAATGTCTTTTCGTTATTATTGGAATCAAAAGTGGCATGATAGGCCTTAGTCTCCTTTGGTGGTAAATCCAAAATTGGTTTACCTTCAATTTTGGAATCCTTTTCACGTCTCAACATAATACTCCTTAGTAAAAGTCTTAACTTCTTGATAGCGTTGGATCTGTCAATATCATCATAATCACTGTTTTTAGCATTGAGCTTAGCGGAAATATCTCCTCTAAATCTGCTCTGGTCATGGTATGGTCTAATACCCAAGAATCTGATCAATGGATACAATTCATCAACGTTGTTTTGCATTGGAGTACCAGACAAACACCATTTGTAATAACCTTTAAGTGAAGCACTTGCAATAGAAACCTTGGTAGACTTGTTTTTGATTTGTTGAGCCTCATCAAGAACGATTCTGTAAAATTTGGACTGATCGGAAAAAAACGGAGATATAAAATCACCTTCTTTTTTCAATTGGTTAACTTTCTCAAGGTTTGGCACGGATTTAAACTTCAACTCCTCATCGTTAAAACCCATGTTTTTACAGTGTTTGCTCAACTCTGAAGATAAAGTACCATACGAAGTCAAGACAATGTCATACTCTTTTAACTGATCCCAAGAGACTTTTCTACCATTCATCGAATGATATAGCAATATCTTGAGCCCAATGGTTTCTTTGACTTTAGTCTCAAACTCACCTTTCCATTGGTTCATAAGGGAAACTGGAGTGACAATGAGATTGGTCTTTCCATAATCACCAGCGGTTTCCTCTTCGTTCTTCTCTGCCTTATGTGACATGATTAAGGCAATGATTTGAACGGTTTTACCCAAACCCATAGCATCGGCAAGAATACCACCACGTTTCTAAGAATCGTTTTCAGCTTCTTCCAACCATTTCAAACCAATCCTTTGATGTCTTAAGAGATTCACCATAAGTTCCTCTGGAGTGTTGGATTCACCATCAACTTCTTGTTCTTCTTGTCTCTTCACGGTTTCAAGCAAATGCCTTAAATCGTCTGTGTTGTAAGCATTAAGTACAGTTGGGTTATAAGCAGCCGCATTTCTTTGAGCCTCTCGTTCTTGTAACAAACGGATTTGACGCATGTGGTCAGTCTCACCAAACAGATTTTGCAAGTGTTCAATACCGTTTTGCAAATTTTGTTGTAGATTTTGCAGTGGGTTCATGGCTAAGCGTTGAGAAGCCTGTTCCATACGAAGTTGAGCTCTCTGGTCAGCTAAAATTTGTCGTTGTCTCATAGCTTCGGCATTACGTCTCTGTATCTCTCTCTGTTGTTCCAGTATCTTGGCCCTTTCGAGCTGGTCTCTCGTCTCGATCACTTGCATAATTTGTGGTTTCTCATGGTTGACAAAGTTGTTATACTTGACTGTTGCCTTCTTCAAGCCGGCTTTACACATCGCCTCAACCTCTGGATGCTTTCTCGTCTCTTCCGAAAGCTTTGCCATTCGACCTATGATCTCTTGAACTTTAGTGTCAGTTTCCGGAATCCCCAGTCGTAACAACGAGCCCTTTTTCCTCATAAGCTCAATCTGTAATTGAGGGCGCATCTTCTTCTTGTTAGCAATCTTCTGTAAACCTCTCTTGTACTTGTCCAAACGGTCTTTCAACTCCTTTTCACGTTCAAACACCTGTAGTTTAGACTTGTAGAAATGGCCATTGCTGACAACGGATCCATTACTGTGCATAGTCACGGATTCAAGCTTGACACCCTTTTCCGCCTTGGGACCGACCCCGCCGGGAGCTGCAAGGTCAAACTGGTGCTTTATATCGGCTATCTGATTCCCCGTGGATGTGCCAACTTGTGAATGCTCACCGACTCTGCCCGGCATGGCGGTAGTGGTAGCTGGCGGGCGCTGAACGGGCGGTACTTGCTGGTTTGTAGGGCGGTTAGCTGTACCATTAGTATTAGCAACATGATGAGCAGGAGAAGTAGTAGCGGGTTCCAACTCCCTGTAACCGGTGATGACAATGTCGTCGTCAGAAGAGTCTGAGCCCGATTCCAACGTCAAATCCACGATGGTGCCCTGAGACTTGAAGCGTTTGGCTGGCGGCTCCATGGCGGTATATAGAGAAAACGGAGTTGCTGTGAATGGTAAAGAGACAAACTCCTTTATATAGCGAAGATGTCGTGATGGTGATGGTTGGTCTCCCACCATAAAGACGCGTCGCCCCCCTCCGTCATTTTGAAAACCTGCATGTTTACGTGTGTTGCGCGCAACCAAAAACCCAGACACCTTTGCTTACATAAGCACATCATTGGACACCCGGACACCACAATCTACGCGTCGCGACTCTCTATTGATCGCGCGTATATACAAGGTCATTTAAGCAACATGAGGACGTAATCACTATCTTTAATAATTGTTTTTTCCTTTCACAATCAGTCATTGAAATCAACACACAAATTCTATGCCAGATCAGTTTTCAGGTTCCAGCGGCGGGTCCGCGAGCCAAGCAAGCCGTCTCGCAGACGTAAGTACCCTATACATCTTTCATTATACTATCAGAAGAGCTAACAACTTCACAAGA
>JAKTVK010000007.1:0-233174 GCA_030557155.1 Petasospora amylophila | reverse complement strand
CACCACACCCGGACACCACACCCGGACACCACACCCGGACACCACACCCGGACACCACACCCGGACACCACACCCGGACACCACACCCGGACACCACACCCGGACACCACACCCGGACACCACACCCGGACACCACACCCGGACACCACACCCGGACACCACACCCGGACACCACACCCGGACACCACACCCGGACACCACACCTTGAATGAGAATAAAGTAAATTTATATACCAGAAAAATCGCTCCTAAGAGGAATTATCTGATTCTAGGAGATCTTGTGGAAAAGATTTTTTTTGATGCCATATAAAAATTTAATTAATTATAATTATATCATGAGATTCTCAACCAAATATATGCAAGAGCGACTCCACTAATTTGACTGATCTGCATAATTAATTATATTAATATAGCTTATAATAACGTCGTCGACGTTCAATAATTAATATATTATATATATTATATATATTATATAATCAATATATAAATATTATAATTAATTATAGACGGAGAATGAGAGAGAGTCGCTATAAGTACGAATAAGGAGAGAGACAAGATCGAGTTCCGAAAGTGTTTCCAAGAGGCAGAGCCAAGAATAACCAGCCCAGAGTGAGATACCACAAGAGCAAGAGATTGACGACCAACACATACGAGACCTAAAGCACAGAACCAAATGAACCGCTAAACAACTATTACACACATTATTATATGATATCTGCAACTGATATAACTACACATTAACTACATACATACTTATAAACTTATCATACAGATCACTTGGTGAAAGAGAATTATCACAGTTATACTATAATGTGTGAGATAGGAACTGCAGTGATTAAGCAGCTGCAAAGAGTCCCAATATCAACATTGAGGACATAGTCTTCAAGATTCTCCCAAGATTCCAATTGGGTACATCAACTAGGGTGAAGGTCCGGGACACAACGATGACCCATCAGAATCATCCCAGTGAAATATTTCACAGCGACCTTATAATCGATGAAGGTGAGAGCAGTTACCAGCTGAGCTACTACAACGGACAGGAGATTACTCAGAGCTACATGATGAATTTAAAGAGCGCACAAGAAACCTTACTTACAATAAGGATAATTGCAGCCCACCGGTAGAAAGTCATTGAGCACAAGTTCTAGTCAAGAGAGAACAAGATCCACACCAGATATCTGACTCCGGGACATATGAAATAAAAAACTTCACTACTGAGAGCAGAAACCAGCGATACAGTCCTTTCTCTGAAGAGGAAGGTCACACGGAACATGGTACCGATCAGTTGTTTTATGGTCGTGCACTTGTGGCTGTTGTTTAATTATATAGGTTTCAGTAGGGTTAAACTCATATATAATAGAAAGAGAAGACGCATCCAGAGGTAAGAACTCGATACATGACTTTTGAAGACCCGTAGTACAGACTCGACCTTCCCGGCCGATGAGACCACCCACCTTCATGTTTACTTTGCAGAGAACTTTTGCAGAGAACCCAGAACCAACACCAACAACAGGCACAGGCTCAAAACAAGTCCAACTAACATTTGAATCTGAGAAGATTTTGAACCAATCACAGAACAACTTCAAGCCACACGGATCTGTTTACTGCTTACTGTTTACCCCATTTTGAAGCATGAAGAATCATCAACATATCCCCCGAAATGAATTAGAGTGGTGAACCTCGCTACAAGCTATGGCTACAGCAAGAAAGAGGAGCCGAACTTAAAGCTGGTACTGAAGAAAACGATGAATGTAATGAGACTTTATCATTCGCCTCCCTACCACAATTTCACAAGATGAGAGATACCGAGGAGGGAGTGAGGTTAAAGGGCAGAACCCTCGTCTAGTGTTATTGATCACACTACAGAGATTTATAAGTGCATTTTTAAAATACAGGAAATACTATCCTAAGCCTAGAAAGAAATAGACGTAGACTTTGAGACTCCGTCAACCTATACAACACTACAAATACAGCGGTTAATCGACACGTTCTCCCACAAAATATCATGATGTCCAATTTAGCGCTTTGACCTCAACGTTACCAAACGTCCTTGAACAGGAAAAGAACACCAGGGTGAACTTTCTAAGCGTTTACTGCTGAAAATAATTAGATTTCAAGATTATAGATGCTGTTGATACTGTCCAATATTGGGTTCATTCATTTTGATCAAGTGTCTCGGTGTTATCGCCGATCAACTGATTAAGGGGAGGACTTTTATAAGAAGCGTACAGGCTGTGGGTTTGAGAGTTTGCTGTTTCTACTCTTTTTGGGTATTTGGATGTCCACTCACTTCTCAAGGCACATATAGATATCAATTGCTAAATGAAATGTCTGTGATTCCCAGCGGTAGTACTTTTTGGACCACAGTGCGATTTTGAGGGGCACATGAAGATCAATCAGTAAAGTATAGATCAAATGTCAGCGTCTCGTACCCAGTGAATTTGGTCTTTCTAAATGCGACTCTTCAACCGACTGGTGGTGCTATAACAAACAACCTTGACTCTGGTTGGATGTCGTCTAACCTCTAAGGCACGCAGACGTTCAGTCTGTTCTGGGTCACCCAATCCCTTTTGATCCCCGAAAATTCACTTATTGTCCCCGTATCTTTCTTAGAACTTGAGGAGCACTCGTAAGACTCCAAGTACCACCAATTACATAAGTTGTGTCCGCCCGCTTTGACTCTATGTATGATTATTCGAGTGCCGGATTCTCGAAACTAGCTGTGATTGTGGTAGATCCAGAATCGAGAGTCTGGCAGGTGATTGATAACATTATTTTAGATCCTTGAACGCAGGATTTGAAGAGATTCATCCAAAGCAGATACACTCGACAGTCAACGCATACCAACTCTAGATGAACACAAACTGTGCCGGGCATAATTAGCATCATTGAGTGTATGACTTCGAGCGCTAGAGCTGATATAAGTCCCAGAAGATTTATCGGCCAGTTTCCTGAGAATTATGGGCGCTGAAGATCACAATTAATGATTGTCAGCTTTACGAGTTTTTGTTTCCCTATCCTATGCGTTGCGAGCCACCAAGGAACCTCTCTGGTTTTCAACTCTGAGCGATTCTTGTGGGACAGCGTATAAGGACACCCCGGCCTCGATAAAATTGAATGAACACTGCAGCGGAAGGTTCTTTTCCTTTTGACACAGAACTCTCAGTTGCTGCTTATACCCTTTAGCCAACGAGTCAACGTCAACGCTTTGCGTTTGCATTGCAGATTTGAAAATACTGATTTACCACTACCACTCAAGGGGAATATCTGAACATTGGTGCCGACAAAGCATTTTTATCTCATTCATTATATAATTCCTTTCGACGGATAGGCAGTGAGCATCCAAGAACTAAGAACGGAACCCTCCTGAATACAACCATATTGTGTTGACCTGCAAATTAGGTACATATCAAGGCGCTGAGAGTCTCTTTACTACTGAACATGCAATATTTCTACAATCAAGTCTTCTGTGCTCTAGGTAAATTTGCCAAAATCTTTAGGCTCAGTGACTAAATCATCATCGGCTGGACCTCCCTCTTTCTCAAAATCGTAATCACCTACGTCGATGGCCTATGGAGTAAGAGCAGACGCGGCCTTTACAGAAGCAATGTGATTCATGTAGTGACAGCAAAGGCTTCATAAGTTCCTACTTGAGCGTGGGAAGAACAGCAAATGTGCTTCTCGCTGGTATCAATAATTCAGACCCAGCAGGCATACAGGCATAAGAGTTCTGAAGCTAAGGTCTCGTATTACCTCCCTACCGTTGAAAAATGAGATGACATACCGGCCCGAAATCGATCTTGAGGGGTTGGAAGGGTCCAGTTCAAAATTTCAGATACATAGGTCCACACTAACTTTGATGTATGACAGGTATGTACATTCACTGCCTAGAAGCAAATGATGGTTTCGAGTATCAAGGGTTGCTGTCTACAGTCTTGGAGGTTATTCGGCCGATTCCTAGAATACGTTTTCGTGGGGAAATGTGTGTGAGAGACACACTTATGAAGCCACTCACATAGTGAGGTGATGGACTGGAAAGACAAGCTCGAATGAGACTGATAAACTATACCTGTTTGTACTAGTGTAGAGGCCCGGTACCAGAGTGCTATTCAAACTAGACACTTTCTCTATTGGACGGAATATGACTAGAAGACTCCCCCCCTGTGTTTAAGGAAGCTAATAGTGCAGCGTTTGGAGTGTTGACCTGAGCGAGTCGCTGTATTTTTCTTTTTATGCACAATCTTGAAGGTGCATAACTCGATCGGCGGCTTCATGCGGCTTCGCGGAAACCCCTCTGTCCAGGCGCGTGCGCTTCGAAATAGCTATACAATTCATCTTCATATTTACATACCTTCACTACATGGAATTGGTACAAAATTTTGGCTATCATTTCATTTCACTTTTTTGTTGATTCGTACCTTTTGGGAGGCCCAACAACTTGCTTTCCCGCGTTTACTAGCAAAAAGTACCTCCACTTTTCCCCTCGGCCGTGATACTTCTTGGTCTTATGGTGTTTTCTGGTGGACACCACAAAGCTTCTGGAAGCTCGACCTTCCCTCTTAGCTATATGTTAGCTATATGGTGGGCCACATTGCTTGTGTAATTGTGTAGTGGGTAAGCTGGGAAAAAAAAGGACACCTTTCGCGACACCCAAATTGGTGTTCGGGTGACACCTCAAATGGTGTGCGGGTGAGGACACCCAGACACCTTACACCTTTTCGCGAAGACACCTGGACACTTACACCTCTGGAAGGAGTTACACCACACCCGGAGCGATCTATAACCCAACCACCGGTAGGGGCACGACGACACCGTTTTGACTCGGGGATGACACCCGTTGACTCGGAATCACACCAAAAGGGACACCTGGGGGACACCTGAGGGACACCTGCTTGACTCGGAATCACACCTGCCATGACTCGGGACACGGAAACCCGCACATCTCTCACGTAACGTCACGTGAGTTTCACGTGAATATCACGTGCGAGCCGATATTTAAAAATTGTTTATTCAACAACCACGAGACTTGAAGCTTTTTTATCCTGTGAGTACACTTACCAATAGCCAGACTTGATAATAGAATCATCTGCTTCGAGATATTGTGTATTAATGGCAAGTCACGTGAATATCATGTGCAATCACTCTCTGATGCACGTGACTATCACGTGAAGACCAATATTCAAAAATTGATTGCTCAAGAACGACAAATGTTGAAGCGTTTGTACGTTGTGACTAGACTTACTAGAGCCTATACTTACTAATAGAAGCATAATATTGGAGTCCAGTCAACAAAAAAATCAAAATTAAATAATTAATTTATAAAAAATACTGGAGTTCACGAGAAAATAGAGTGAAGATCTATATCTGCATAAACCAAATGCTCACACTCTGATTTTTGAGTATTAAGTCGTTCCAAAAATGCAGGAAAATCACGGTTTAAACTGCTTCAAAAAATCAAACTCATTAAAAAAGAATTTTAGAGCCATATATCAGGAAATAAGTCCCCCGGGAACACTTTCAAATTAAAGCGCCATATAATAGCTGGTGTGCGGGTGAATTCCACGACATTACGGCCGGGTTTCGCGCGAACACAGCTCCGGCAGCGTGCTGGGGGCTGGGGCGCTAGCTTGGGGTCAGCACTGGTGCGGAAGTTAAATTACTAAATTAAAGTGCAACGTAACGGGGTCATTCATGATGGACGTCCTAGCCGGCTGGAAGTACTTTGTTGATAGTAAACTAAGCATTTGTTGTTTGACTACAATATATGGTGCCCAGTCAGAGTAAACGTTGCCATTAATAATAAATCAGATGAACGAGATAAACTCGTGAACAAAGTCCTGGAAAGGAATAGTAGCAATACCATTCCCTTGAGTATCAAACTTCTTGAAGATGTTTGTACAACGAAGAAGCCAGATGAGACTCTCCACAAACATATCGAACCTCAATGACATTGGTTTATTAGAATTGAAATCTCCGAACTTCTGGAAAACAAAGAGTACAATGTCGGTCGGCAGCCTATATCCAAAACTCTCTAAAGCAGATTGATACTCTCCAAATGAGATCTTGCCATTCTGATTAGTATCGAATCTCTGGAAAGCCTTCCTCCAGTGTAAGATATAAGTCCATAAATCATAGAATTCCTTAAACTCAATCGTGCTGGAATCGTCTGTGTCAAAGAGACGAATCATGAGCCTCAATGTGCTTGAGTTGAATTGTGATCCGTCATTGTTGAGCAACGCCGTACCGAGTTCTTCTTCTGTAAGTTTACCGTCTCTGTTTCTGTCCGCTCTATCAAAAATATCTCGGAGTTGGCGCTCTAGAACTTGGGCAGCCGACTGTTGTGGCGGCTGCTGGACTGGAGGTGGCGGAGGTGGTGGTGGAGCAGGAGCTTGTTGCGGTTGACCCTGGTATGAGCCTTGCGAACTTGAAAATTGATGATTCTGTGGCGATTGTGAGTAGGTTGGGGCGTTGTAAGTTTGCTGTGGATATCCTCCCTGGCTATAGTTAGATGATTGATCCAACGAAGATCCTGTTCTGCTGGAAACCCTGTGTGCATGTGGCACGGTTTGAGGTTGCGCAGGTCTTGGGACCTGATTTCTGATCTGTTGAGAGGGTTGTTGATATTGTTGCGGCGGAAGTCTTTGAGGCATAGCATTTTGATGGGGGCGAACATGGGCAGATACCGGGGTGTGACGGGATGGGACACTGCTATGAGATGGTGATCCTACTCTGCGCTGGTTGTTGGCGTTTCTTCCAAATGCCTCTGCTGGCGTTGGGAAATTCTGAAGGCCGTCCATGTTAGTGCTCTGTATATGTGTTTGTGGTGCGGCACAGAAAATTTCCAAAGAAATGCTATTAAGGATAACTTACCATAAGATCGTCACCGGCCATGTTTGCGGAATGTAAGGTGTTGGATTAGGAAACCCTCCCCAGGATGCTGGCTGTGTAGCAAAGCCTCGTTGATCCCACAATTCTGATACATGCACGCGTTCGAGCGATCGCGAGTTCGCGGGCCTGGTCCTGGCAGCTGCTGGAGCTGGAAGGGATGCTACTGCCATCGCTACCACCTAGCGCTTGGATAAGACTGGATGATGTTTGACTACTAATCTCCAAATTTAACCTTTGCATTACTAATTTACAGATAAGTAGACCAGAAAAGACAAATTCTGGCCTTGGGTGAAGTAGATGGCTCTGTCCAACACATTCATACAAATCCAAGGGACACGGGCACACCACCAATCTTTTGTTTGTGGGGGGATATTCATTTTTGTCGTTAAGTCATTAAGCCTGAGCAGCCTTCAAGGAAGAGGCTCTTCTCTTTTTAACCTCGGCCTGAGCAGCCTTACGCTCGTGAAGTCTCTGAGCCAACAACTGAGCGTACTCGGCAGCAGCATCCTTCTGGGCCTGAGCGTTTCTGACCTTCAAGGCCTTCAAGTGTCTCTTTCTCTGGAGAGTCTGTGGAGTGACAAGTCTCTGAATCTTTGGAGCCTTGGTGTACTTCTTCTCACCCTTAACAATCTCTCTTCTGATGACGTACTGTCTAACATCATCCTCCTTGGTCAAACCGAAGAACTTTCTAATGTTGTTGGCTCTCTTTGGTCCGAGTCTCTTTGGCTCCTGAACATCAGTCAAACCTTCAAGCTCAGCGTCACCCTTCTTGACAATGACAAGAGCGAGAACAGCAAGGTCGGAGTTGACAATAGCACCTCTGACGGACTTTCTCTTTCTCTCACCAGATCTTCTTGGTCTGTAACAAGAGGTACCCTTGGTAAGCAAAAGTTTGACACGGTTTGGCAAAAGGACACCCTGCTTCATTGGGAAACCCTGCTTGTCGTTACCACCAGAGATCTTGAAGACGTAGCCCTTGAACTCATCACCGACGGAGTCACCCTCGACTTCTTGACCGATTCTCTTGTCATAGAAGACACGGACACGGTGCTCGTCATCAATCTCGTAGGTCTTCTGAGTACCGTTGGCTGGGTAAGCAATGTTCAACTTCATGTTGTCTGTTGTTATCAGTACCTTAGTATCCTTTCAAACACTTGTAGCCCTTGCTGTCAAAGTTAGTGTTCTCAAGGAGTTTTTCAGTGGCCGGCGCGACCCAGCGGATGTACAGGTTTTTTCCATCACGTACCCTAAGTGGCGCACGTGACTTGAGATAGGGCATCGCAATTATTGTTTTAGTCTTAAACAATACATATGGGGAATAGACACTACAAAGATTGACACAAAAGATATACCGAACAGATTTTAGATTAGATTTCCTTTTTTACAAAATACACATAACCGTATGAATGAAAAGCGAAACTTAGTTTCTTCTCTGGAAACCACCTCTTCTTGGTCTCTCTGGGGCGGACTCCTGCAAACGGGTCTGTGGCAAGATACCCTCTGGGACATGCAAGTACTCTCTCAAGAACTCAACACCCTCGTCAGTGAGAGTGTAGTAGTAGTATTGCCAAGAGAACTGAGTCTTGACGTAACCCTTGGAGGTCAAAGACTGCAAAGCCTTGATGACGTACAAGTTCTTGGTGTCAATCTCCTCGTGCTTGGCCTGGTTGAAGTCCTTCTTAGCAACGACAACACCTTCTGTTTTAATAATGTTAGTATACCATGGTTCATTTGATTTTATATCCAGAACTTTGCCTGATGTTTTGCCATTGCTTTTTCCCATATTGAGACTCTCTAGAAGTGATGTGTTGAGAGTAATATGTATAACAGAAGATTCGTGGATGCTCTTCGATGATGGTCTTGTAAAATCGTTATGAACAGATTTTGGTAGAATGTGTCAGTGAGTGTGGTCCCATATGGCAAGAGCGGTAATTGATTCATCGAGATTGGTTTCTAAACGTGAAGGATTTAATAGCTCGGGAACAAGCTCTTGAACGTTTGATATTAAGGACAGTTCGGATAACCTATTCGATATCTGATGGTCAACGAGGCTATCAGGACGATGTTGCTGGGATTTTGATGAATATAGTTGGTCGATGGTGGAGCAATGAGTCTTGGGAAATAGGGATCGTGCAATGGCTAGGCGTAAAGAATTCTGGATGTGCAACGGTGTCACATACCACTGAACAAGTACTTGTGGATCTTGTCTCTGTCTTCCTTTGGAATCAGCATATTGGGCAATAGTCTTGATGTCTGGTGAGAGTCCTCTTTGTGATCCAACTGTGTGTGTTGAACTTTGGAACTTTTACTTTTTCACCGCGCGTCCTCCCGGGGGACGGTGCAATTTTTTGTGTTGTGTCCCGTAGCGAGTTTCGCGGGGCCATCCCTTAGTTCGGCATTCGAGCTAGTCTTAGAAGGAGCGCTCGGGTAGCGCGTGGGAGCGTCGCGACCTTAGACAGGGCGTGCTGATAAATGCGCACTCGTGACGGGAATTCGCGGAATCTCTGGGTATATTTCATCCCAGACATATAGCCCTACTCAAAAGCACGTGTGCCTTCTGCTGCCCTATTAGTCTCGCGAATTCAGGCTCCGCTTGCATCCGAGTAGAAAGGGGGGCCACATTCTAATCGATTTTGACACATCCAGAGGATCAAGATAAGGAAATCGGCACGCATATCAAGGAGATCCCATTTGACCGTCCAACTCGGAATCTGCAATGTCAATTCGTCTTCCAGATGAAGAGGGTCGATCGTTTGAAACGCTCCCAGAGTCTGCTATGGATGCGACAGATGCCCAGTCGGTGATCTCATTCAACACTAAGTTCAAACAGTCTATTATTTACCGCCTCATAAAATACCAATCACGCTTCAAGCTTCTTTATCTTCCTCCCATAAACTGGATTCTTCTTTTAACTTTCCTTTCTCTTCTGTACAAACTCATCCACAGATACGAGTCTATGTACGAACACAGCGTTCTTTTGACCACAATAACTACCAATACGCTTCTCTTTGGATTCTCGGATACTTTGGCCCAAAGTATCTCATGTATACTAGAAGTAATTGGTCAAAACCGTCGTTTGAGGTTTAGATCTGGCTCTACTATATCTCTTGATCAATTCCAGTATAGCCCTCATCTTGGTTCTAGAGATTCAACAGACGATTCATTCTACACTGACTATGGCGACACTCGCTCTACACGTCGTCGTCAAAATAGTCTTCAATCATTGCATTCACAATATCAGATCCTTTCAGAGCAGACAGACAAAGATGTCTTCAACTTTCGTCGTTTCCTGGGGTTCATATTTTGGGGGTCCAACATGGCATTTGTTCAAGTGTCGTGGTATTGGGTCCTGAACCATTTTTTCACTACTGATCCTACACTGGTGTCTGTTCTTGAAAGAGTTTTGTCTGACCAGTTGGTGTTCTCCCCAATATCTCTGTTCTGTTTCTTCACATACTCAAACTTTGTCCTTGAAGGTGGTGATAAGGTCACCCTTTCTGAAAAGATCAGTAAAATTTACCTCAGTACCCTGTTGGCTAACTGGTGTGTCTGGCCACTGGTGCAATTCATCAATTTCTTGGTTATGCCAAGAAGATTCCAAGTCCCATTCTCTTCTTCGAGTGAGTTACTCTCTTTTTTTTTCCCCTTGTTCGACTAAGTTTACTAACAATAACGCACAGTCGGTGTTATCTGGAACTGTTTCCTCTCGATGAGGAACGCCGCCAACTGAAGGTTATAAAAGTATTAGATTTATACAGGTACCCAGGAGTCATTATGACGTTATGATTACAACTATATTCGTGAGTGACTTGTAGAGAGCTAGAAGCTGGTGGGGAGAACAAAGGAGCGGGCGCGACCGCGTTGACAATTTTTCACAAAGTAGAGAGAAAGATCAACAGAGGCAAACATTAACGTCAGCCCTCGGCAGTATAGTTCCAACCAACACCAATGAGCACCAACAGACTTGTAACGAAGCCAGCTGAGAGACCGGACAGCATCGATGAGATCCTCTCTACACTCAAGAGATATGATGCCGCCGTCATCAAGGATCTTGAGGACTACCTCCAGGACCAGTACGACAACGGTTTCACCGATGTCAGTGCCAACTTGGCCCTCCTCAAGCTTTACGAGCTCAGTGATGAGTCCTCTGTTGAGAGAGAAGATTCTACTTTGAAAGTGTTAATCAAGGGTCTCACTGCCTACGACGACCAGGACTTCACGCTTTACTTGCACTTGCTTCCATCATTCGTGCTTTCCATCAAGAACGACTACACCACCAAGATCCAGAACCTCGTGAGTCTCTACGAGCTCCTTGCATCCAACAAGTACGCTGACTTCATTTCCAAAAACAAAGAGTTTGACAACATTGTGGATGATGTCAATCTGAAATCCATTGAGGAGACCTTCTACAAGAACAAGGAATCCAAATTTATCATCAAGGACGTTGCTGCTGAAGATGTACCAACATCAAAGCTTTCCAAAGTTGTTGGACAGCTCCTATAATTAGTGCTGGAGGTATAGGATCACATGTCATGACGCAATTTGAGCTCTTCTGTCAACTCAGAGAGCAATATGTGTCAATCTTCATTTCGGACTACCAATGCATGATCCCAATCACATGAAAATTTCACCCATGTTGCCGTTGTTTTTGTGTAAATGGTCATTGTCAGTTTTTTTAGATTCTTATGAACGAGTTTTATTAACAATTTGATATCGTATCATGGCTCTTTTATCCATGGAGCTCATCGGCCGCTGCCGTTTTGGGCCGGTTCGCGCACGCTCTGCGCATAAAAAAATTTCTGAGCTCCGTGCAGAGATACACTAACTACTAAAGACATAATCCCTCCACAACACACACCGTCTCGACTTATTCTCCCCTCTGTGTACTACCAATCATCACCATGGTAACGAAGAGAAGAAGGTCCGATGCCGACTCCAAGAAGAAGGAGTCGCCTTTGGTGAAGGAGGATGCTACAAAGGCCCCTACCAAGTCCGTCTTGGAGCAGAGTGAGGTTGCCTTCCCTAGAGGTGGTTCCTCAGCTCTTTCCGCTTTGGAGCTCAAGGAGGTTGCAAACGAAGCTGCTAGAGATGTTCTCTTTGAAAATGAGAACACACATACTAAGTCTGAAGCACCACAGAGACCAAACAAGAAGAAGAAGATTGCCAAATCTAACAAGTCTACCGATGATGACAAGGTTGATGTTCCGATCGAGAGCCTCACATTCAAGAGATTGATGGCTGGAACTCTTGTTCTCGGTCAGGTTGTTGAGATTAACAAAATGGATATCGTTTTGGCTCTTCCAGACAATCTTGTTGGTTACGTTCCAATAACGAGTGTATCCTCCATCTTGACCAAGACCCTTGAAGAGCTCGATGCCAGTGATGATGAAGATAGCGATGACGATGATGACACACCTAACGCCGTTACAAAGGGAACGTCAAAGACCATGCCTCAACTTTCAAAAATGTTCAAGGTTGGCCAATGGCTTCGTGCAATTGTTCTTGACTCTGTTTCCGTTGCCAACAAAAAGAAGAACCAGAGAAAGCGCATTCAACTCTCCATTGAGCCAGAGAAGGTCAATAAGGCTCTTGAAGATGAAGATCTCACTGTCAACACCACTGTTCAGGTCGCTGTCAAAGCTATTGAAGATCATGGTGCCATTCTTGATACCGGTAAGGAGATTGGCGGTTTCGTCTCCAAAAAAGAGATCAAGGCTGCTGGTTTCGATTCAGAATCACTCGCAATCGGTACAGTTTTCCTTTCCACCATCTCTAACAAGAACGCACGTACACTCACCGTCAAACTTACGGCTAACAAGAAGACTCCGATCAGCACAATCTCATCTGTTGAGGCCATCATCCCGGGTAACTTCATCGAGGCTCTTGTCACCGACATTAAGGAGGATGGACTTGTTACCAGAGCATACGGTATGATTGATGCTACTGTTAACCTCACTCATATTGGTTCCTACAATATTGATGAGCTTAAACACAAGTACGCTATGGGATCCAAGATCAAGGCTCGTGTAACCGCGGTGCTCTTTGCTAATGACTCCAAGAAGCTTGTCCTTTCGGTTCTTCCAAACCTTTTGAATATGACACTCGACACGGCCGAGGATGCTCTTGATGCCTTCCCTATTGGCCACATTTTTGATGCTGTTGAGATTAAGGGTATGGATTCCAACTACATTTACGTCAGTATCGACGGTGACAGAGCCGGTCAGATCCATTTGTCAAGACTTGACTCCCAGGCATCTAACTTGAAGGTTTTCTACGCAAAAGGTTCTCAGCATAAGGCAAGAGTTTTGGGATACTCCCCACTTGACCATCAGTACATCTTGACTGTCGACCCAACGGTCATCAAACAGAAGTACTTGAGAGCTCAAGATATTCCAGTTGGTGAACTTGTGACAGGTGAGGTCATTTCTGTGTCAGAGTCAGGCCTTCAGATCAAGATCTTTGACAAATTCGAGGCCCGTGTTTCGCCTGTGCATATGAGTGACGTTAAGCTCATCTACCCAGAGAGAAAGTTCAAGATTGGCTCTAAGGTTAAGGGTCGTGTGCTTAGTGTTTCCAAGTTCAAGTCAGAAATTTCTGTCACATTGAAAAAGTCTTTGGTTGGTGTTGAGAATGTCGTCACATCTTTTGATGACCTCAAGGTTGGAGAAAGAACATCTGCTTCTGTGTTCGCATTCAAGCCAACTGGTGCTATAGTTTCCTTCTTCGGTAACTTGAAGGCTTACCTTCCAAAGTCTGAGATCAGTGAGACTTTTGTCAGAAAACCAGAAGATCATTTACGCCTTGGCCAAACTATCACAGTGAGAATCACATCTGTTGACCCAGAGACAAAGAGAGTCGCCGTAAGTTGCAGATTGTCTGCTGAGTCCTCAGAGGCTCAGAAGAAGGCCTTGACTGAACTTGTTGTTGGTAGATCTGTCGTCAAAGCCCAGATAGTTGAGAAGACCAAGGATTCTGTTGTTGTTGAGTTACCAGGAAGTAACCTGAGAGGTGTCATCTTTGAAGGTCATTTGTCAGATGGTAACTACGAACAAAATCGTGCTATCTTGAAGAGAATTCAGGTTGGTTCGACTATTGAGGGTTTGGTTTTGGATAAGGATTCCCGTTCTCGTATCTTCAACATGTCTGCTAAGAAGAGCCTTATTGCTTCTGCTGAAGCCGATGTGCTTCCTATCAAGTTTAAGGATATCAAGGTGGGAGACGAGCTGATTGCTGGTTACGTGAAGTCTGTCACTAATAAGGGTGTCTTCGTCGGCTTCGGCTCCAAACTTGTTGGTCTCATCCTCGCCAAGTACGCAACAGAGAGTCCAGTTGATGACTTGAACAACATTTTCCACGTCAATCAGTCTGTTTCCGTGAGGGTCTTGAGAGTCGATGAAGAAAACAAGAGATTTTTGTTGACTTTGAAGGAGAAGAAGAACTCCTCTACTGATGCTGTGAATCCAGTTGATCCTTCAATCAAGGGTCTTTCTGATCTTGTGCCTGGAAAGGTGACAAAGGCTCAAATCAAGAGTGTCAAGCAGACCCAGTTGAATGTTCAATTAGCTGATAACATCCAGGGTCGTATCGATGTCTCTCAGATCTTTGATAAGTACGCTGATATCAAGGATCCGCAACACCCACTTGCCCACTTTTCCAAGGGTGATGTTTTGGATGTTAAGGTTATTGGCTACCATGATGCTCGCAACCACAGATTTTTGCCAATCTCCCACAAGAAGTCCAAGGATACCATCTTGGAATTGACAGCAAAGGCATCTGATCTTCAGCAAGACACTTACAAGCCACTTACGCTTGAAGAGATTGACGTGGGTTCTGAGAGATTGGTCTTCATCAACAACTCCACAAGAGGCTTCTACTTTGTAAGTCTGTCTCCAACTGTTAGAGGACGTGTCTCCCTCATGGACCTCACCGATGATGCTACTCTTTTGGACAAGATTGACGATGCCTTCCCAATTGGCTCTGCTCTCAACACCAAAGTCAAGGCTGTTGATATTGAGCATAATTCTGTTCTTTTGACCGCCAGAGAGGAGAGTATTACTTCGATTGCCGATGTCAAGCCAGGTATGTCCCTGCCAGCTCGTGTTTTGAGAGTCTCTGAGAACTTTGTTGTTGTTGAACTTTCTGAGGGTGTCTCTGCAATCTCTTTCATCACTGATGCCCTTGATGACTACACCAAAAAGCTCGAAGATGTTTTCACCAAGAACGATATCTGTTCTGCTGTCGTTTTGGACGTTGACGCTGACAACAAAAAGATTTATGTCTCTCTCCGTTCAGAGTCTTCGAAAGACAAGTTGATCTCTACTTCTACCGACTTATCACGCGGCGAAGTTGTCCGTGGCTTCGTTAAGAACATCACCGACAAGGGCATCTTTGTGTCTCTTGGCCGTACAGTTACCGCCTATGTTAAGGTGAGCAACCTCTCCGATTCTTATATCAAGGATTGGAAGAAGTTCTACAAGCTTCATCAGCCAGTTGTTGGTAAGATTGTGTCGACTGATTCCGATGGCAATGTGACCTTGACGATGAAGGAGTCTGAAATCAACGGTGAATTGAACATTTTGAAGCGTTATGAGGATCTTCAAGTTGGAGATGTCTTTGAAGGTTCCGTGAAGAGAGTTACAGAGTTTGGTGTCTTTGTCAAACTTGACGGCACTTTGAATATCAGTGGTTTGTGCCATCGTTCCCAGATCTCGGATAATGAGGTTCATAATTTGAGTGCTCTTTTCGGTGAGGGTGACAGAGTCAAGGTCAAGCTTATGGCTGTGGATGTTGAAAAGAAGCAGCTATCTCTCGGTATGAAGGCTTCTTACTTCCAGGATGATGTTGCAATGAGCGAAGCTGCTGAAGACGACGTTGAGGAAGATTCTAATGATGAGTCTGAAGACGAAGATATGGAGGATGCAGCTGCAGAGGTTAGCGATGAAGATGGAGACGAAGAAGAGATTGATGAGGAAGCATTTGCTGGTAATGAGAATGAAAGCGATGAAGATGAAGATGAGGATGAGGATGAAGATTCTGAAGAGTTGATTACTTCCACTGGCTTGGGTACGAACGGATTTGACTGGACTGCCGAGGTTCTTGACATAGCTCAAGGTGAAGAGTCTAGTGATGAAGAAGACTTTGATTCCCTTAGATCAAAGAAGAAGAAGAAATCCAAGGACGTTGTTGAGGATTCTACTGGTGATATCAACTCCAAGGCCCCACAGTCTTCTGCCGATTACGAGAGAATGATAATTGGTAACCCTAACTCTTCTATCATTTGGGTCAACTACATGGCCTTCCAACTCCAATTGAGCGAATATGAGAAGGCTCGTGAGATTGGTGAACGTGCCTTGAAGACCATCAACTATCGTGAGGAGCAGGAGAAGCTTAACATTTGGGTCGCCCTTCTCAACTTGGAGAATGCTTTCGGTACTGACGAATCTCTTGAAGAAGTGTTTGACCGTTCAACAAAGTACATGGAACCTTTGACAATGCACCAGAGACTCATTACTATCTACTCTGGTTCTGATAAATTCGGTAAGGCTGATTCTCTCTACAGGGTGATGACCAAGAAGTTTGGTAAGGATTCCGTTTCAGTTTGGGTTCAGTATGGCTCTTTCTTGCTCGATCGTAAACAGAACGAGAGAGCTCGTGAGATTTTGGCATCTGCTCTCAACGCTCTTCCAAAACGTGACCACATTGAGACTGTGAGAAGATTTGCTCAGAATGAGTTCTTGAAGGGTGATCCAGAACAGGGTAGAACCTTGTTTGAAGGTTTGCTTGTTGATGTTCCAAAACGTATTGACCTTTGGAGTGTTTACATTGACCAGGAGATTAAAAAGGGTGAAAAGAAGAAGGTTGAGGATCTTTTCGAGAGAGTGTTTGCTAGAAAGTTATCGCGTAAACACGCCAAGTTCTTCTTTGACAAGTGGTTGGCCTTTGAAGAGAAGGAAGGTGATTCTAAGGCTGCTGATTACGTCAAGGCCAAGGCCCAGGAGTACGTCCAGAACAACTCTTAAGAATGTTCTGTGCCTGTGTCATGTACATTTATATATTGCATAGTGAAAATTACGATAATAACATTGATTTTTTTTTTGGGATGTAGCATCACAGCTTATAGCTGCAGCCGGGATGTTGTTTGATCATATTGGCGCATTAAAATGCGGGGTAAATCGAAGCGAGTGCTGCATCGGGGTTGACACAAAAACGAATCTCTAAAAACAACAACACCTTGGAAAGGCTGGAAACTTCTCTTTTATTTTGTAATCACTGACGCTGTAACCAATGATAGACGGAGAAGCTATACGTTTGAATTCGTTGCAGCTCAAGCTTTTGGCAGCAGTGGTTGCTTTATGTTGGGTTACAGTGTTTGTGCCCTTGATATCCAATTATGCATCCATCTCTCCAGTTGACCAATATATAGGCAACTCGAAGACATTGCACCACATATTCTCTTGTTCAGACTTTGCATCCGGTTCACGGTGCCTCCACCGTTACAAGTCAAGTTTGTTGGCCGAATTTACAGAGAAGTTGAGTTTGCAGGAGCACCATCAAGAGTTGAAGAGGTAAGCACAACACCATAGCCACTTTCTCACCCCCCATGCCGGCCATGGAATACTAACATTGCTTACAACAGATGTCTCATGGTAGTTTCGAAGGAAAACCGAGACAGTGTTTTTTTCTTCAAGTTAGCACAATGTCTTGAACGAATCCGCCCTAGTGACACAGCCATTGCACCAAGCTCATCGTTAATCACGTCTCCCATAATTCGAAATTCCTGGGTGTCTGTTTTCTGGAAATTCACAGTGACAGCCAGTCTCTGTATTCTGTTTGTACCAATGTTATTCATCATTGGTAAATCTTCCAATAACATCCCATATTCCGAACACCAACCCTCAAAACAGCTGCAAGAGGTAGAGAAAGGTGCTGGTAAAGGTGCCGTCGTCGTCCACATGGGTACACGGTCTTTTGATTTGTCAAGAGCTGCTGATTTCATGAGATGGAAAGAGAAGCTCCAACAGAACAACATGAAAATTGATGAGCCCTCAACTGGTACTTCGAGAGACGTTCAGGGATTCAAGGCACGTTCAGATGTGAATATCCACGATCCATCAAAGCCAGTTCCTTCGGTATTGCACTTCCCACGAGTGGACCATCGGGGTAAAGTTCACCATCGTGTGTTTCTCCCAGGCCGCGGGTGGCTTTCAATCAAAGAGCTGGAAAGAGAACGTCATGAGCTTCTCGCACAATTACAACTCATCGAGCCAGCCAGTCCACGGCATGAACAGTCACATAAGCCCAGAGGCCACAAGAATGTCCATCTTGCCTTGATGATCTCGTCAAAGGGTAACAGTGATGTATTGGATTACTAAAATGATTTTTTGTTTTGATTTCGACGGAGATCTTTTTTCGCGTAGTTCCGTAGAGGCCGAACATGGCAATGTGGCAAACGAGCAGCTGTCAAGACACTAGCTTCAAAAACACAGCCCCAAATTAAACAATTCGGCTTATAGATGCCCAGAAGGGATGGAATCTCAGCACACGAACGAGAAAACACGGCATCCAGCGTTTCACGTCTCCATTGATCTCGACATACCTGCAAGCCAGGAACCACAGAAAACCAACATCTGGGGTTCAGACCTCCCATGTGCACAGAAGCGTATGGAAAAGCCTGTTGCAGAAGACCAGGACTATAGGCTCTCAGATATTACTATGATGAGTACAAGCATCGCCACGAAGAATGGTAAGCCCGTTGCGGCACCCATCAAGGCTACATACATGGGCTATGGTGTGGTACGGCTTTACAAAGAATACATCACCGCTGATGGATCAGTAATGGAGAGTAGGGATAAGGAGATTGAAGTTGAGTCTGATGACACGACAGTTGCAATTGTGGCGGTTCCGAATTATTTTTCACCCACAGATGTTCTTGCATTCATAGGTGAGAGTGTCATCAAAGAGGTGTCCCATTTCAGAATGGTCAAGAGTGATAACCCCAACAGGTTCATGGTTTTGATGAAGTTTAGATCCAACGAATCGGCTAGATCTTTCCAAGACTCCTACAATGGGAAACCTTTCAACTCCATGGAGTCGGAATACTGCCATACAATTTTCATTAAATCGGTCATCTTTAAACCTTTGAACGCACCAAACCCCACAGGTATCCCGTATTTACTTGAAGATCCTTTCACTCTACAGGTAAGGAAGTCCAAACACTTGGACGGAGATGAAGGGTTCGGACAAGGTTCCATCGTCAAGGAGCTTCCAACATGCCCCGTTTGTCTTGAGAGAATGGATTCAGATGTCACGGGTCTTGTCACTATCTCGTGTCAGCATACTTTCCATTGTAACTGTTTGAGTAAATGGAGAGATGACACTTGTCCCGTTTGTCGGTATTCTAACTTGTCATTGAGTCCACTTAAAAAAAGTGATTCCAGCGAGTCTATTCAGAAATGTGCATCATGTGGTGGTACTCAAAATCTTTGGATATGCTTGATCTGTGGAAACATTGGTTGCGGAAGATACAACTCCAAACATGCCATTGAACATTATGAAAGTACTTCTCATTGTTTTGCCATGGATATCTCAACACAAAGAGTTTGGGACTACGCTGGTGATAATTATGTACACAGATTGTTACAAAATGAGTCAGATGGTAAACTTGTTGAACTTCCATCTGTCAACTCCTGCTCTTCATTTGATTACGCAGGTTCAAGTACAGATGACATTAAAGATAAAAACAGAGATTACAGCATTGAGTATTCAAATGTTCTTCTATCCCAGCTTGAATCCCAGAGAGAGTACTACGAGTCCAGGCTTGCGGAATCTGCGGATGTGGCTTCGCAGGCTATTCAAGAGAAAGAACGTGTTGAATCGAGGTTGCACAATTTGGAGGATCAGGTCAAGAGTCTCACAGAGTCTTTTGCCAAATTGCAAAACAACACCTCTTCTAATGACCACGCTAAGGAGGCCAAGTTGGCTAAAGACATTGCCCGTCGGTTTGAAAAGCAATTCAGAGAAGAACAGGCTATTAGTGAAAGTCTTTCTAAGAACATTGAGGAGTTGAAAACCGAGAATAAGCAGCTAAAGGAGGCCAATGCCCAGCTGCAAGAAGAGGTGAATGACTTGATGTGCCATTTCACGTCACAGGAACGTTTCAAAGACGCACCTGATGAGATAAAGAACGGCAAGATCGTCATCAGACCGCCACGCACCTCTGGGAATAGAAGACGTTAGCGGTATATAAGCTTGCTTATCAAACACATTATCGACCCCCCCCCGTAGGTCTACGCGCCATCGCCGACGGGTCTCCGCAAACAGGGCCGTCCGCCGGTTGTCCGCGCAATCTGGTGTCCGGGTTTTCCCGAAATTTTTTCTATCGGTTAAGGTAGACACGCTTTATACGTATAAGAGCAGCATCCCTTTTGTTGGTGTTTGCACTTTCCCACCTTCACAACACCTCCATTTTCCCGGAACCACCCACAGGATATCTAGCGGACATGGCTAAGAACTCGATCAAGCTCCTGACCAACGACGTGCACCGTGGCCTCGCAGAGCTTGTTGCGAAGCGTCTTGGTCTCAAGCTCACAGACGTTCACATCAAGCGTGATTCTTGTGGCGAGGTCTCCTTCTCTATCAACGAGTCTGTCCGTGATGAGGACATTTACATTATCATGCAAATTGGCTCTGGTGTTGTTAACGACCGTGTCCTTGAGCTCTTGATCATGATCAACGCTTGTAAGACCGCTTCGGCACGTCGCATCACAGCTGTTATTCCAAACTTCCCATACGCTAGACAGGACCGTAAGGACAAATCCCGTGCTCCAATCACCGCCAAGCTTATGGCTGATATGCTTACAACCGCTGGTTGTGATCATGTCATCACCATGGATTTGCATGCTTCGCAGATTCAAGGTTTCTTCGACGTTCCAGTTGATAACCTTTACGCCGAGCCAAGTGTTGTCAGATACATTCGTGAATCAGTTGATTATAAGAATGCCATTGTCGTGTCTCCGGATGCCGGTGGTGCCAAGAGAGCAGCTGGTCTTGCTGACAGACTCGACCTTAATTTCGCCCTTATCCACAAAGAGCGTGCTAGAGCTAACGAGGTGTCAAGGATGGTCCTTGTTGGTGACGTTACAGATAAAATTTGTCTGATTGTTGATGATATGGCCGATACATGTGGTACACTGGCGAAGGCTGCCGAGATTCTTCTCGAGAACAACGCCAAGTCTGTTATCGCCATTGTCACCCATGGTATTCTCAGTGGTAATGCCATCAACAACATCAACAAGTCCAAGTTGGACCGTGTTGTTTGCACAAATACAGTTCCATTTGAGGACAAGCTGAAACTTTGTCCGAAACTTGACACAATCGATATCAGTTCAGTTCTTGCGGAAGGTATCCGTCGTCTTCACAACGGTGAGAGTATTTCTTACTTGTTCCGTAACGCCCCACTATGATCATCATACACTGAGATGTTTTATTTTTCTTTTCTTTTATAAAATGGCATGTCTAATATATATGAACTCACAAACCGTATTGCTTTGGATCAAATTGTTTGAGTGAAGATAAGATAACACCCTGGTCTCCGATGTGGGTGTGCTCCTCACCGTCCATGACGTTTAAAGCTCTCTGGTCAGGGACCCAGATGACAAAAGCACCCGCAGCCTTGCCGGCAGTGATTCCTGGAAGGGCATCTTCAAACACCAAACACTCATTTGGTTTGATCTCTGCTTCACCTTCAGGCAGTTGAGAATTCAACGATTTCAATGCAGCAAGCCAAATATCTGGGTATGGCTTTCCTCTCCCCTTTGGAACCCTTGGGTCGTCACCTGTGACGATGTGTTCACCAAAGAGCTCAAAGCCGTCTTTCTGAAGATGTCCAGTTTTACGTTCAAAATTGAGACGGTTTGATGATGTTGCTAAAGCGATTGGGATCTTGTTAGCCTTCAAATATTGCAAGAGTTCCTGAGCGCCCGGCAAAAAGGCACATTTCTTCCACTTCGACTCCTGCTTAGCAATGTTTTTGGCAATGAGCTCCTCCGGTGTGTATGGAAGATCATACGCTTCAATTAAAAGACGGGAGGCTTCGGGACCAGGACGACCTTGCAGTTGGATCTTGACATCCCAAGTGAGTTCTCCCTTTCCATGCTCAGCCAAAACTTCGTTGGTCACTTCTGTGTAGATGTCCTCTGTATTAATTAGCAATCCATCCATGTCTTAAGCGTTGAGTTAGTTGGTGGTGTGTTGGTGGTTCAAAGTTAGTTGATGACATACCAAAGAGACACGCTCTAAAACTAAACGACCAATGTTAGTCTTATTCTTAAATGTAGACCAAGGAATCTTACTTTCTTCCATCGCTCATGATGTTTGATGTGTTGTCGTATGTGCTTCGTCGTTCGTCAATGTCCAAGTGTTGTGCTTTTTTGACGATCATCACGAGCCTTTGCGCGGGGATGCGCCGAGATATCACCTAATTATAGAGAGCGTATAACATCATACATTAGAAAATCCACTTTCATAAATAGCCTACAGTGGTGGGAGGGCATTTCTGCAAACTGGGCACTGTAGCTTATACTTCATCCAGGCCTCCAAACACTGTGTGTGGAAGATATGACGACATGGTGTAACCATGTATGCCCTTCTTTGGAGGAAAGTTGTGGCTTGGTCGAGATTAGATCTTGAAATTGGCACCTCGACAGTGTTCATACAAATAGCACAATCCACAATGCAACGACCATTCTCATGTTTGAGACCTGTTATAGAATCATTATCACCTGGAGGTTGCAGAGGCGTCTGCTCCTCATTGGAATCGAAATGATCAACACCAAATCCTGTCTCCAAATCCTGTTCAGTGAGTGCTGGATGGTAATTATAGGTCTGCGGTAACCATTTCTTAGGTAGGAAGAATCTTGCACCCAAAACACTTTGAAGGAAGAGAATCAATAACTGGATGGCAAGCCAAGAAACAATGACCAAAAAGAACTTTGGGTCATAGTGATGATCAAACACGTTGTTCTTCACAACATATATGTAGAATAGTGGTATAGTTCTCACCAATGTTGTACCAGCAATGAACCACCACTTGAAAGAACGATGTGACCCTCTTACTGCGTTTCTGTAAGCCTGTGGAAGCCAGAAAGAGTTCAAAGCTATAAAGACAACATATTCAAACCTTTGTCTTAAGTGCTTTGGCCACATGATGGAGTTCATAGCAAGAAAAGTGAACATGATGAAGGCAAAGAAGAAGCGAGTGTAAATAATCCCACTTACTTGCGACTCGTCCAGAGGTTGCGTGGTTGTCTGCTGAGTAGCTTCTTGTGTTGTTGTTGGAAGACCACCATTTCCATTCTCGTTATCATCGAGCGGACGACCTTGAAGTGCGGTAAAGAGGTTCAAAGATCTCTCATTTATCTGCGACATAAAGATACTAATCATGAATCTCATGTCAAATAAAAGAGCCAAAATGCAAGCCAAGAATGCACTGACGGTAAGGGGGAGGTAGAGCTGATAGAGGACGGCAGAACTCAACAAATATGCCATAGACAGGGAGCTATCAACTAAAGCCATGATACATATTGTCCAAAAAGATATCCTCGAGATTGTTGATGGTGTGCTTGCGTAATTCATCTGCTTGACCGTCAATAGAATCTGTGCAAGGAGAAGACAAATACCCAAAATGACCACCCGATGCTTATAGTAAACACTGACATCTCTTCGAATTCCAGTGATCTTCGGAACAGATAACTGAACGGCACAATCTGGAGAGTAAAGGAACCCTGAAAGTTCCAGCTTTGGTGCTTCATCAAAGTTAACAGGACGTCCAATTGGGGAGCTTAACTCTTCATCGATGTTTGAAATTTGGTCCTTTGTGAGGTTAACCTTATTCAAATGGAAGTAGGCAACGTACTCACAGTGTCTCGAGGATCTGTCCATCATTTGTGTAAGGTAGTTGAAGCTGATATCAACATTGTCATCCTGAACCTGGGTCTTGAAAAAAGTACGATCGAGATACTCCAATGAGAGATTTCTGGTCACATCAAAGTTGTCCTCGGTGAATGTCATGTGTTGAATACCTCCATAGAAACTCATGAATTTGGCACTATGTGTCATGGCAACAATGTTACCACTATCAACAAAATAGAAGCCTTTTGTTTCTATAACATGCTTATTCGATTCATCGTCATCCGAAATTTCAAAATCAATATTCACAAGTTTTACCTTGGAATCCAACTTATTGAAGTATTTTCGATCAATGGTATTGACAGCACTGATGTCCATGGTTATTATTCCCTCGGGTATCGTGATGTTGCCGACAACGTGTGTTGGGTCATAGTCAGCTGTTTGGTCAGAGGAAGGGATAGAAAGATCCTCGTCAAAGTTGTTGAGATAAGGTGGTAATTGAAGTGGGAGTGGTTCATATGTTACATTCCGATTCTCAAAGCGACCGTGTGTAGAGGACGAAATGTTTGTGTAGTAGTTTTTACCTGGTTCTGAAGTTTCAGCCTCCAAAGACCAGATGTCCTTCGCCTCTTGTGTCAATTCATCGGGTAGGATGGAATATGATTGGTTGTTGTGCCAATGTGTATAGTCCTTCCCCTCGATTGGATACGTCTGATTCACCTCACCCCGAAGTGCATCCTCATAACTAAGCATGAACCCTGTTAGATTGCCATAATTCTGATTATATGTGGCGTTTTCAAGAGAATGGTAGTTCTGATATAGGTGAGAACGGAACAAAGAGAGCTTGCGATGTTGCTCATCCGAGGTCACAGGTGCCACTGGAGGCCCAGGGAGAATGAAGGTGAAGAAAATGATCAGGAAAATAAGATTGTACCTGTCCATGATTTCCCACTGGAGTTAATGTCGATACTTCTTAGTTTTGCCCCCCTGCAGTCTTTGTTTCTCCACGTATAGCAATTGACGTATGATCAAGAAATTTCGCGAGCCATCATCTAAGGCTTATAAATATCTGGGGGGTCTAAGACCCGGGCTTTATAAGCTCATCATACAATATCATTTATATATACTGCATTATATCAACAACCATACACAAAAAATCACAATTATCAATTGAGTTAAGTTTAATGCAGCTTTGTTATACTCTTCTCTTATCCGGGTTGTTTCCTCTTTCGCGTCAGAGCTCTTCCCCCCCAAAAAAATTAGACAAGCGGAGAGATCAGGGGAAAAAACAAAACAACAGGTACACATATTTGACCACGCTGGTTGCTACGGAACCATTGCAGGCAAACACCACGTGGATTAAAGCCACTGGCCCAACAACTATTACCGTCGTACAGCAATGAGTTCGACGCCTCGCCATCGTGCCGTCGCAATGTCGCACGAGCAGTCATCTGGCTCGGCTCTTAGCACACGCCCTTCCACTCCAGATATCAAGAACAGTTCACAGGACTCCTTTGCACATCTTAATGATTTTGAAACGAAGTCTCCATATGCGGATTCTGGAAACTATCCACACATTCATTACGAGACAAAGATTCACCCACTTCGCTTCAAAGTGCGACAGTGGCTTCTTCCCTATGTTCGGGCAGAGACTCCAATTCTTGCCGCCGTTCAAAATACACTGCGGAGACAATGGGCTGACTTCTACTTCGCCTACACAGCTAATCTCGCCTCACATACTTTCTATGTGCTCATGCTTCCGCTGCCCATTTGGTTTGGATACGGTGATATGACTCGTGATTTGGTGTTCATGCTCGGTTACGGTATTTATTTCTCCGGATTTGTCAAGGATTTTTGTTGTCTCCCACGTCCAAGATCTCCCCCATTGCATAGAATTACCATGTCCGGGTATACTGCCAAGGAATATGGCTTCCCATCATCCCATGCCGCCAATGCCACTGCTGTGTCTATGTACATGCTCAGTGTTATCTGGTCTAACGCGGATTATTTCGCATCTAAGTGGACTCTTACAGCTTCTCTCATTGCATTATTCTTGTACTACAGCTCTTTGATATTTGGAAGAATCTATTGTGGTATGCATGGCTTCTCAGATCTGGCAATCGGTTCCCTCATTGGGCATCTTTGCTATGCGGGTCGTATGTGGACTTCAAAAGCTTGGGATTCCCTTGTTCTCAAGGGTCCTGTGTGGTGGGTTGTAGCTTCCGCTGTGGTCAATTACGCTTTGATATACTTCCATGTCCAGCCAGTTGATGATTGTCCTTGCTACGACGATTCTGTTGCCTTCATTGGGGTTATAATAGGGTTGGAATTTTCCCAATGGCTCTATTCTCATTCTTCATTGAACGCTGAAGGTTTTGGTATTTCTTGCATTGATATCCCATATTCTTATGTGGAGCTCGGCCTCGTGAAAAGTGTTCTGAGAGTTGTCATGGGTATTACGTGTGTTGCTATCTGGAAGGAGATTTCTAAACCATTACTCTTCAAGATCATCAAACCATTTTACTCTCTGTTTATATCTGAACCAGACAAAGACGCCACAACTTTCAATAGAATCAGAAGTGACACTTTTGGAAAACGTGAGAAGGTGGCTGATGTACCAGAGTTTGTTAGACAGCTTGGAAAACACGAAAAGCGTGATACCGTTGGTCCCCAATCTGTCATTGATGAACGTGAACTAGAGGATTTGCGTGAGAACCAACAATACTTTGCCGAGCTTGATAAAATGCAGAAGGAGAACGTGATTTTCACATGCGGTGTGTTTAAGAGCCGTTATGACCTTTCTATTATTGTGAGACTCATCGTGTATGCTGGTATCCCATTCTGCGCTGTTATCGTGTTCCCATTGTTAGCCCAGATCACAGGCTTATCGCATTTCCCTCATTAAAGCATTTCAATAGGCGATCACCATAATTTGTTTGTATATTCAAGACATGTCTATATTGTTGCAGAAGCGTTATCACACTAACTAAGTAGCGGAGTTATCCTTGTTGGGCTCTTGCGTGCCGGAGATACGTCTCCTTTTGGCGCGGCCGAATTACACAAATGCATGTAGTGAAAACTTGAAAATAATAATAATACCCAGAACGAAAAAGAAAAACCCTTACCGTATAACTATTCGACTTCAAGGTAGAACAAAATTATCCACTCGTTGAACCCCTCAATTTAGTGTCTCCATCAATAATGAGATTACTTCCTCTCGCTCTCGCCACAACGGCGCTATCAGCATCTATTTTCTCCAATTTCATGGAAAACATCCAGCAGATTAGCATCAATGCTAAGCCTGCAAAGGCCTCTCTTGAACACGAGGTTATTTCTCTCCACAAAGAACTCGTGGATAACGAGTCCGTTTCCACCCATGAGAACGACGTTGGTGCATTCCTATATACCTACTTGTCTCAGCATGGCTTCACTGTCGAGAAGCAGAAGGTCGATGAAGGAAGATATAACATTTACGCTTATTTCGGTGAAACGAAGAACACCACTGTGCTCTTGACCTCTCACATGGATACCGTTCCACCATTCTTCCCTTACTTCATCCATGAAGACCGTATCTATGGTCGTGGTGCTGCTGATGCCAAGGCCTCTGTTGCTTCCATGATTATGGCCGCTCGTTCTCTCCAGGAGGAGGGTGAAATTAAGGAAGGTGACCTTGCTCTACTTTTTGTTGTTGGTGAGGAGCTCGATGGTACTGGTATGGTGTATGCATCTACTAACCTTGATGCTCACTGGGATTATGCTATCTTTGGTGAGCCAACTGAGTTGAAGCTTGGTCGTGGCCACAAGGGTATGTTCCAATTCGATCTTCAAGTGACCGGAAAAGCAGCACATTCTGGATACCCACATTTGGGTATTGATGCTAACAAAAAGCTCATTGACATTCTTTATCAGGTTGAGCATGCTGATTACCCAAGTGATCCAGTTCTGGGTGATACCACTGTCAACGTTGGATTGATTGAAGCCGGTACTGCTGGTAACGTTGTTTCTCCAAAGGCTTTCGCCAAAACTTTGATCAGAGTCGGCCATGATGCTCATGGTGTCAGTCAAACTGTTACCAAGATTATCGAGGACGCTAACAAGGAGTATGACAATGTTGAGATAACTATTAAGCAGAACCAGGAGCCAGTTTACTTGGATTATGATGCACCGGGATTCGACAATACGGTTCTGGCCTATTACACTGATATTCCAAACCTTCACAGAGACTTCAAGAAAAGATATCTTTTTGGCCCAGGTTCCATTCATGTTGCACACGGTGCCGATGAGTATGTCACCATCGCCGATTTGAATGATGCAATCAGCGGTTATAAAAAACTTACCAAGTTCCTTTTGGTCGAAAAGTGATTTTTGTTCCATTCAGATGTTCACTTCTAATGGATCCTGGTACCGGTTGGTTACAGAGTTCATAAATACCCCCATCATGGACGAGTTTTCCAGCACTGGCCTGGAGAACCCAGCTGGAAATGGGTAATGACTTATACATATTTTCTGACTCTTTGAATGTCTTGTAGAAATAAGGAAGAACACAAAATGCACAGTAAATAACAATAGAAACCTGAGATGTGGGCGTACCGATTTTATAAAACTTTATTTAAAAAAAAACCAATCTCTCGGGGGCGATTCGAACGCCCGATATCCAGATGACTTGATAACATTACAGTCTGGCGCCTTAAACCAACTTGGCCACCGAGAGGATTTCTGAAAAAAATTGGATTTTCTCATTCTTCCGGCAAACATGCTTACGTAATAAATTCAAATTTCTGACTAAGCAGACATTATTTTTGTAGGCACACGCGTGGTACGCAATACTTTCTTGACGCGTCATTTTTGAATCATAGTGCTAGATCAAAAAAGAAATAGAATAAGCCAACCGAAACAAACAAGCGCCGGGAATACTGCCAGAGATGACAAGAGGTACTCTTATTCTTATTGAGGGTCTCGATAGGGCGGGAAAGACCACTCAAACAACGCGACTGGTGGAAAAACTTCAAGAGAGAGGCCCAGTCGAGTTGATGAAGTTCCCAGGTATGTTTCTTTCCAAATTGGTATAGATAAAGGAAATTAACAATTGACTTTTTAGACAGAACGACACCAATTGGGGGTCTCATAAACACATACCTGATAGATAAAGGGTTTCAACTGCCTGATGAATCTGCACACTTGTTGTTTTCTGCAAACAGATGGGAATTAGCAGATGTCATCAAGAGTAAACTAGCACAAGGTGTCAACATTGTTCTTGATAGATATGTTTATTCTGGCGTCGCTTATACTGCGGCCAAGGGCATTGACAGGCGTTGGTGCCTGAATCCCGACTTGGGATTGCCACGGCCTGACGTTACGGTTTTTTTGAATTTGTTGGATGCTAGCACTAGAGCTGGTTTTGGAGATGAGCGTTACGAAGTGAATGAGTTCCAGGCCAAAGTAAAGGAGCAGTTCAAATTCTTCTTTGATGAATCAGACTGGAATACATTGATTGTTGATGGGAAATCCATTGAAGAAGTCGGTGCTGAAGTTTGGGCCATTGTGGAGAAGGTTTTGCAAGATGGAGTTGATGATGAGGTGAAAACATTCTAAAAAGCGATACATACAAAAGCATCAATTCAAGAGGGTCATAATCTATAAAAAGAGAGTCGTAACAAAATCCGCTATAATAAAAATGGTCATTCGAGAGCATCAATCACAGCTAGTCTATTCAGTATCACTGATTTCGAGGTTTCCTGAAGCTCACCAGCCAAAAACATCTCGTCAAGACAGCTGTAAACTTTGTAGAAATTGAAGACCAGATCAAGCTCACAGACGTTTTCGAAATACTGATCGAGTATCTCGACAAGGAGATGGATAGAGGAGAGGCAGAGAAGTTCATTATCCTCGAGATCAATACCAGCGATGAAGAAGAGCCCAGCGTAACGCTTGTAGACGAGCTTGTTGTTTTGGAATTCAACAAAGTTGCTGTGCTGCCTATGCTCACGGGAGGATATGAGGCGATGAACATCGACGTTCAGTTTATACTTCTCGTCGTGCTGAAAGGGTATGTTAGTGTGGGTACGCGTATGTCGGGATTTAGACGAGGAGGGGGTGCCGGTATAAGGGCAGTTACTCACTGAGAAGTCCTTGTACCACTTCGCCAGCCGCACTTTGCCTTGGCGATTCATGCAAATAAGGAATTGTATGGCCATGGTGCCTATGTTCTTGACAGTTCTGCTAGTTGAAGAGCTCCACCGTTGCATTTGTGTTGTTGATTTGCGAAGCTGCGATTTCTTTGCGGGCGCGGAATTGTCCTCGGCTCGGGGAAAAGCTCGACTCCACACTTTGAAAATTGGCCGGCAATTTGGAAAGACACTGATCATCCACACAAATCACAGCGAAGGCAAGGCAAAAGTTATTGAATATCACACACGAAATCCTCCGCTATGGAATTCAAAGATGCACGTGCTGTGTTGACTCCTCGCACTGACAATCTTGTGGGGCTGCCGAAAACCATTACCGAACTGCTCTATGGCGGCGATATCGTGAGTCAAGAGAAAAGAACTATCGAATGACACAAAGAGACACTAACAAATATTACAGCCAGTTCAAGACGTTGTGGTTGAATTGAGATGGAAGAACACAAGACATGATCCGGTTCAAGTTACATACACGGGCTGGTCTGGTCATTCCACGGAGAAAGAGGTTACTATCAACCCTACTTTCGCTGGCATTGTTCATCTCCGAGAGGGCAGCAAGGTCGATGTCGTGATCCACACTGATATCCCTACCGCAACATCGGTAGAAGTTGAACCACAGACGGCAGATGACTGGGAAGTTGTAGAGCTCCACGCTGGTGCGCTGGAAACTCATATTCTTGAACAAACAAGGACTGTTCAGCTCGACGGTCATCTCGTCATGTACCCATCGGACACCGTTCATGCCACGTTAAAAGTCTTGAAAATAGATCCAACACCTCCAGGCTCTATGAAAGTTTGCAGAATTCGTCAAGACACAGAGATTCATGTGGCTCCGAAGACGAGAAGAACACAACGAAAGAAATCGCAATCCGTGAGGTCGGTCTCTCATGGCCGTCCTGCGAGTGACTTTGCTCCTTCTGTCTTGCTTAGAGGCATTTCGTTACCACACAAGATGGTGAACACGAACGTCTCTACCCACTTTGAGGCCTATGTTAACTTTGATGAAACAATCTACGCACTGCAAATGGCTGAGTATGTGAACCTTAGTATCGTCCCAGGACCAGATATTATGAAGGAGAAAGAAGTCGATGACAAGGCCAAATTGATGAGCAAGAAAATAGCAGCTAAGCTCGTTCATGATCCGACACTGCATGGCCATGTCGCCCTTTCAAGAATCTTATCAATTGCTCTAGGAGTTGAAGACACACTCGGTTACCTTGTTCAGGTCGAGAAGAGAGTAACTCCACTACCACCCAAAAGTATTGCATTTACGGTCCACCCATTCACCACGGAATCAAAACCAGAGAATACAGATCAGTTGAATATGAGTGCTCAACAAGCACAGAAAGATAAAGAAGCCAGAAGAGCAAGAAACCAACAGGTCAAACAGCTAATCTCGACACAGTTCCATGACCTTAAATTGGGAAATACTTGTTGGTCTAAGGGAACAAGATTACCGGTTATGGATGGTCTTCCTGAAGGTGGAATCATGCAATATAGAGACAAGGCGTTTTGTGTTCTTCCAAATGAAGCGACAAAGTTCACTTTTGACCTTGGTGAAGAGATTCTGATCCCTCAATCACAGGTCCCACCGCAACTTACAGTGCTAAATGTTCAAGAAGAGACGAAGCCGATTGGTTTAGATGATACATTGAAGAAGGTTGAAAGAAGCTTGAAGAGAGGGAATGGTAGTGCTCTTGTTTTCGGTCCAGCTGGCTCTGGAAAATCCCTTCTTATCAGCAACGTTTCCAGGAAGCTTCACGATCGTGGTACTTATGTGTTGAAAGTGAACTGCAACGATTATGTTAGAGAATCAGGGCCAAACATCAAAGAGAAGATTGACGGCTGGCTAAAACAGTGCTCATGGTACTCTCCAAGTTTACTTGTTCTTGAAGGTCTCGAAGATCTTTTCCCAGCTGAAGCGGAAAATGCAGACTCCACGCAAACTCGTCAGCTATCCGAGTTCTTTGTCCAATCTGTTGCTAACTTTACGAAGTCTAGGAGCTTAATTATTTTGGCATCAGCAAGATCAAAAGAGAAGGTAAACAGTCTGATATTCTCCAGTCATTGTATCGAGGAATCGTTCAACCTGAGAGCTCCAAACAAAGACGTTAGACAGGCAATCTTGGAGAATTACTTACAACAGCACAAGCTTTCGTTGACCAAAGAGTTTGATGCATCTCAGATGTCACTGGAAACAGAGGGTTATCTCCCAAGTGATTTAAAGCTGTTGGTGGATAGGATCTACCATGAGGCTGTCTATCAAGCAATGGAGAAAGGTGATCCAGAACCAGGTCATAGCATGCTTGTCTCTAATGAACTGTTTACCAAGGCCTCTTCAACCTATGTTCCATCAAATCTCAGAGGCGTCAAATTACAAAAGTCTAGTACGAGCTGGGTTGATATTGGTGGTTTGACAGAGGCTAAAAACATTTTACTGGAGACCCTAGAATGGCCAACCAAATATGCTCCAATTTTCAAGGCTGCAACGCTTCGTTTAAGATCCGGTATTTTGTTGTATGGCTATCCAGGCTGTGGTAAGACTTTGTTGGCCTCTGCTGTTGCTGGTCAGTGTGGCTTGAATTTCATCTCTGTAAAAGGTCCCGAAATCTTGAACAAATACATTGGTGCGTCTGAACAGTCGGTCAGAGACTTGTTTGAGAGAGCACAAGCTGCAAAACCGTGTATTCTCTTCTTTGATGAGTTTGATTCTATCGCCCCAAAAAGAGGACATGACTCTACAGGTGTTACCGATAGGGTTGTTAATCAGATGTTGACGCAGATGGATGGTGCTGAAGGATTAGATGGCGTCTATGTGCTTGCTGCTACTTCCCGACCAGACTTGATCGATTCCGCTTTGTTGCGTCCAGGTCGTCTGGATAAAAGTGTTATTTGTGATATGCCAAATTACGAGGACAGATTGGATATTCTCAGGTCCATAACTCGAAAGATGTATCTTGCTGATGATGTTTCTCTTGAGGAAGTTGCCAAACACACCGCTGGTTTCTCAGGTGCAGATTTGCAAGCTTTAGGTTACAATGCTTATTTGGGGGCTGTACATGAGAAGCTGGAGAACGATAAGCTTGAAGCTGAAGGTGAGACGAAGAATGATAACGTCGATGCACATGAGTTTGTTCAAGTGTCATTGAGTAAGATCAAACAGAGCACTAAGATGAAACCACATGAGAGAACGCAGATGCTTCGCCAGATTGAACATCTCTTTGGAAATTTCCAGAAGCCGTTTAACTCTGACACTACTGGAACAGGAGATGAGAAACCAAGCAATCCTGGTGTCTATATAAAGCAAAGAGATTTCATTTCATCCTTGGCAGATACGAAGCCGAGTATCTCAGTATCAGAGAAGGAAAAGCTGGCCAGCATTTACAGCAAGTTCGTGTCTGGACGTGATGGCAACATGCAAGACGGAACATCCAGCACAGAAGTCGGTGCACGGACAACTCTCGCCTGATTCTCCCGACCTCACATCGAATGTATATACGTGAAGTTTGATTAGTTGGTTTGTAGTGTTTATAGAACCTAAGACCCGCGACGTACCGGCCGCGCGTAGCTCTTCGCGAAATTAAGCTGCCATGGAAACGGTGGGAAATCAAAACAAAGAAAATGGTATGCGCACGCTTCATCCTCATAACATCAAGATCTCAACAGTAAACAAAAGCAGAGAGGGCGCGCCTTCAGTACTCAAAACAACCCCGGCGCTACAACCGTTAACCAGGCCAAAGGCAAAGCCAAAGGCAAAGCCAATCGCAAATCGTCCGTCCACACACAGATACACCGCCATGTCGCTCTGGAGCATCAGTGCCGCCAAGAAGAAGGACGAGGAGGTGCCTGGCACTTCCAGGTGGATCCGTAAGGAACTGCACGGCCTTCACGAGCTCATGATTAGCAGTACGGAGCAGTTTGCGTATTCGGTTGCTTCTGAACTTACCTGGATCGATGAGCAGATGGAGGAGATCTTTAATGCCACGGAAGAGTACGTATAATAGGGGATCATTTTGCTTCTGAAGTTTCGGTACTAACATACTCGCCAGAAATCCACGCTTGCTTCTTGAGTCACCGAAGAAGTTGAGAGGTCCAAACTCGCCAGTTAAGAAGTTGAGAGACAAAGCAGTTGTCTTGATGTCTCCACAAAAGTCATCATCAAAATCACCTATGAGAGAGTTGGACATCAACGCGCTTAAGCTCTCCCCCATCAGATTCGAGAAGTCACAGACAAAGCCATCGTCTCCTGTCATCAAGAGTTCCATTCAGATATCCCACCCCCCATTGGAGAATCATAAATCATCTGATTCTCCCTCAACGACTGCAGAAAAACCAGACCAGGACTATAATCCATTCATTGAGGCACCTCATCCAGTCATCAGGGTATCAAACCTGTTATCACCCAGCAAACCTTCTGTAAAGGCACCGCAGTCTGCGCCTCGCATTTACTCACCGGAGGAGGTTAATACGTCGCCAGTAAAGGCCATTGAGGAGAAGATTCCGCTTATTCGGGGAGGTGGTGATGACCTTGAAGATTACGACGCTTCAGTGGATGATAATTCATTCCAGGCTATTAGAACTACGATTCGTAAAAGTTTGGCCAAGAAAGCTGGTTCTGAAGGGCCAAACACCACCGGAAACAGCTCATATAAAAGCACTGACGGAAAGTCAAGGCCTTCATCGTCGGGTGTGGGGTTGAGTTCTATCCCACCAGCATCGTCGCTTTTATCAGCTCAGCCAAACCCAAACTCCGATGCTGTGGAAACAATCAAGGTGCCATTGAAAGACGACACTGCTAACAAGAAGAAATCTATGACTTCAAACACTCCACCTCCAACTAAAAGAGAAAGTCAAGGGTTTGCTCTATTGCCACAACGAGATCCGTTGACAGTGAAATCTGCAAAGAAGAAGGAAGGTTCCAAACCACGCTTGAGTCTTTTTGACGATGACTTCAACATTAGCACTTCCAAAGAAGAGAGATTGACGCCACCACCAGCCCTACAAAAATCTCTTTACCCAACTATATCTTTGGAGACGACAAACGCATCAACACTCACCTCCATCTCCTCACCAACCTCAAAGTCCAAGCTCGGGAAGGTTACTAAAAAGCAACATTCTCCATCCAAGCCCAACGAACCAGCATTGATTCCATTGAGAACCCTGTTGACAAGTCCTCAACGCAGTGAGTTTGTTATTGCCAAGAGTCCAAGTAAGGCCACAAGTCCTGCGAAGCAGGGTTCTCCACACAAGAGCGGACATTCGCCAATTTCAAACTTGTTTGCTTCTGTGAATTCCACTCTTAAGAAGGCAAGAAGCAAGTTCATTCGGGAAACCGAGAAGGTGATATCTGACAACGTTGATGAGAATGAAATTCTGCCTTCGCCATCACCAACGGAAAAAGAGGCATCCGCAGATGCTCAACTTCACACTATTGTTTCGCACACTACCTCGATTGCAGACCACAGTATGAGGGATGATCTACTTGTTGCTAAGAACGAGGAGGATATCAGTGAGAATAATGATGAGGATGGAGACGAAGATCTTTCGAAACGAGAAAGCTTGAAGTTTTCCCCGGTGAAAAGTGCATATAGGTTCTTACGGAATGAGATGAATGAACCGTCTAAGAAGGTGGATGAGAAGACAGATAACAAACAATCAAGTGAAGGCAAGAAGGTACACCAACCAAGAAACCTTACGAGAGTTTCCTTATCCAAACCGGATGATACTCAGCATCCAAGGAAATCTAGAGGTAATGGTTTGGCGTCTATGTCGTTGGAAGCGAAATCTAAGTCATCCAGGCCAAAGTCACTTGTTGGAGAACAACCATCCATTCCATCTAAGCGAAAATCACAAGCTGATGAGGATTCTCATGCTGTTAACAGAGTCGGAACAAATCAACCATATAGAAAAATTGGAGCCAAGATTGTTGCCCCGAGTGTCTCTCAGTCGAAACAAGTTCAACAGGATGCGAAACGTCGTCGCACAGCAGAACAGATTCACAATGTACTCCAGAAAAGAGCATCCCGAGTTTCACAATCCAATCAAGCGTTGCAGTCTACAGAGCATGAACCATCGAGACTAATCAAACCAACACCAAAATATGCTCTTCCAAGCAACCAAACATTGATGAAGACCGCTGTGCTACAACATGCCCGCTTGAACAATGAGAGCAAGATGACAACCCTTCAGTCTAGCGTCTCCTCTTTCCAATCCAGTAACGTCTACTCAAAGTCCAACCCCCCAGTCACTCCAGTGGCCGCCACTGCTCTACCAGAGATCTTCTCAGAGAGTGATGACGATGAAGAAGGAAGTGTTTTGAAAGACTGGGCCAACTCTCCAGAGTTGAAGAACCTCTTGCTAAATCAGCAGCATGTTGATCCTGACAAAGTGTTTGGTCCTATTGCACCATTGCAAATGGAAGAGATTTTCCATACAAGTACCAACGTTTCTAAACTGAAAAATCGTGGTTCGTCTGCACAATGGACAAGAGATGGCCTGACAACACAAGAGATTGAAAGCTATAAAACGAGGACTTACAAGAGGTGATTACTGTGTGTATAACGATGAAATGATGCTTGTATTTTTTTTTCCAAAGATCTTTATTCCAACGAAACTCTCTTCTTTAGTGCTTGCTCCTTATCCCATTTGCTCAACCAAGCCACTGCATCAACCTTTGGAACAAAATACAATCTCACTGAGTTGTCAAAAAGCGGGATTTTTGGTGCTTGATTGCCCAATGCCTTGTTCAAAGTAGCTTTCTTGCCAACCTTAATCAATCCACCCGATAACGTCTCCATATAAGCCTCGAGTTTTTTGGGTGTGAAGTTCTCATGCTTAGGGTCTTCAAACCAGCTGTCTGATCTCTGAAGCACCAGCTCCATGACCTCTAGAGGCGTAGAAAGTTCAGATATTTCAGCAACAAAATCAAATTCGTCTGTGGTTGGATAAAGAACCATGGCTGGCATGATCAGCTGTGTCTCTATATCCTTAGGATCTTCAAGTCTAAGTTTTGTGTTCTCCAAGAATTCCGATGGTCGTGGAGTCGTAATATTTGTATATCCTCTGGCATCCAACGCGTCCTTTAAAAGTTGTTCGAGTGCAAGCTTCTCGATTCTCTCTCGTTCCTTCTTGGCCTTGATTCTCTCGATCTCTTCTTCCTTTGCAGTGATCTGTTTCAAAAGTGATTGAGAGGCTAAACTGTCAGGTCTGATCTTCAAACTAAATTCAAGAGCCTCTTTAGCTTCTTCGAACTTTTCAATGGCAAAAAATGCCTTGGCCATTCTATAGTATGCCTTCACATTCTTAGGGTCCAACTTCAAACTCTCTTTACAATCGTTGATGCATCTTCTGTAATTCTTGAGCTCGAGATTACAAGCTGCTCTGTTTAAGTATAGCGCGGCATCAATAGAGGCCTCGCCACACTTGACTGCAATACCCTTGTCGTAAAAATCAACGGCTCCTTTGTAGTGCTTGAGTCTGAACTCGTCATTTCCCTGATTTTTGAAGTTGGTGGCGATCTCATGTGGTTCACCATCGTATGCAAGCGCTTTCAAAGCCTCCAATGCGGTGTTCTCACCACCGTTTCCATCGGTATCATCGAGCTGGTTCATGAAGAAGGGCAGTCTGTTGAGCTCCTCCATCACCTCATCGGTGGACTTGTCCGCCAGCTCGGCGAGCTGTGGTGGGAGCTCTGGCTGACCCGGCTTTGGAACATAGCGCTTCGGCTTTTCAATGACGTCTGGCAGTTCCGTTATCTCAACCATCGTGTCCTTTTTTTCCCGTCTCCAAGTGTGGTGCGGACTGGGATTTGATCATTGATGTGTCAGTTTTCCACACCAAAAAAAATTGTTGATGGAAGTGTCCCATGCACGGCCAAACTTGCATGAGTTCGCGACTTCGCCAACTTCCGCCGAACTTTCTGGGGAAGCTTCAGATCTTGGATCTCACAACATTGGAGTTTGTGGGCAGCCTTAACTTCTGCAAGGCACGATAATGCAGCGGTAACCCGCAAGAGAACATGTGGAAGGTGTGACCAAATGGAAGTTACGAGGCGTTAAGTTTGTGTGAGGCGGGGGGTTTGAGATCGGATTCACAGACAAGGTCAAACTATAAAAAGCGGGCGGCATCCCTTACCGCTTCTTCCTCAAATCCCTTAGCGGGGTTTCTCTACTATTCTCATAGGGCGGTAAGAGCTAAAATACACTAACGGGCTCTACAAGAAGGCCCACAACAATCAACATGATCAAAGGTGACGCGGGTGTCAAACCGGATGGCCCAAAGAACATTGTTCTCTGCTTTGATGGCACAGAGAGTAAGTTTGGCCCACGTCCTTACACCAATGCCCTCAAGTTGTTTAGACTCTTGGACAAGGATGATCCTACAGAACAGATCTGCTACTACCAGCCAGGAATTGGTGCCTCCATGACTACTGAGACCAACAGCTCCTCTAGTCTTCCAATGAGCGTCTCAAGTGGAATTGATGCACTGATCGCTTATTCCTTGGATTCCCACATCATGAACGCTTACAAATTCTTGATGAGATTCTATTGCAAAGGTGACAAGATATTTTTGTTTGGTTTTAGGTGAGTTTAGAATCCTTTGTCTATGTCTACCCCGCTACATGCGGTGATTACTAACAACTCTTTCTTAGTCGTGGAGCATTCACCGCACGGGTTCTCAGCTCTATGATTGAGCGCGTTGGCTTGTTAAATCCTGGATTAGAGGAGCTTGTTGATAGTGCTTGGTCAATCTATAGTGCATGGGAATCGGCAGCCCAACCAAGTCAACCAGATTACACCACCACTTTGGTTGACGAGTTTAAAAATACATTCACCAGATCGGAACCAGTTGGAATTGAGTTTATGGGACTTTTCGATACCGTCAACTCTGTTGGGATCCTACGTGATCGTATGTTTCCCTTTACCACGAGATTCAACCTTGTCAAACAGATCAGGCATGCGGTGAGCATCGATGAACGCCGCTCCAAGTTCAAACAGAACCTCATTTACCCGTACTCATATCAGCCGCATATTTTCTCTTTAAAGTGTACCCCCAATACAGAAAACGGCACTACAACTAACTATATCTCAAGTGGTTGCACATATGGTTCAACTAATGACACCATAGCAGATGCTCGCAGGTTGATGAATGATATACAGGAAAGGCTCAACGATGCTGTAACAGAAGCACGTATACATGGAAATCACCAACCCCGCAAACCATCTACCACATCATCGAGTATAGAAAATGAGAAAACTAAATTGCTTAGTGGTGAGTTTCAAGAATTATGGTTTGCTGGTAATCACGGTGACGTTGGTGGTGGTTGGGCCCCTAGCACCACTGGGCAATTCTTATCTTGTATCCCTTTGAGATGGGTTCTTGCTGAGGCTGTTGGTGCTGGTGTTCTTTTCCAAAAAGATGAAGTCAGACAGTTTGCCGATAGATATTCATCCTTGGACTCTCTATTGTCGCCTAACCATGATATATTATCTTTCAAGAGCAACGGTCTTACTCTTGACATCTCAGATGCTGAGAAGGCTAACATCTTGAAGATCTCCAACAATTTGTTCAATAAGCACGAAGTTCCATGTTTCAGATCCTGTGAAATTCCTAACTGTGCTTCTTATGCAGACTTGTTCAACAGTGGCGTTTACTCTACTAGTCTCAAACGGCTTGATCTGGACCTTCATGAAGGGTTGTCTCCACGTGAGATCTTTGGAGTCTATAAGGAAGTCCCCTCGGAACCTGTTCAAGGGTTCGATGGCCATGGTAACTCTTCAGATTTGAGTGTAGCTGCTTGGTGGATGCTTGAACTTTTGCCCTTGGGGACTAAGATTGAAGATTCCAAGGGAGAGTGGAGAAATGTCTACATCCCAAATCTTGGTCGATCCAGATCACTTCCAAACCATGCTCAGTTGCATTGGAGCGTCTTTTGGAGAATGAAGTACTGCTATGACTATAATCCACAAAACCTCCCGTTATATGCGCAGCAGATCTGGAAGGGTGAAACCCCAGTGGATGAGGGTGATCAGGATAACTTGCTCAAAAAAGTTATCGAGGATGCTTTGGGATCATTCAAGAAGTGGAGTACTGAAGAATGGAAGATTGTTCCCGACGACTTACAATCTGCTCTCATACAAGCTGGCTACTACGAGGATATCGAGGTTGGTTGTTCTAAAGACCATCAGAGAATTCACAAATGATGGCCTAATTTGCTAATGAATAATAATACACAAGATGTTTTATATCGTAAAGAGCCATATTCGGGATGTCCTTCACGTGCTTCCCGGAATTCCGCCTAACCAATCGCGAATGGGGGTTTCTACCAGTACTTGTCAAAAAAAAAAAAAAAAAAAAAAACACAGCATTCGCGAAAGACTTGTTGCGCGAACCAGGTCTCTATTGGGGTTTTTTTTTTCTTTTTTCTCAAACCAATCAGCGACGTGTTGATTTGAATTTCTGCGTTTTTGGCTGAGCGTCTGGCAGCGCTGGAAAAAAAAGCGGACCAACATCAACAACTTTAAGCGCAACATCTAGGAGTTCTAGTCATCGCAAGACAATCATTCCATAATGCTTTCCTTGAGAACCGCTTTGCGTAACACCACCTCTCTCAGAGCTTTGGGTACGTACAACCCTCTTTTCCAGGCGACTCTCAGAATTGTTTGCGGTCACTTTTTGACATCGGATTGATCAACAACAAGTGGTTATCTTTAATTGCCACATAGAAACAATGGCAGTGCACACGGATTTCCCACATCCACTGTTCATCTCACTTGGACAAACAAAAATCTCACGCATTCGTTGCCTCTAAGACGCTGTCAAATTGGTTGCATTCGTTAAAAAAGTCGCCTGGTGTAATTGCACACCTTCTACAAACACAGATTACTAACATTGGAAAACTAGCTGGCCAGTCCAGACTTCTCTCCTCTTCTTCTGTTGCTCAAAAGTCCACTTACAGAACCCCGGACTTTGGTGACTATGTCAAGAAGGAGGGTACTACCGACAAGGGTCGTGCCTTCACTTACTTCACCATTGGTTCCCTCGGTTTGATGTCTACTGTCGGTGCCAAGTCTACCGTTGAGGCCTTCCTTACCTCCTGGACCGCTTCTGCCGATGTTTTGGCCATGGCCAAGGTTGAGGTTGACCTTGCCGCTATCCCAGAGGGTAAGAACGTTGTTGTCAAGTGGCAGGGTAAGCCAGTCTTCATCAGACACAGAACTGCTGCTGAGATTGACGAGGCTAACTCTGTTGACATTTCCTCCCTCAGAGACCCACAGAACGATGCCGACCGTGTCCAGAACCCAGAGTGGCTTGTCATGTTGGGTATCTGTACCCACTTGGGTTGTGTCCCAATCGGTGAGGCTGGTGACTTCGGTGGTTGGTTCTGTCCATGTCACGGTTCCCACTACGATATCTCTGGTAGAATTAGAAGAGGCCCAGCTCCATTGAACTTGGAGGTTCCAGCCTACCAGTTCGACGGTGACAACCTTGTTATCGGTTAAACGGATTTCCATCATTATAAAACACAACACACACATACGTTTCACAGCTGACCTTACGACACGCAACGGGAAATCGGTTAAGTTATTAATTTGTTCATGATTTTTTTTTTTCACACGAAGCTGCAAGAGGGGGGGAAGATGTACAATTTTTGATATCATCTTATCACATTGAGGAGTTATTTGGATTGAGGGGAGAAACATTCAACACACACACACACACAAAGACACCATCACCACAACAACACACATATCATAGAGATTATGAATAATAGTCTTGTTCTTTCTGAGAAGGGGTTTACTATTTATTTTGTTTTTGAGAGCGAAAAGAGAAGTTGTTGCTATCTCTGCCCACCCAACGAAGGAAGACCGAAAACAAAATTGTAAATAGTCTACACTTTTGGTTCTTTTTTATCAAACATTGCATTGTTTTCAGGTTAATTTTTGACGCATCAGTAGACGGTAATTCAACGGAGACCAAAGTATCCTTCACTCATAGAAATGCTCATATCCATCTTCTTCCAGAAATCCTCCTTTGAGCCGTAGTCATAGAGACAGAGCTCATTGAAGCACGTGTGAGCACAAGGAAGTCGTCCGACGCCAGCTTGAGCACTGTAGTCCGTCAACTTGGTGATTTTAAAAGTCACAGTACTAATACCGGTTGCGGGGATACGGTCAGACCCCGTAACGAATATTAAAAACTTCTTTTCCTGCTCATATGTGAGTTTCTCGAACCATTCCCAAAACCATTGGATTAGTTCAATCTTCATAGGATCAGAACCAAACTTCGACCAACCGTTGTACTTCGTAACTGCTTTGAAGGACTCTGCATCAAGCTTTGTCTTGCTATCACCACAGATCACCAACTCAATCTCCCTAGGCGAAAATAACGACAACGCATTTCCACCAATAACATTATGGAAACCATTGTAGAAGCTTCTGAACTGAACTTCAATGGCCTTGTTCATGTAGAAATCGACCCACTTGTCGACGTATTCCCGACGGTTTTGTTTAGTGACGAGAATCTCACAACCATTCTCAACAAGGTCCTCCACGACAGTTTCACCTAAGAAATCAACATAAGTGGTCTCAAAATAGACACACATTTCTTCAACTCCATCTTTCATGGATAAAAGGGAAGACAGCCCCTTGGCAGTTGAAGGGAAAAGCTCGCTGTAATCTTCGAGTGTCACCTTCTTCCCCATAAGTTTCTTGTACAATGCCAAAGGAAACTTGAGGTCCAAGATTGAAGAGTTGTAGATGGCCAATCCAAGAACGACGCCAACCAAGTAGAAGAGTTCATCATTTCTCTCGAGAGGTGCTGGGGAGAACCAGCAGTAGTGGGACTCCTCATTGTAGAAAAACATACCACCGTCTTGACGGAAGAGGTCCTTGACAAGAAGCTGAAACCACTCTTTCTTCAAGCCACCAACATCAATACCTGGCTCTCCAATGAATTCGACCTTTAAAGCTTTTTTGAGATCATTTTGTTTGTTCTTGATGCAACGTAAGGAGTCATTGGTAATATGAGATCTTCTTACATGGACCTTCAAGTTGAGATCAACAACCTTGTGGGAGTCAAGGGATCGAATAAATGCTTCTTCCGCCTTTTGCTCCATAGTTCTTCTTGCTTCATATTCCAGCATGGCAATCTTACATCCCAAAGTTAGCAAGAAGGGAAATTGACAAAATGTAAACTGGGGTGTCCTAGATGCCATCCCTGAACTGATACAAGCAGAATTGAGTATGTCATAGTAGAGACGTCCAATATTCTCTTTGGTGGTGGGTGTCTTTCTGAAAGTAGATTGCCATACTTCAAAGTCCTGCTTCACCGAGATATAGTCGGAAAGTGTATTATAGAAGAAGTGCTCAGGAATCTTGTTCCTGTTAGCAGTGTAAAACACCGAGAGAAGTCGAGCAGCAGATTTTATACGCCAACTGTTACCATACTCCGCTACTTTCAACTTGATTTTCCCATTTGTGGTAGTTGGGCCGCCCAATAGAGCTCTTGACCAATCTCCAACTCCGTGATTGCTGTGCATAGCGGATGGCAAGTTGAAACTAGTGTGGTCCGACCTCAAGCGACTCGAGGGAACCGACTCTGCGTTACTGTGGTTTGATGAGTTCAACTTGTCGGAATGACGGTAATCTGCATAACTGGGACCTTCTAGTGGAGCCGATGGTTGTGAGGATACTGGAAGACCATTATGCCTGTTGATGATTCTTGTGAGATGAAAAGTAATGAAAAGATTGATCAGGCTGACTTTCTCGCCCAAAAGTGAGCCTGGGAGACAACTGAACCACGACTTTATAACCGTCAATGTCTCATGATCAGAATTGGAAAGATACCCAATCAATCGACTGATGATCTCGTAGGAGAAAGACTTGATTTCCGGAGCATCCAGTGCGGAATCCTTGCTCGTTGATGATCTGTTTCTATTGTGATGAAGACATCCCGTCAGACTTGGGAGCTCAAAGAGTATGAGAAGCCATCTTATCTCCCGAGGAGATGTCATTGTTGTGGGTGGCCTGCGGAGAAGTTCGCAAACAGTAGAGAGCAACTTGAGATATGGTCTCTTTGTTCCAAGAAAAAGGGCAATGAGCCTGAAAACCTCATGAACTTCAGCATAATTGATTGGTGCCATTGCAGCGGTTGATGTGGTGCGCGGAACAAATGAGCTGTTCAAAGAAGACACAGAGCCAAACCTGGTGACGATGTACTCCTCAAGCTCACCAAACGCAGCGTGTGGAGATGCGCCTCGCTTGAGACTCTGCAATCCTGTGGAGACAGCATCTCTGACTTCATGGACAGAGACAGGGGGTGGTGGGCTCTCTTCCACTTGGTTCTTCAGTATGATTGTGGAACGGCACACGGAGCAGCGGTATTTGGCGACAACAGTTGGAAGCTTGACAAGTGTACCACAACACCGGCAATTAACCACCACCATGTCGTCTCCCTGTTCCGTGGAGGGTGTTACCGGTGGTGGTGACACATCTGATGCTGGTACTTTCTCTTGCTTCTTGGCTCCGAAGAACTTCAACATGTTGTGGGTACTGATTTGAGGGGAACTTTTGAGCAACGGCGTGCTGTGATCTCACAGACACGGAATAGCGAGATAAATGTGTAGAGGGAAGGGCCCAGGCGTATGACAGCTCACTGTGGAGTAAGCATGGCCTCCATGGATTACGCTGCACTCCTGATCAAGTGGCCCTCGTACAATTGCAGCACCACGCCGCAAACAGTTTTTGTGTTTGATGTGTCAATTTTGATCAAGGGCGCGGGGGTCGCCATGGCAACGATATCGAAAAATGATAATAGCGCTCGTAGACCTCAATCTGGGAGACTCTCGCTTTCGTTTCCTCTTAGAGGAAGCTTGCACGACTGGGAAGTGACAAGCGTGGAGATCTCCAACCTAGGCCGGCGGTTTTAAAGGTGCGTCCTCGACCTTCGGGACTGGCACACAACTAGAGCTTTAGCTAGACTTGACGGCGTGGGAACGATCTAGCCAAATTAGAGATCTACCTCATGTACTGTCCATCTAATTTCCAAATCCTAAGACATGGCTGAATGATCTTAAGGTGTGCCGCATCCAAATCATTAATAGCTTGCAATAATTGTGCCGACTTTTCACGTCATGACGGCCCAATATTTAACGTACATTATCATCTTGCTATAATGACATAGTCGTCTGGGTTGAGCTAAAGATCAACCCCATGAGAGGGTTCATATAAGGGAGATTATTAGTGAATGTCGAAAGGATCATCGTGAGACTTGCAGTAACCGTACGTAGACTTGAATGAAGATCAGGCAACCTATAAACGGTTGTGTTTGAATCGAGATGACTATTGATGACCGAATGCTAGTCCTCTTTCCCACGAATGAGACTCAATGAGATCAGCATAGAGCAGATCTCATTTCTTGCATCTATAGTTCTGCCACCACAAGCACAACGTCATCACGAATAAACAGCGTGAGGTTGTACCGAATATTTCTGACGTGATAAGACTGATCTTCCCACTTGAAAGCGACGTCAGCATGTGAATAGTACATATTATAGCTTAAAGGAGTGCACATTTATATTCAGGGCTGATATAAAAGCCTGAAATAGTTGTGTCTAATCACAACTCATAAGTCACAACGCTGTCAAGTGAGACACATGTGCTTGTTAAAGGGGGAGTGCGCGACTAGATCCGATGCTAACCGATTAGATCGTCATGACCAGAGGCGGGAAAAATAGTCAGCAGGACCACATTATTCCAATATTAAAGGTTCCCCCCATATGAGAATGAACCTTTGCAGGTAAATCACGCCGGAATAGAGCGCCTGCGAGGTTCAATATGGCGACCTGCTGCTGCGACACAAGAACTGAACTGACAACTAGTGCAGGTTCACAAATTACTGCAAGTCTGAGCAGCGAGTGGTCGTCCTCATACTGGTAGACTGTTGGCTAAAACATTTAAAACCCAAATCACTCATAAATGAATGATCTAGTTCATGGAATTAAGTCCCAGTCGATATATATGATTTCCGGAATTCCGCACCGGGCTTCGGCGGAAATCCGAAATCCGAAATCGGCCGCCGCTGACCCCGCGAACACCTGGACACCACGCGCTCAACAAAGCGGTACGGTTCTGCTGGATTTCGGGCTTCCGTTTTACCAGCGTTTTTTTTTTTCTTTCTTGCCTTGACAGTTTGACGAGACATCGTTGACCACCCGGCGCAAACGTCTGTCGTCAGTATTGCAAAGTTTCATCTTTGTGAAGACTTGGGAGCTTTGTGCCGCTCACTTTGTTCTGTGTTGTTGTGTGTTTTTTCAATTCTTACCAGCTTACCCATATACGCGTCGCCCCATTTTTTTTTTCAGCTTTCAACACCAACGTCTTGACACTCTTTATTGATAATATGGTGATCCCAATCTCGTGCAACGAATGTCGTCGTCGTAAGATCCGCTGCAACAGAGTCAATCCATGCAAGAACTGCTCTTCAAGAGCTATCCCCTGCACATACCCTGCCAAGTTCCGATCCATCGATCTCCACAAGCTCGCCAGTGGAGCTCAGGATGGTCCTACTGCACAACATCAACAGTACGATGTACAACTTCCTACAACAGCGGTACCCAATATGGCTCAGCAGATAAACCTACCTCCACCAGGGTTCCAGCCGTCCGGAGTTGGATCGCCGTACCCTTTACCACCTTTGCAACAACAACAGCACCAGATAATGGAATTTCCAGTGGCACATAAAGAGGCTCTGATGAAGATCCAATTGTATGAGAAGAGGCTCAAGGAGTTGGAGAAAAAGTTACAGGTTTCCGAAGATCTCATCTCAATATTTGACACTTCTGGTAACAGCTCTTCTAATCATTTCGGTGCAAACTCTATCCAGAGTCTAGAGTATTCATTACTGGGTGATCATTCTATGAATCAGAATACAGATTTAAAAAACGGACAGAAAGTTATGAAAACTCCTGAGAATTTGAGGAGACTACCTGTGCTGGTACAAGACGATCCTCAAGGCAATGAAAGACTGTTGAAGAGTCTAGTTGATAGGTTTTTTGATAAGAACAGATTATCTTTCTTCAATGAGTTGTTCGATGAGTATGAGATCCGGTGGTTCTTGAGTAATCATAAGAATCTTGAGAAATGGGATAACGATGATGAGATGATGGTCTTGTTGGCTATTTTAATTGACTCTTTAAAAGATGGATTGTTAAATCCAGATAGATCTTTGGTGAATGATCCGAAGCTGAAAATCAAGGCGTTGGTTAATTACTACTTCCAAATTTCAAAAGCACAAGATACGGAGAGTTTAAGGTTTATGAAGTCTCAAGTGCTACTAATCAACTACTTCTATTATGTGACTGAGTTTGAAAAAGCTTGGAAGATGATGTGCGTTACTGTGTCTAATGCATATGCTCATGGTATCCACATATCTCAAGGTGCATTATGGAAGACAATTTCGTTTATGGAGGCATTACTTTGTGGTGCTTCTTCGAGGCCGAACCTCATCCATGGATTGACAAAACTTCAAATGACCCCAATTGAAGATCCATTGAAAGAGTATGAATTTATGAACATCTTGAGAGAGCGTAATATGGCATACATTGAAGCTACTGTCAATGGAGTTGAAGTGAAATATAAACAGATGTTACAACTGGATGTGCGGTTTGAAAACTATAACTCATTTTTGAAGACGATGATTAATTTGCAGGAAGAGAGCAGATTGAACGATAGGATATATTCTTTACTCATGATCTCTTTATCTCAACACTTGAAACTTCACTATGATCATTATGAAATTGATCGTTTCAGTGATTTGAAAACAATGGAGTTGTTGGGATTTTACATCGATGTCCTAGAGAGATTCTCACAAGGTCGTTTATCCACCCTTAGAGACATGTTCGTTGGTTTGGATTGCAGCATGTACCAATGTCTTCTCATCTTTTTGAAATATCTAAATCATAAGGCCATGAAGTGTCTCTCACAACCCAAGAACAGTTATGAGATCAAATCTTCTAAAGATGACGAATTGGCCAAACTTCAGGTTATGCAAAACAGGATTCTCAAGGTTTTCAGCTCGGATAAGAAGTTCACCAAAAGAAACATCCTCAAAGTTGTTACCATTATCAAATCTGTTGATCTCACTGAATTACGTCGGGTTTTACCCCATGGTGAAGCTGGGCGCGCCTACGCTAATGAAGATGTGAAGCAGGCACTTGAGGATCAAAGTCTGTTCGTTGCTCTCAGAGATATCAGTGAGATGGCCCCACAATTCTATATTGATTCCCCTTGACACATGTACATATTACGCCCATGAAGTATCCCATTATCAAGTAGTACCGTGTAGTTCTTCAAGCTTATGGCTTATATCTTTGAATTAGCGCGGACTATAGTAAGAAGTGACGTAGTGTCTCCCGCGGAACAATCGACCATGGCCGAACAATGAGTCACGGCAGCAAACTAAACTTCTAGACCCCGGCGCGGAGTGTCAGGTTTTTGATATTGTTTGTAGGAGTGAGGCCTGGCCCATGTTCCCACGTCTATGATCATGTCAGGTTCTTAGACACTGGGAGATCCCATGACGTTGCAGCAGCAGCACATGATCGAGTACGTCGTTCCCCCTGTATAACCCCCAAGGGCTTATCGGCCCCCTTATCGACTAGAATATAATCGACCCCACATTAATGACATCCCATTTACTTGGGATATAACTATGGGCTATCTCATGTCACGGAAAAAGAACAAAGAGCCATACGGCATACGGGGGCCGTTGGGTCAGCATCGGGGACTTGCCAACAAGCGAGATGACCGGTATTTGTGCAGAGCAACAATCAACTGTTTTTTTTAGACCACACACACACTCTCTCTCTGTGTACACACACTTGTTCGCCACCACAGGAGCGGCGATCGATCGATCGGCAACACTGAGACACCGGGAAGATCCAGCAGGAATACCGGAGGTGTTTGTATGTATGTGTGTCAATTCTTTGCCTTATCGGCTGCCTGTTGTAAGACAAACAAGACTTGAATAAGTAGATCTTGTAGGCATAACAGGAGCTGTTTCGTCCCCCCGGGAAGCGAGGCAGTGTAAAAGGAGCGGGGCGCCTAGTCCCTGCACCGCGCGAAGCCTAGCAACGGGTGGTGGTTTAACTACTAGTCTCGGGTCTCGTTGGGGGGAGCCGCGCTCGCATGGACTCGGCCCGGACCTTGCGGGAGGGAGGCGGGCGGGTCGTGACTTTTTGTCTTTGCAGCTTCCTAAAAAACCTGAAAATGCGCTTATGGAGGTATAAAGCGCAAACCGTTTCCGCTCTCTTCCTTTCCACCCACCTGCTCAAAGCAAATATCGTACATCTTCACCGCAAGAACGCGCCTTCTCCCATTCGTCCCCCTCCCCATAATAAAAAATTTATGCTGATCGACAAAATATTATATAATATAAAAAATATATTAGAAGATACTTATGATTCAAATAAATATAACATTTATGATTTATTTTCTAGATCTAATAAAATATATATTAAACCTAATAATATTTGTAAATCTTTAGTTATATATGGAACTAACTTAGAAAGTACTTTAAATTATAAAAGATATACAAGTATAGTTAGTTATATGATTAATATACCAAATAAATTATTATATATATTAATAGGTATTTTATTATCAGATGGACATGTTAATATAAATGAAGGAAATAAAAAAAACATAAAAGGATTAAAGATAACTAGTAATAGTAGATTTTATTTAAAACAATCTTTAAATCATGCAGAATATCTTCTATATGTATATACTTTATTATCACATTATTGTATATCTCCTCCAAAAGTAAAAAAAGCTTATTTAAAAGGTAAATTATATTATGCTATAGAATTTTATACTAGATCATTACCTTGTTTTACATTATTAAGACATAAATTTTATAATGGAAGAAAAAAAATTATACCTAATGATATATATGATTGAATAAATTATGAATCTTTAGCACATATTATTATGTGTGATGGTGCTTTAATGAAAGGAGGAGGTATTGTATTACATTTGCAAAATTTTAGTTTAAAAGAACTTATATATTTTGCAAATATTTTAAATATTAAATTTAATTTAGATTGTACTTTACATAAATCTAGATCACAATATACTATTTATATTAAACGTAATTCTATTATTGAATTATATAAAAATATACATCCTTTTATAATTCCTAGTATGAGATATAAATTTGATAAAAAAATTATTGAATTAAATTCAATAAATAAATAAGTATTAAATATAAAATATATTTGGCTATATTATATAATATAAATGGGCAAATTCGGGGGAACTCCTATAATAAGAATAATGGAATTATTATAGGACAATCGCCGAGCTAAATCATATGTGAGAAATCCCTATGTAAAAGTGTAGAGATTAGACGCTCATTGATAATCTAAGTTATATATATTATATCATATATAATATGATTATTTAAGGTATAATCCAAGTGCCAGTAATGGTTTAGAGCATACCTCTAACAATATTTATTAATTAAATATTGACGTTAATTTTACTAACTAGATATATTTAATTAATATTAATAATTAATTAATATATCAGAATCTGAGATGATTAAGGTAAAAAAAAAAGAGCAACATTGTACGGAGGTTCAATTCGTTTAGCTGTACCTATGTTATACTCAATTGCATTCTTATTCTTATTCACATTAGGTGGATTAACAGGAGTAGCATTAGCTAATGCTTCATTAGATGTAGCATTCCATGATAAAAATAATAAATATTTTTCAACTAATATAAATATCAAAAATGATCATTTAATTAAATTTTGAGTAGGTTTAATGGATGGAGATGGAAGTATTCAAGTTAATCATTGACGTAAAAAAAATTTACAATATAGATTAATTATTAAATTAAAATATACTGATGAAAATTATAATATGTTAAATTCTATTAAATCTTTAATAGGAGGAAAAGTTAATATATTACAAAATTCAGTATTATGAGTTGTAAATAATAAAGAAGAAATAATTAAAATTATAACTATTTTTGATAAATATCCATTATTAACTACAAATAAAAGAGCTCAATTAGAATTTTTAAAACTTAATTTAAAATTAAATGATATAACTTGATATTTAAATAATAGAAATAATAAATATCTTAATAACAAAGAAATATCTAATCATATTATAAATTATTTAAACAATATTAAAGTAAATAATACTTATAATGAGTATTTTAATTCATGATTAAGTGGGTTTATTGAAGCTGAAGGTTGTTTTAGTTTTAGAAAAAATTCTAATATTAAATCTTTTTCAATAGGTCAAAATAATGATTTATTTTTAATTGAATTTATTAAAGATAAATTTAATGGTTCAACTAAAATAAGAAAAATTAAAAATAATTTTTATTTATTAGAAATTTATAAAATAGAAACTTTAATGTTAATTTATTACCATTGTTTAAATTATCCTTTATTAGGATATAAAAAAGTATCATTTACTAAATTTTATTTATTATTAAATAAATAATTATAATATTTATATTAAGTATTTAATTTTTTTTTTATTAAACTGAATATTTAAAATACATAAATAACAAAATATTATTATATGTGTCATGTTGTCATATCACTATAAAATTAATATATTATATATAATATATTAATTTTGGTTATATTAAATTAAATATAGCTAACGGTAAAACCTTATAGCATCTAATGAAATAAAAAAAAAAAAAAAATTAATAAATAAATAAATTTCCCGCTGAGTAAAAAAGCTGGGGGCATATTTAAATATCTTATTATTAAAGCCTAAATATTTTTTATTATATATATTATATATATTTTTTATATTTAGTAAGGCAATACCGTGGAAACTTTATTATTCTTAAAGATAATAAAGGATCCGTAGAGACTATACGTGATACTAGAGAATTTATTAAATTAAATTAATAGAAGATATAGTCCGATCCTTTAGGTAACTAAAGAAAATAAATATAATTAAGACATACTATGTAGTTGGTCTTAAAATGGCCCTTTATAATTATTTTAGGTTTTTCAATAATTATAACGCAATTGACTATATGCTGGAAACTATATTTTTAAGTAATTACTTACTAATAATACTTGTATGATATCTAAATTTTAATTTAAAATTAGATGAGATAAAATTATTAATAAATAATTTTAAGGTTATTAGTCAAAACAGTATTTTACTTGTAATGTTTAAAAAACATTCGGATATACAATCAGCAGAAAACCAAAATGAATTTAATAGTTCATTAAAAACGGGATTCTCAGAGACTATACGTCAATCATCTAATAAACTTAATAATTCAAATAATAGTATACCACCAATTGATAATTTATCCGCCGTGACTGATAATAAATTTATTAATTGATTTGCTGGTATATTAGATGGAGATGGGTATTTTCAAGTTAGAAATATTAATAATAAAAATAAATTAAAAACAATTGAAATTAAATTGCATAACAGAGATATTAGAATTTTAAATTATATTAGAGATAAATTAAAGATGGGTAGAGTTTATGTATATAAAAATAAACCTTACTCTAAATATATTGTTTCTAAAACTAAAGAAATGAGAATTATTATTAATTTAATAAATGGTTTAATTCGTATTAAAGTACCTAAATTTAAAGAAGCATGTAATGCTTTAGATATAGATTTTATTGAAGCTGATTATAATATTAGAAGTAATGATTCTTATTTCGCTGGTTTAATTGATACTGATGGTTCTATTACATTTAATTTTACAGGTAATAGAATAGAATGTAATTTAGAATTTAAATATGATGAATATACTTCTAAATTAGATTTATCTAATGTAATTCCAAATTATAAACCTAATATTCTTACAAGAGATCATAAATTAACTAATAATAAGACATCAAAATCAATAGCATTTAAATATCAAACTGTAAATGGTATGATTCATTTGTACAATTATTTTATGATTAATAGACTTTATTCAGATATGAAATTTTATAGAATATCTAAAATACCTAAATTTATAGAAATTAGAAAATATAATAAATCACCATTTAATAGTAATGAATTTCTTATTTATTCTAATTTTTTAATTGATTTTATTAAGTATGAAAATCCAAAATGGACAACTATTCCATTTTTAAAAAAGATTAGAATGAAGATATAGTCCATATTATGATATTTATTTAATATCATAAGCATTTCCATTATGTATTATCTATGGGAGCTATCTTCTCATTATTTGCAGGATACTATTACTGAAGTCCTCAAATTTTAGGTTTATACTATAATGAAAGATTAGCTCAAATTCAATTCTGATTAATCTTTATTGGAGCTAATGTTATCTTTATGCCAATGCACTTCTTGGGTCTACAAGGTATGCCTAGACGTATTCCTGATTACCCTGATGCTTATGCTGGTTGAAATTATGTTAGTTCAATGGGATCTGTAGTAGCTATTATCTCTTTAGCTTTATTCATTTATATTATTTATGACCAATTAGTAAATGGTTTAACTAATAAAATTGATAATAAAGCTGTAGTATTTACTAAAGCACCTGATTTTGTTGAGTCTAATACTATTTTCGCTAATAATGCTATTAAATCATCATCTATTGAGTTCTTATTAAACTCTCCACCAGCTGTTCACTCATTTAACACTCCAGCTGTTCAATCATAATTAGTTTTTTTATATATTTATATATAGATATAAATATTATATTAAATTAATTAAATTTCATATTCATAATAACCATATCTGGCTGAGGCCGAATATTTATTTATAAGTAATTAATTCTAATTCTTAAATTTATCATCATATATATAGATATATATATGATTATATATTATATTTTTTATTAAGTATAATATATTAAATATATACAAATATTAAATCATATTAATAATAATATGTTTATTAAATTAATAATACAAAATAGTAATATGCCACAATTAGTACCATTTTACTTCTTAAATCAATTAACATATGGATTTTTATTATTAGTAATTTTACTAGTATTATTTTCACAATTCTTATTACCAAGAATTTTACGTCTATACGTTACAAGATTATTTATCTCTAAATTATAATTTAAATAAATATATATTATATTAATAAATATATTAATTAAATATATATAATATATTCAAATAAAAAAAAAAAATACACTAGCTGTAGTGTAAAAAATTTGAATAATGAACAAGTAAATATAAGTATTAAATATATTTTTATTATTAATAATAACAAATATTTGGCTGTGATATTAATATATAAAAAATATTTAATATAAAAAATATAAAAATAAAAAAGAAATGACAAACTTTATAGTAAATTCACCTTTAGATCAATTTGATATTAAAGTATTTATGGGATTTGTATCACCATTTATTGATTTATCAAATTTAAGTATTACAACATTTACAGTATATTGTGTATTTGTATTAATAGTAATATTAGGATTAACATTATTAACAGATAACAATGGAAAAATTATTGGAAGTAGATGATACGTATCACAAGAAGCAATGTATGATACAATTAATAATATGGTATCAGGACAAATTGGAGGTAAATTAGGAGGATATTACTTCCCATTAATTTATACATTATTCATCTTTATCTTTACAGCTAACTTAATCAGTATGATACCTTACTCATTTGCTATTTCAGCTCATTTAGTATTTATTATCTCATTATCAGTTGTAATTTGATTAGGTGTAACTTTATTAGGTTTCTACTACCACGGATTAGAGTTCTTTGGACTTTGAGTACCTGCTGGTTGTCCTTTACCTTTAGCTCCTTTATTAGTTTTAATTGAATTATTATCTTACTCAGCTCGTGCTATTTCTTTAGGTTTACGTTTATCTGCTAATACTCTTTCAGGACATTTATTAATGGCTATTTTAGGATCATTAGTATTTAACTTAATGAGTGTTTCTATTTTAACTTTCGTTTTAGGATTTATCCCTTTAGCTGGTATTTTAGCTATTGTTGTATTAGAATTTGCTATTGCAATGATTCAAAGTTATGTATTCTCAATTTTAGCAAGTGGATATATTAAAGATGGATTATACTTACACTAATTTATCTTTAATTATAACTTAATTAAAATAAAATTTCATATTCAAAAAAAAAAATATTAATTATTATATTATTATATAATAATATAATATATTATTAATAAAATATAATAATATTTAATATATATAAGTTAATATAATAAAAAGTGACATAACGAGTTTATAATTTAACGGTAAAATGTTACTTTGATAAGGTAAAAATATTGGTTCGATTCCAGTTAAACTCATTATAAATATAATTACGACCCAACTGAAAGAAGGATAAATGACCGAGTGGTTTAAGGTATAATATTTGAGCTATTAAGTGTATTTTATACACCGGGGGTTCGAATCCCTCTTTATCCGAAATATTAATATATTAACAATTATAAATTATATATAATAGAATATTATATATAATAATTATGGGGTTATAGTTTAATGGTAAAACGATTGTGTTGCATGCAGTAGATATGAGTTCGATTCTCATTAACTCCATTATATATATAATATATATTAATATATATTATATATAAATAATAATTAAATTATATTAAAATCGAAGGGGTTATCAATGTTGGTAGTTGGTATTGAGCTGTAAACTCAACGGATGTATTCCCTCGCATGTTCGATTCATGCCCTCTTCATTTTTTTTTTTTTAAGTTTTTATAGCTTAATCAGGTAAAGCATCTCACTGTTAATGAGACTACTGGTGGTTCAAATCCATCTAAAAACGTTTAAACCCTAGTAGGGTGAAAATAATGAATTTATTCATAAAATAATTTTTTTATATAATATTATTTATAATAATATTATATATAATATTATTATATATATATATATTACCCTTAGTATATATATATATATTCATTATAATTTTATAAATAAATATTTATTTATAAAATTATAAATTGTAATTAAAAATTTAAAATATGTTATATAATTTAATGGATATTAATATTTTAAATAGTAATATGTTATTAGATATAATAGGACTAGGTTCAATTATAAGTGCTATATTAATTATAGTAGTTAGTAATCCTATGTATAGTATATTATATTTAATAGGATTATTTATAAATATAGCTTTATATTTATATTTAATAGGTATTAGTATTATGAGTTTATTATACTTATTAGTATATGTAGGTGCTATTGCTATTTTATTCTTATTTATTTTATCTTTATTCTCATCTGTTAATACAGTTGATCATAATAGTTTTAGTCATACTTTATTAAATATAGGTTTAAATAATAATATAAATAGTAATAATTATCCTTTAATCTTATTAATTGTTTTTATACTATATAAACATGTTATTAATGTTTTTAAATCTATTTATTCAGTAACTATCTCTGATAATAATAATTTATTAAATAATAATAATAATATCTCATATATTTATGAAAATAATTGAATTAATTTATTTGATTTTAATCATTTAAATCAAATTGGTTATTTATTATATACTGAATACTCTATATTATTTATAGCTTTATCTATAATATTACTATTCTCTATAGTAAGTGCTATAGTATTAACATTTAATAAATAAAATTATTGTAAATAATAATTTATTTATTAAGATATATATATTTATTAAAATATTTTAATTAATAATAGTTTATTAAATTTTTAATATATAATAATATTATATTATATATTAAAAATATATAGATGATTTAACTTATTATTAAAATGATAAAAAAAAAGTAAATTAAAATGTTATTTAATTTAATAGAAATGTTAATTTTATTTGTCTGTGTATTATTATGTGTAGCATATTTAACAGTAGCAGAGAGAAAAACATTAGCATATATGCAAAGAAGGTTAGGGCCTAATATTGTAGGATATTATGGTTTATTAATGCCTATAGCAGATGCTTTAAAATTATTATTAAAAGAAATAATAATAGTAAGAGAATCAGATAAATTTTTAATAATAGTAAGTCCAATTATAGCTTTATGTTTTGCATTATTATCATGAGGAGTAATACCATTTGGACCAGGTATAGCTATAAGTGATATAGAGTATAGTATACTATATTTATTAGTAATAGGAAGTATAGGAGTATTTGGAACATTATTAGTAGGTTGATCATCTAACTCTAAATTCAGTTTATTAGCTAGTATACGTTCAACAGCTCAATTAATAAGTTATGAATTAATATTAACAACAGATATTATAATTTGTTTATTTTTAGATAATACTTTAAATATTAATAGTTTTATAGATAATCAACAAGCTATTTGATTAGGTATACCTTTATTACCTATAGCTATAACTTATTATATAGCTAGTGTAGCTGAAACTGGTCGTCCTCCTTTTGATAATATAGAAGCTGAATCTGAATTAGTTTCAGGTCATATGACGGAATTAAGTGCTTCACCTTTCGTATCCTTTTATTTAACTGAATATAATAATATTGTAGTTATGTGTTTCTTAAATGTTATTTTATTTTATGGTGGTTATATCGGTAATATTATACCTGTTGATACTATAATTAATTTATTTAATATTAATAATTTATCTACTATTTACTTTATTGAAAGTTTATCTTATGCTTTTAATATTAGTATTAAATCTATTGTACTTATTTATGGTTTTATTTGAGTTCGTGCTAGTTTCCCTCGTTTACGTTATGACTTATTAGTTAATTTATGTTGAGTTATCTTTATTCCTTTATTATTTGCTATTTTAGTTTTAATTCCTAATTTATTATATGTATTTGATGCTTTTGCATTATATGGATAATTATAAATTATTTATTATAAATTAATTTAATAATATTAAATTTTCATATTCAAAAAAAAAAAAAAAAATATTAATTATTATTATATTTAATTATATATATTAATAATAGTTAATATAAGAAATATAAAATATAATATAATTTATATTATTATAATATTATTATTAAATAATAGCCCTTATAGCTTAATCTGGTAAAGCAGTAGAGTGAAGTTCTATCTATATAAGTTCAATTCTTTTTGAGGGCAATATGAATATAAAAAATTATGATTCCTTTAGCTTAATGGCAAAGCATAATACTTCTAATATTATTTATCTATGTTCAACTCATAGAAGGAATATTTAAATATATTATTTTTTTGCTGGGACTCTAATAATTATAGTTTTATTATAAGATAAGATGATTGTAAATATTTATTATTAAATAATAAATATTTAAGTCAAAAGGAATATATAATAAATAAGATTAATTTAATAAATTAATTAACTGAATTAAAGTAAGTAATAATTATATAAAAAAAAAAATATATAATAAATGACACATTTAGAAAGATCACGTCATCAAATATTCCCATTTCATTTAGTAGAGCCATCACCATGACCTATTACAATTTCATTTTCATTATTATCAGCTATGTTATCATTAGGATTAACAATGCATGGATATATCTCAGGAACAGGTGTATTCTTAGTATCTGTAATTTTAGTATTATATAATATGACATTATGATTTAGAGATATTATTGCAGAGGGTACGAAGAAAAAAAATAATAGTATCCCTAAATCAGAAATAGAACGTATTTATATAAATATGCAAAATAATCAAAGATTTAAAATTACCTCGCTGGGGGCGGACAATAAACAATTAGGTTATTATTTAGCAGGATTATTAGAAGGAGATGGTAATATAAATATACCAAGTTTAGGTAGTAGTACATTAAATAGAGTATTAAATCCTCGTATTACATTTACTGCAGATAAAAAGAATTTAGAATTATTTATATTTTTATATTATAAATTAGGTCAGATAGGAAGATTTACTCTTAAAGGTAATGTAATAAGATATATTATAGGAGATATAGATGGTGTAATAAAAATAATTAATTTATTACATGGTAAATTAAGAACACCAAAAAATATTACATTTAATAATTTAATTTCATTTTATAATAATAAATTAAATATTAATATACCATATAGTCCTTTAGATGATAGTATATTTGATGACAATAGTTGATTAACAGGTATGATTGAAGCTGATGGACATTTTGGAGTTAAAGTTACAGATTATAAACCAAAAACAGTTAATACAAAAAGATCAAGAAGTGCTAGTGTTACTTTAAAATTTGTATTACAACAAAGATCCTTTGATAAACCAACACAAAGTGATTTTTATAATATTATGTTAAATTTAAGTAAATTCTTAGATTGTAATATGAATAATGTAAATAGTAATAAAATGATATCATTAGAGGTATCTGCTATTAATAAATTAACAAAAATTATAAATTATATTAATAAATATCCTTTAATAGGTATTAAATATTTAGATTTTAAAGATTGAGAAATTATTTATGATCTAATTATTGCTAATAAACATACTGATCCTAAAGTTAGAGAATATATTAAAGTAATTAAATCTAATATGAACAATTCAAGAAAGTTTTAATCAATTTTTTTTTCTAGTTATGTATAAGTTCTCCTTTATCAATATGTGCCCTCTTTAAATTTCACTATTTGCTGGAAACTCCTAAAGCTATAAATACGTATTTAATTAATCGTAACAATTTTATAGATATTGCAATGGACAATCAGCAGGAAACCAAATTATTTATTTAATATTTTAATATAAATATAGAGTAGGATCCTCAGAGACTACACGTGAAACGTGTAATATAATTAAAATATATTACTAAAGATATAGTCCAGTTAAATCTGAAAGGATTTAAGTTTTTTTTTGACATACTTAGGAGACCATACATTAGCAGTAAGAAAAGGTTTAAATTACGGATTCTTATTATTTGTAGTATCTGAAATTTTAATATTTGCAGGTATCTTCTGAGCATACTTCCACTCAGCTATGTCACCAGCTATTGAATTAGGATCAGTATGACCACCAGTAGGAATTACAGCTATTTCAGCTACAGAATTACCATTATTAAATACTATTATTTTATTAGCAAGTGGTGCAACTATTACATACAGTCACCATGCTACTATTGAAGGTAATAGAAACCATGCTTTAAACGGTTTATTTGTAACATTATGATTAATTATTATTTTTGTAGTTTGTCAATATATTGAGTATACTAATGCTACATTTACTATCGCTGATGGAGTTTATGGTTCAGTATTCTTCGCAGGTACAGGATTACACTTCTTACATATGGGAATGTTAATTATTATGTTAACTGTTTGTTACTGAAGAATGCGTAACTATCACTTTACAACTACTCACCATGTTAACTATGAAACAACTATTTTATACTTACATGTATTAGATGTAATCTGATTATTCTTATATATTGTTATGTACTGATGAGGTGCATAATTTTATAATTATATTAAATACTCTAATAGGAACATAAAAATATAATTATAATTATATATTAAATTTCATATTCAAAAAAAAAAAAATAAAATTTATGACATAAATATTAATCTATTATTATTAATATATATATATATATATTAAAAAATAGAGAGATATAAAAAAAATGTATTACATTATGAAATTCACAATGTTATTATTAATTATAGGATTAATTGGTTATATAATTAATCATAAATCAAATATAATTATATTATTTATATCTATAGAGATAATGTTATTAGGAGTAACATTATTTATAATATTAAGTGGATATATCAATGATGATATTCTAGGGTTAGTATGAGGAGTAATAGTTCTAATATTAACAGGAATAGAATCAGCAATAGGATTAACAATATTAGTTAATTATAATAAATTAAAAGGAAGTTTACCTACTAATATATAATGATTTTATTTATATTATTACCATTATTAAATGTAATAATTAGTGGTTTATTTGGAAGATATATAGGTGTAAATTGAACAAAGATAATAAATATATCTAATTTATTTATACTATTTATATTATTAATAATCTATTATATAGATATATTAAAAACAGATAATGAATATACTTTAAATTTATTAAATTTTGTAAATATAGAGTATTTAACAATAGATTATTCATTTAATTTAGATTTATTAAGTATAACAATGTTAATACCTATTATAAGTATATCATTAATAGTTAATATATTCGCAGCTGGTTATATGGAAAGTGATAGTCATAATCAAAGATTTTATACTTATTTAGCATTATTCACTTTATTTATGATTGTTTTAGTTTTAGGTGATAATTATCTAATGTTATTTATAGGTTGAGAATATATAGGAGTAGCTTCATTTTTATTAATAGGATTCTGATATAATAATATTGATAATGTTAAATCATCTTTAAATGCTATGTTAGTAAATAAAGTAGGAGATGTATTCTTTATAATAGGTTTAATTTATTTAATTTATATTTATAAATCTTTAAATTATTCTATAATCTTTTCATTAGTACCATATATTAATCCTGATATTAATACTATTATTATATTATGTTTTATTTTAGCAGCTAGTGCTAAAAGTGCACAATTAGGTTTACATAATTGATTAATATGAGCTATGGCTGGTCCTACTCCAGTTTCAGTATTATTACATGCAGCTACTTTAGTTATAGCTGGAATATATTTATTAATAAGATCTTCATCTATTATGGAATATTGTCCTAATATGTTATTATTAAGTTTATGATTAGGTGCTATTACTAGTTTAGTAGCTGGATTTATAGCTATAAATACTAATGATATTAAAAGAATTATTGCTTTATCTACAATGAGTCAATTAGGTATAATGTTAGTATCTATAGGATTATCAAGTTATAATTTAACATTATTCCATGTAGTATGTCATAGTTTATATAAAGCATTATTATTTATATGTGCAGGTACTATTATTCATAGTATAGCTAATGAATTACAAGATATTAGAAATATAGGTGGTTTATTAGCATATATGCCTATAACATATATATGTATATTAATAGGATCATTATCATTAATGGGTTTACCTTCATTAACAGGATATTATTCTAAAGATATAATTATAGAATCAGCAGTAGGATGTTATACTATATCAGGTTTAATAATATATTGATTAGTTGTAATAAGTTCTTTATTAACTAATGTTTATATTTTAAAATTAATATATTATTCATTTATTAATACACCTCAATCAAGTAAATTTATATATAATAATATTAATGAATTTAATTTACCATATTTTAAAAATGGTAAATTAATATATGATTCTACTATATTATTTATTTTACCTATGTTAATTTTAACTTTTGGTTCATTATTTATAGGTTATATTTTACAAGATGTATATTTAGGTCAAGGTAATAGTATTAATGGTATATTTATTAGTCCTAATAATTTAAATTTAATAGAAACTCATTTTGCTATTAATATTTATTATAAATGAATTCCTATTATTAATATTATATTATCTATAATTACTTTAATTTATATTTATGAATATAAATATGAATTAATTTATATTTATAATAATAAAATATTATATAATTTCTATATATTATTTAATACTAGATTCTTATTTGATCAAGTATTTAATAATTTAATTATTAGAAAATCTCTTGAATTATCAGGTAAATTTAATATTTTAATTGATAAAGGTATTTTACAAATTATAGGACCTAATGGTCTTAAACGTATGTTTAATAATATATCTTATACTTTAATTAATTATAATACTCATTTATTTAATAATTACTTAATTTATATTACATACTCTTTATTAACTCTTATAGTTATACTTTATATTTAATATATATATATATATATAAATATATATATATTAAATAAATTTTTCATATTCAATATAAACAACAATAAGTATATTATAACATATATTTTATAATATGTATATTATTATATAAGATAATAATAATAATTATTAATATATTATATATATAATATATATGTTTATTATAAGTAACATATGTATATATATATCTAAAGGGTATAGTTTAATTGGTAAAACAGTTGACTTCAAATCAATTGAGTGATAGTTCAATTCTATCTGCCCTTGATAATATAAAAATCCAAATAAGGACAGAATATTTTAAATAATATTAATAAATATGTTATTTATTAATGAGTATAGGTTAATGGTAAACTCAATGTCTTCCACACATTTTATGTGAGTTCGATTCTCACTACTCATATAATGTTTATTATTTATTTAATTTTCATAAATTTATTTTAATATAAAGGGATCTATAGCTTAATAGTAAAGTATCATCTTGTCACGATGGGGTATGTCAGTGCAAGTCTGATTGGATTCGTAAATTATAATATTAAATATAACTATAGTTTTAGGAAAATATTAATTATGGAAAATTGATCATTGGCAAGATAAGTTATCTACTAAATAATAGGACACCATTCCTGAGGAGTTCGAATCTCCTATTTTCCGTTTATTTATAGTATAATTATTAGGAAAGTTATAATTAATATAGGCAATTAATAGTAAAATATAATAATATAATCCTTATATTTATGTATATATATACATATATTAGTCAAATACAAATATTTTTAAACAAAACATAAGCTTATTAATTATATAATATAAATAATAATAAATATAACAGATAAAAGCCAACCGGTTAGGCGCTTTCTTTGGGAGAAAGAGTTAGTTAGTTCGATTCTAGCTTATCTGAAAATAAATATAATATATTATATATATTTTATATTTTTATATAAGTAAGATTACGTATTTATACGTGAAAAGTAAAAAAAAAAATAAAAAAAGAAATGTTAAAAAAATCATATTTATATAAATTATCAAATAATTATTTAAATAATAATAATAATAATAATTTATTATATTTAAAGAAATATTTACAAGAATATAATAATAAAGGAACTAAGTTACAAAGTACTAATATGATGAATAGTTGAAAAAATCAATTATATAAATTCAATAAAAAAGAAGTTATTAATACACTATTATTAGATCGTTTAGTAAGTAAATTATTAGTAAAATTATTTATAATAAAAGAAATGGGTATTAATTTAAATAAAAATAATATAAATAGACGTATATTTATAAATAAACCAACATTTAAACATACAATAAATTCAGTAATAATTAATTTTAATTATAATGATACAAATAATATAACAAATAAATCAATAAATGATAAACATAAATTATATTATAATACTTTAATTAAAGATATATATAATATATTAGGATGTTTAAATAATACATCATTTAATGATAATATAGCTACTTATTTAAGTAAAATATATAATAAAAAAGTTATAATTATACCTAATAAAATTAAATATAATTATAATGATAGTATAATATTTAATAAAAGTATATCACATATATTAGGTACAAATGATAAATTTAAAGCTGGATTATCAGGTAAAAGTTTAAATAAATTATTAAGAGATAATATACCTACAAATAATTCATTAAATATTAAAAATGAATATGTAGCTAATATTATAAATAATAATAATATTAAATATAATAATATTATTAATAATAATAACAATAATATTAATATTAAAGATATATATAATCAATTAAATATTAATAAAATAACTAATGAATTATTAATTAATAAATATTTAATAGGTTTAAGTATATTATATAAAGGTAAAAATCTTAAAAAAGCAGGAGTAGCTCGTTCTATTAAAGAAAAATTATTATTAGGATCATTATCTAATAAATTATATAAAAAATATAGTGGATTATTAGTATCTAATAATACTACTAATATTAAAAAATATATTAATTTTGATATTAATATTAATAAAAAATATAAATTAAATCATATACCTGCTAATCATTCTATTTCTAAATTAAGTAAAGTTAATAAAAATAAAACTGGTTCTTATGGTATATCAGTTAAATTAAATACAATTTAATTATTATTTATATTTAAATAATAATATTATATTAATTAATATATAAATTATTTCATATTCATTAAACAAAAAACAACAATAAATAAATATATATTATATTATTTTAAATTATTTTAATATTATTATATTAATTAATATAAGTAATAATAATAAGCAAAGCTATTTTGGTGGAATTGGTAGACACGACGCACTTAAAATGCGTTACTTAATAGTATAAAAGTTCAAGTCTTTTAAGTAGCATTACAATTTAAATTATAATTAATAATTTATTATTATTATTATTATAATAAATAACATTCAGGCCCAGCCAAATTAAAAATATTATATAATATATGAATTGTAGACTAATAGGTAAGTCCCCAAAATTTGAGTTTGGTCTATGGTGTGTTCGAGTCACCCCAATTCAAATTTAATATATATATATATATTAATTATTAATAAAATTAATTATTATAATAATACCTAATAAGATTAAACAAATATTTCTTTATATTTAATATAAAATTAAAGAGAGTATTGTTTAATGGTAAAACAACTGTCTTTTAAGCAGTCCATAGTGGTTCGATTCCACTTATTCTCATTTTATTAATAATATAATAAAAAAAAAATCCTAGTAGAGGCGGAATCAATAAATTAATTTAATATATAAATAATATATTAAATTAACATTTATAATATAAAAAAAATATATATATTATATATAAAAATAATAATATATATTATTAATAAAATAAATACAAAAAAAATTTAATTTATGTAAAATATTAATAATAAATTTATTAATAAACAAAAATAATTATAAATATAATTATTATTATTATAATTATTAATTATAAAGATTAATAATAATAATAAGTTATAAAAAATAATAAACAATGGCAATTAGAAAATCTCAAGTTTTCTTATCATTAGCTAATAGTTACTTAATTGACTCACCTCAACCATCAACTATTAACTACTGATATAATTTAGGATCATTATTAGGATTATGTTTAGTAATTCAAATATGTTCAGGAATTTTTTTAGCAATGCATTATTCAAGTCATATTGATTTAGCATTTGCTTCAGTAGAGCATATTATGCGTGATGTTAACTACGGATACTTAATCCGTTATATCCACGCTAATGGAGCTTCATTCTTCTTTATATGCTTATATGCACATATTGGTAAAGCATTATATTATGGAAGTTATAAATCACCAAGAGTATTAGTTTGAGTAATTGGAGTATTAATCTTTATTGTTACAATGGCTACAGCTTTCCTGGGTAAAAAACACACACAACATTGCCCAAAATCATTAATTAAATTAAATAATAAAAAAAAACAATCATATAAATATGGTTCATTAATACATAAATCATATTTACATACTAAAGCAACACAAGATATACGGAATCCTGAAGATATATTTAAAAATTTAAATCTTTCAGTAGAAAATTGATGAATAGATTTACATTTACCTTCAACCAGAAATAATATTCAAAAAACAGTTAAAAATAAAAGTGGAATATATATTATAATTAATAAAATATCAGGTAATAAATATATAGGTTCTGCTATAACTAATAGATTATATACTAGATTTGCAAATCATTGTATACATAACAATAATGGAAGTAAAGTAGTTAAACAAAGTATAAAAAAATATGGTTTAAATAATTTTATATTTGGAATAATAGAATATTATCCAGATATTATAACTAAAGATAATAATATTAATTTATTACAATTAGAACAAACTTATATAACTTTATTAGAACCTGAATATAATATATTAACAGAAGCAGGTAACAGTTTTGGTTATAAACATTCAGAAGAAACATTAGCAAAAATGAAATCTTTATATACAGAAGAACGTAAAGATAAATTACGTAAAATTCAACAAAACCGTAAAAATAAATGAAGTTTAGAATCAAGATTAAAAATTAAATTAAGTAATATAAAAAGATCTGCTCATTTAAATCTAAATACTGAAGAATTATTAATAAAAAGATCAGAATTATTTAGTAAAACAATTTATTTAAAATTAAATAATATAATAATTTGTGAATTTAAAAATATTAACAAAATGGCTAATTATTTATGTTGTAGTGAACGTACTATAAGAAGATCTATAAAAAGTGGATATATTTTTATACCTATTCCTTATGTAAAATATTTAAAAAATGATTTAATAACTAAATATAATAATGTTAAAGAAAATAATATTAATTTAAAAGATTTAAAATTAAAATCAGGATTAGTATATAAAAATACTAACTTAGAAAAATATGAAGTAATCCGTTAGAATTTAAATAAAAATAAATATATTTAATTTAATTAATGATAGTCTACTTTGATAATTATAATTATAGTTATCTACATATATGTAAACTATTATTAGGAAATATATGTAAAGTTTCTTTTTTTATATAAAGAAGTATATATAAATTAATTTATAATTAAATTAATTTATATATATAGGCGATACTAGTGAAAACGATCAAAATATTAAAAAAAATACAAGATCGTCGGTTAAATAATTGATCGCGACAGACTGGTACACTGGTAGGTATCTGAAATGATGCTTAATGCACAGTCGAATTAAAAATTAAATAAATTAATTGTATTGTTGTGTATATGGACAAATGTCTCACTGAGGTAAAGTAAGTGCCTCAAATGTTTTAGTTTTAATATTATTATATAATTATTTCAATTTAAAAGTATTAGATTTTTATAAAAAAAATAAAAATTTAATTCAATGTACAAAACGTTCAGAAGTTAAAAATTTAAAAGATCCTTTAAATGATACTATTTTAAGTATAATATATGGATCTTTATTAGGAGATGGACACGCTGAAAAACGTTTAACAGGTAAAGGAACACGTATTACTTTTTATCAAGAATCAATACATAAAGAATATTTATTATATTTACATTATTTAGTTTCAAGTTTAGGTTATTGTAATACAAATATACCTAAAATACAAACAAGATTAGGTAAAAATGGAAAAACTAGATATATTATACGTTTTGCAACTTGAACTTATGATAGTTTTAATGATATACATGAAAAATGATATATTAATAATATAAAAATGGTACCTAAATCAATAGATAAATATTTAACACCATTAGCTTTAGCTATATGAGTACAAGACGATGGTGGTAAAGTTTCAAAAGGATTAAAATTAAGTACTAATTCATTTACTTTAGAAGATGTAACTATGTTAGCAAATATATTAACTAAAAAATATAATTTAAAAACATCTGTACAATCCGCAGGTACAACTAATCAATATATTATATATATTCATAAAGAGTCAATGTCAAATTTAAAAAATATAATATATCCTTATGTTGTAAAATCTATGAGATATAAAATTGATTAATAAATATGTATAATAATAAATAAACTTAAATATAGTATAATATTATAATATATTTAGCAATATATAATTAAAATAAATATAATTAATATATAAAAAAAGTATATATTAATAATAATATTATGCGACATTATTGAAAACAGGTCAAAATTATTTGTTATATAACAAGACCGTGGGTAGATTATAATATCCCGACAGAATGGTTCAATGATGGGTGTCTGAAATGATGCTTAATGTTCATTCGAAACTAATTATTATTTAATTATAATTATTATAATTAAATAATACACAAGGCATATATATTAAAATATATATATATATAATAATTTTAATATTTTATATATATATTTTAAATACTCAATTAAATATAATTAATAATATATGTACATGGCATATTCTATTTTAACATATATATATATAAAATATATATAAGATTAATATCTAGATAGCATATGTTTTTAGTTATTGGCTACAGTTATTACTAACTTATTCTCAGCTATTCCATTTATTGGAAAAGATTTAGTAACATTTATCTGAGGATCATTTAGTGTAAGTAATCCAACAATTCAAAGATTCTTTGCATTACATTACTTATGTCCATTTATTTTAGCTGCATTAGTAATAATGCACTTAATGGCAATTCATGTACATGGATCAACAAACCCATTAGGTATTAGTAATAATATAGATAGATTACCATTCCATGGTTACTTTGTATTCAAAGATTTAGTAACAGTATTCTTATTCTTACTAATCTTCTGTTTATTTGTATTCTTCTCACCAAATACATTAGGTCACCCTGATAACTATATCCCTGGTAATCCGTTAGTAACTCCGGCCTCAATCGTGCCTGAGTGATACTTATTACCATTCTATGCTATTTTACGTTCAATTCCAGATAAATTAGGAGGAGTTATTGTAATGTTTGCAGCTATTGTAATTTTATTAGTATTACCTATTACAGATAGATCTGTAGTTAGAGGAAATACATTTAAAATTATATCTAAAACAATGTTCTTCTTATTCCTATTTAATTTCTTATTATTAGGACAATTAGGACAATTACATGTTGAAATTCCTTTCGTACAAGTAGGACAAATCGCAACATTTAATTACTTCTTCTACTTTGTAGGAATCGTACCTTTAGTATCAACACTTGAAAACATCTTATTCTATATAGGACGTGTTCATAACGACAACTAATATAATATAAATTATATATATATATAAATTTATATTAAATTATATTTCATATTCAATAAAACAAAATATTTATATTATCAAATAATTAATAATAATAATTAATATATAAGAAAGAAAAATATGTTAACATTAAGTTTATTTATTTTATTAATTTATAGTTCAGTAATAGATAATACAGGTAATTTAATGTCAAATAATAGAAGTATAATAAAAATAGGATTATTAGTATTAATCTATAGTCTATATATAATGATAGATACTTCTATTATAAATAATAACATAATTAAAGACATATATGTATTTAATGATCTATATGTTTTAAATATGTTTAATATGTATATATTAATATTAATATATATAGTAATAATAAGTTTATTAAGTATAAATATAATTCAAATGTCATCATATAATAATGATATAGGAGGTATATTAAAATTAAATAATTTATCACAAATAAATAATTTCAATAGATATTATATAAGTATAGTTATATTTAATTTATTAGGTATAATATTATTTATAACAAGTAATAATATTATGTCTATATTTATAGGTATAGAATTACAATCATATAGTTTATATATATTAACAGGTATGCCATCTAAATCACAAATAAGTGGTCATAATTCATTACTATATTACTTAATAGGAGGATTTGGTTCAATTATAATATTATATGGTTTAAGTTTATTATATTATACATCAGGTAATATTTATTTAAATAATATAAATATATTTTTAGATTATTTATTATTTAAAGATAATTTATTAATAGGTTGATCTTTAGTATTATTTGGTTTATTAATTAAAGTAGGAGCTGGACCTATGTATAGTTGATCAGTTTTACTTTATATGAATTCTAATACTATTATAACATCATATATTAGTATTATACCTAAAATAAGTATATTATCATATATATGATATTTATATCATAATTTAAATATAACATTATTTTATGCTGGGGCTGATAATAATAATTTATCATTATTAAATATGGATTATAAATTAGTACTTATTTTATCTATTATTATATCTTTATCTTTATTATTAGGTTCTATTTTAGGTTTAACACAAATTAAAATTAAAAGTATTTTAGCTTATAGTGGTTTATTAAATATTGGATATTTATTATTATCTGTTTTAGTTAATAATACTAATTCTTTAGTTGGTTATTTAATATATATATCTCAATATAGTTTAAGTCATGTAAGTATATTCTTATTATTAATTATAGCTTGTTTATATAATATTAATAATAATAATTATACTAATCATTTAACTTATATTTATGAATTAAGTTGTATTAAAAATAATATTTATTTAGTTATTAGTTTATGTATTATTATAGGTTCATTTATAGGTATTCCACCTTTATTTGGTTTCTATGGTAAATATTATTTATTAATTAGTTCTATTAATAATAATTATATTTGATTATCTATATTATTAATTATTAGTAGTATTATCGCTACTATTTATTATTTATATTTCTTAAATATTGTTATTATACGTGATAATAATAATAATGATAATAATAATAATATTATACCTATAGTTGGTAATAGTTTATCATATATATTTAGTTCATTTATTATGATAATATTATTTAATTTCATACAATGAAATAATATTTTAAAAGGAGCATATATTATAGCATTAAGTTTAATTTAAACTTAATTGTAGATGCAAAATAATAAAAAAAAAAAAATGACATTTATTAATACTTTAAAAATATATATTTTATTTGTACCATTAGTAGCAATTATTATAATTTTAATTAATTATATTATAACACCATTAAAAAATCCATCAGGATTCTTTAATGATTATAATGTAGATAAAACTGGACCTTATGAGTGTGGATTTGATAGTTTCCGTCAAAGTAGAACTACGTATTCTATTCAATTTATTTTAATAGCTATATTATTTTTACCATTTGATTTAGAATTAACATCAATTTTACCTTATACTTTAACTATTTATCAAACTAATGTTTATGGTTTATATATTTTAATATTATTCTTATTAGCTTTAATTATAGGTTTTATTATGGAAATTAATCTTAAAGCTATTTATATTACTAGAATATTTAAACGTTCTGAATTTAATAAAGATTCTAACAAATATATACCATTATCAGGTACTCAATTATATAATAATGATTAATATATATATATTATATATTATAATATATTTAATAATTAAAAATTTAATATTCATAAAAAAAAAACATATATATATAATATTTATAAATATATTATAGATTATCCGCCCAGCGAGGGAATATTATAATTGTTTATAAGTAATAATTAATCGGCACAGCTGAAAATTAATTTTTTATTAAAACAAAACGCACTATGATGTAATTGGTTAACATATAAGGCTCATGCCCTTTTTATATACGTTCGACTCGTGTTGGTGCATTATTATTAAAAAAATATAGTATATATATAATTTTCGACTTAGGGAGTGAATATTATGATAGGAATAATAGCTTAATGGTAAAGCAGTCCACTCATAATGGATGGATCAGAGTTCAATTCTTTGTTGTTCTATTAAATAATAATAATTTATTAATATTAATAATGACTATGGCGAAATTGGTAGACGCGATTAGTTTAGGTCTAATTTATACTATATAATATGGGTTCAACTCCCATTAGTCATAATTAATATGTTATATATTAAATAATAAAAATATATAATATATAATATTAACAACAATAAATTTATACAAATAAAAAATAAATAAAAAAGAAATGAATATTTTTTTAACATTAAATATAATAAGTATATTATCAATATTTATAATAAATAATCGTAAATATATGATAAATAAAGATGAATATATAAAAAAGATAGGATTAATGACAATGATATTATTAGTATATATAGGAATATATATTAATTATTATTTTAATAATAATACATTAGGGTATCAATTTTTAAGTAATAATTTATTAATAAATTGAGGAATAGATGGAATATCATTATGATTAATAAATTTAACAATAATATTAATGCCAATAGCTATATTATCAAATTGAAATAATATTAATATAAATAAAAATAATAATAATAATAGAGTATTTACATATATATTAATATTATTATTATTAGGAATAATATTAGTTTTAAATTTTATATGTTTAGATTTAATATCATTTTATATATTATTTGAAGCTACATTATTACCATTATTTATATTAATAGGAATATTTGGAAGTAAAGAAAAAGAAAAAGCAGCTTATTATATATTTATATATACTTTATTTAGTTCATTATTTATGTTATTAAGTATAGGTATATATATATATATATTAGGTAATATAGATTATATTAATATAAATAATATAGTATTAAGTATAGATTTACAAAGTATATTATTTATAGGTTTAATTTTAGGTATAGCTGTTAAAACACCTATTTTCCCAGTTCATACATGATTACCTTTAGTACATGCTGAATCACCTATTGGTGGTTCTATTTTATTAGCTGGTGTAATAATTAAATTAGCTATTTATGCTATTATACGTTTATTATTAATTAATTTATCTGATGTTGTAGTACTTTATAATCCTTTAATTTATACTATTGCTATATTAACTATATTTTATATTGGTTTAATAACTTTAAAACAAATAGATATTAAAGTTATTATAGCTTATAGTTCAATTATTCATATGGCTATAGCTATTATGAGTGTATTCTCTAATAATGTTTTAGGTTTAGAAGGTAGTTTATTATTAAGTATAGCTCATGGATTTGCATCTCCAGCTTTATTCTTATTAGTTGGAGGAGTACTATATGATCGTTATCATACTAGATTAATTTATTATTATCAATCATTAGCTACATATATGCCTATTTTTAGTGTATATTTATTAATAGCTGGTTTATTTAATATGGGATTACCTTTATCCGCTAATTTTATAGGTGAATTCTTATCTATTAATGGTATTTTTGTTTATAATTCTTTATTTGCTATTTTAAGTACATTTAGTATATTTATAACAGCTGTATATCAAATGAAATTAACTACTAAATTATTATATGGTTATAAATCATCCGCCACAGCCGGTAAAAATTTTGGTTGTAATATAGTTAAAGATATTAATAATAGAGAATTATTAATTATTAATATTTTATTTGCCTTTATTTTAATATTTGGTATTTATCCTAGTCTAATTACTAATTCTTTAAATTTAGCTGTATCTACTTTAATTTATACTATTTAATTATTATTATATGTATATATATATTATATATAATTAATTTATTAATATTTAATTAATTTAATTAATTAATTACTTATTATATAAGTAATAGAAATATATTAAAGATAAACATATGTTTATAATTCTAATATATATAAGATATATATAATATTGTATTGTCATATAACAAATATATATATAATCATTAAAAATATAAGAATCTTAAGGATTAAATTTATATAACCATGCAATTAGTATTAGCAGCTAAATATATTGGAGCAGCAATCTCAACAATTGGATTATTAGGAGCCGGAATCGGAATTGCTATCGTTTTCGCAGCTTTAATTAACGGAACATCACGTAACCCATCATTACGTAACACATTATTCCCATTTGCAATTTTAGGATTTGCATTAAGTGAAGCTACAGGATTATTCTGTTTAATGATTTCATTCTTATTATTATACGGAGTTTAATAATATCATAACTTATTAACCAATTATAATTATTTCATATTCATTAAAATATAATTTTATATATAATATTTTTTATAAATATTTTATATTTAAATAAACTTATATATATTATATTATATATATAAGTGATATCTATCTTATTTAATAATAAATTAATATTTAATTAATTATGATTAAATAATAATATTAAAAATATATTACAAATTCTAATACACTTTTATAAGTAAAGTAATAATTATAATTAAATTAAAAATTAATATATATATATATATATATATTAATATATATTATATTAATATATATTAAGCACTTTTAATTTAATGGTTAGAATAGTAGTTTACGAAACTATAAATAGGGGTTCGAATCCCTTAGAGTGCGAATATTATTTAATTTATATATTAAATATATTTCTTACTGAGACAAAAAAAAAATAAATAAGGTAAATATAATTTAACGGTAAAATGGTTGTTTGTGGGACAATATTTCTGAGTTCGATTCTCAGTATTTACCCTTCTCTCTTAATTTATTATTATTATTTATAATAATAATAAATATTTATTAAAATATATTATATTAATTAATATAAATATTTAAATATTTAAACTTATATAGTTTAATTGGTTAAAACAATTGTCTCATATGCAATGAATGTTCGGGTTCAATTCCCACTATAAGTATAAAAAAACTAAATAATCAATATAAACTATATATATATATATATGTATTATATATAAATGTATATATATATATTATATTATATATATAATATTAATTAAGCAAATATTATATATTAATATATTTATTTATTAATAATATATATATAAAAATATATATAATTAATATTAATAAAAATAATTGAATAATTTATAAAAAAAAAAAAAAAAAATGTTATTATTAATAAACAATATTATTAACAATGATGTACCTACACCTTGAGGAGTTTACTTCCAAGATTCAGCTACACCAAATCATGAAGGGATTATCGAATTACATGATAATATTATGTTTTACTTAGTTTTAATTTTATGTATAGTATCATGATTATTATATACAATTATTAAAGATTCAAGTAAAAATCCTTTACCTCATAAATACTTAGTACATGGACAAACAATTGAAATTATTTGAACAATTTTACCAGCTGTAGTATTATTAATTATTGCATTCCCATCATTTATCTTATTATACTTATGTGATGAAGTTATTTCACCTGCAATGACTATTAAAGCTATTGGATTACAATGATATTGACGTTATGAGTACTCAGATTTCATTAATGATTCAGGAGAAACAATTGAATTTGAATCATATGTTATTCCTGAAGATTTATTAGAAGATGGACAATTACGTTTATTAGATGTTGATGCTTCTATTGTAGCTCCAGTTAATACTCATATCCGTTTCATTGTTTCAGCTGCTGATGTTATTCATGATTTCGCAGTTCCTTCATTAGGTATTAAAGTTGATGCATGTCCTGGTCGTTTAAACCAAGTTTCAGCATTAATTCAACGTGAAGGGGTGTACTACGGCCAATGTTCCGAACTTTGCGGAGTCGCACATAGTGCTATGCCCATTAAAGTTGAAGTAGTTTCACTTAAAGAATTCTTAACATGATTAAACGAACAATAAGTATAATTTAATCATTTTATAAAATATCTTAAAATTTTCATATTCATTAAAACTATAATATATATATATATATATTATAAGAGATATTTACTTTTTTTGATATATTTTGATAAAAAATATCAAATATCTCTTATATAGTAATTTTTCGTTTATATAAGTAGGGGGAAAGAAAAAACAAATTTGTGATTAATATAAATTTTATATTAGATAATAAGTATAAAACAAAACTCTTAAATAAATAAGTATAATTAATATTTAATTAGTAATATATTGCAACAATCTATAATGCAAGAATAAACAATGTTGCAACATATTACAGAAATTATTTAAATAAAATTTTTAATAATTTTATATATAAATAATTTATATATAAAATTATTAATATTAAATAAAAATTAAAAATAATAATTATAAATAATATATATAATAATATATATATTTTAGTAATATGTTGCAACATAATACATTGCAAGAATAAACAATGTTGCAACATATTATAAATAATAATAAATACAACTAACTATACTGGAGCTGATAATTAATATAAACATAATAAAGAAAGATAATTAATATTAAATAAATATTTTATATTTAATAAATTTCAGTAAATTAAAATTATATTAAATATCTAATAATATATTTACACATATAAGAGATAAATATTTATTTTTTTATAAAACTAAAAAAAAAAGAAAGAATAATATATTTATATAAAATAAATATTTATATTTATTTATAGTAAAATTAATAATAAGATTAATTATTATTTTAATAAAAATAAAATAAAATTCCTTAATATATCCCAAGTTTAATATTAAACTTGGGATAAGGAATTTTAATATTAATTAAAAAATTATCTCTGGGGCGGACTTAATAATATAAGTAATTATAAAAATATATAATAAATAATATAAGTAATTATAAAAATATAAATTAATATTTTTATAAAAAGAGTAAATAAAAAAAAATTAAGAATATGATGTTAGTTCAGACTAAATACTATATAGAGACATAACACATGCAAGTCAGACGGCTATAAATAAGTATATATATTAATAATATTAATAAATTAATATTAATAATAAAAAATAATGATAGTCAAGTGGCGTATTCGTGAGTAATATAATAGAATAGGAACTAATAATTAAGTTAAATACTTAATAATAAATAAAGATATATAAAAATATATTGTTATTAGTCGAGCTATTATTAGTATAGGTATTATGTAGGGTAAAGGCCATACATAGCCGACAATCTATAGCAATTAATTAGCGTTATAATTGCCACGTCGATTATGAAATACAATCGATATCTATAGGATACAGCAGTGAGGAATATTGGGCAATGATCGAAAGATTGACCCAGTTATCTATAATAACGAGATTTATTACAAATAATTAATTAAATAAATTAATAAAAAATAAAAAAATCAATTGTTTAAAATAAAGTTATACTCAAACGATAATAATGATAGTAGTTTTGTATCAAATGATACATTATTATATAATTTAATTATATAATAAGAGGAATAAGTCCCAACTAAAATGCGTGCCAGCAGTTGCGGTGATACGTAGGGGGCAAGTATTAGTCATATTGGTTTAAAGGATCCGCAGAATTTACTTTAATATAATAAAGTATAGAGTTGATAATAGTAATAAAAGAATTATGATAGTAATGATGAAATATTATAATAATCATAGGACTGCTATAAGCGAAAGTATTTATTATAAATCAACTGACATTGAGGGATGAAGGCTAAATTAGTAAAATGGATTCGATACCCAAGTAATTTTAGCAGTAAACTATGAGTACTGAATTATTATAAAAATAATAATAATTTAAGAGAAATCAATAGTATTCCACCAGGAGAGTATAATTACTCAATAGAAACCCAATACAATAGACGGTTATAATCAATAGCAGTGGAGTATGTTATTTAATTCGTCGATCCGCGAAAACCTTACCACATTTTGAATAATATTAATAAAAATATTACAGGCGTTACATAGTTGTCTTCAGTTCGTGCTGTGAAGTTTAAGGTTAGTTCCGTAAACGAACGAATCCCTATATAAATTAAGATATAAATATCGATTATTTATAATTCATTATTTAAAAATAATGAAAATAGGATTAAGACAAATCATTATGGCCCTAATAATGTGGGCTATAGACGTACTATAAATAAATGTAAAAAATTTAATAAAATATTTAAAATATATAAAAATTAAATGAATAATAAAACACATTTTACCATGTTACATATTTATATGTAATTTCTGTATGGATTACACTCTGAAATTCGGGTGTATGAAACAAGAATTGCTAGTAATCAGTTATTAAGAAAATAACGGTGAATATTATTAATTGTTTCGCACTAATTACTCGTCACGCGATAAGTTAAAATTAATTATGAAAATTAATTTTATTTTTTTTATAAAAAATATATATAACTATTTTAATTAATTATTATGTTATAATATGTTAATTATTATAGTTTAATTTAATAATCGGTTTTATATTATTGCGAAGTCGAAATACAGTTACTGTAGGGGAACCTGCAGTGGGCTATAATTTATCTTTATTCATATTCAACAACAACAAACTATAAAAAAAAATATATAATTTATTATTATCCCTCGCTGGGGCGGAAAAATAAATAATAATAAAAAAGGAATTTGCTTAATTGGTATAGCATCTGTTTTACACACAGAATTAGTATAGGTTCGAGTCCTATATTCCTTAACATATATATATTATTTATATTATTTTTTTTTATATAAAAATAATATAAGTAATTATAAAATATAATTAATAAAAAAAAAGTATGATAAGATTTGAAAAGTGTTATAATGCATAAACGAGTTATTCAAGGAGTATATTGCTATTAATAAATAAGGTTACTAATAGTAATGATAAGTTACTTAAAACCTAAGGGAAACCAAAGATAATAAACGTGAAGAACTGAATCATCTAAGTATTCATAGGAAAAGAAATCAAACGAGATATTATAAGTAACGGCGAGTGAAAGTAATAAAGCCAAAAAAGTAAGTAAATCGGATAAAACTGATTGAATAAGGATTAACTAAATCCAAGGCTAAATATTATTAATAAGCATAAAAAGTACTGAAAAGGAAAATATGAAATGGATAATTTATAAGCAGCATGAGATTAAAAAATAATTTAATGCGTACCTTTTGCATAATGGGCCAGCAAGTAATTAATAATAGCAAAGTATAAAATACTATATATAAATAAAATATTTAATAAATATTATTTTTATAATATTTGAAAAATGTGATAAGTTATTATTAATTGGCCCGAAAATAAAAGATCTTATTATTACAAGATATAAAATCAAAAATAATGTCAAAATTATTAAAAGATTTATTGATCGAATGGGTTAATGTTGCAGTATTATCCAATTAGTAATGATAAGTAAGTGAAAGACTAACCTGTTTTATAGATAGCTGGTTCTCTGTGAAATATATGTTAGTATAGCGATTGATAAATAATGATTATAAGGTATAGCACTTAATATTTTTTATATTATTGTATATATATTAGTATGTATAATAATATGATTTATGGGGATCAATTTTTGATTTATCATGTATATTTAATCTCATAATATTATAATCATAAGATCAATTAGTCAGACTATGTGCGATAAGGTTCATAGTCGAGAGGGAAACAGCCCTAAATACAATTTAAGGTTCCAAATTATGAATTAAGTGAATATAATGTATAATTATTCAAATTCAATTAGTTGGTGGGTTTGACAATAACTATCCTATAATGAACATGTAACAATGCACTAATTTATAACTAAATGAAAAATTATACAGATAATACACGGATCTTCTAATAATTAATAAATTCATAACCGAAAATTTATATATTAATATATAATAATTAAATATATTAATATGGTAACAGAGCATGTAATAAACAAAAAATAATAGTTAGATAAATTATTATTTAATAATAGCTATAATATAGCTATTAATATATTATTATAAAAAAAATATTAAATATTATTATTTTTTTTTTTTAATAATGATTTAATAAAATATAATAATAATTGTTAATTATATTGAGAATGCTGGCATGAGTAGCGAAAAATAAGTTTAATTGTTTAAACAATTATCTAAACTTATTCACATAATACATATGGTTTTACTATAAATTCGGTCCTTAAGCTAGTATATAGTTTTAATATATGCGATAGGTTTAATATACATTTAAATATATTATAAATAAATTTATAATATGGGCATATTTCAAATTTAATAAATATTAAATTGGTATTAAAATATGTACAAGAAATAAATAAATGTTAAAACCGTAATTAAGACCGACACAGGTGTGTATAGTAGAGAATATGAAAGTGAATGGATAAACTATTCCGAAGGAACTCGGCAAAAATCACCCCCACGTTCGCCAACAAAGGGATTTTAAAGATAAAGTTATACAACTGTTTACTAAAAACACAGCTCACTGCGGATACAAAAGTATTAGTATAGTGAGTGAATTCTGCTCCATGGTTAAAAGATAAAATATTAAATTAAAAGATTTGATATTAATAATTAATCAAATAGCAGCCTTATTCTGAGGGTTATAATGTAGCGAAATACCGTACGATTTGGTAAGGTTTGTAAACATTCTTGAAGGATTATTTATTAATTTATTAAATAATAAATAATAGGTAAAGTAATAGTGCGTCTAATATTAAACCTATCTACAGGTGCATAAAAGTAATTTTATGTTCTAAGTTGTAGAGACAAAAGTAGCTTATAATTATTATAGGTAATTATAAGAGCTTAGGTTAAGATAATATAAGAAGAATGAAAGTGAATTGATGTTAAAGTTTCTTTAGCTACAATAAGTTAAATTTTATTCCTATAAAATATTCATTAATAAAAAAAAATGATATAACTTATTATATGGAAAAGATTAATAGTAGAAGGTATCTATACTATAAGACGTAATCGTTATTTTCCATAGGAACAAAGTCAACTATCTTATATTATTGTAAAATGTTTATTTAAGCAACAAAGTAAGCCCCACGATTTAAATTATTATAATAATATTATAATAATTTTACCTTAAAAAAAAATAATTAAGGATATTTTTAATAATCAATAAAAAATATAATTAGGGGGTAAAGGAAAGTAGAGAAAGCGAAAGATTATTTGTAATGAATAATATAGACCCATATGGGCAATTCCAAAGAATTGCAGACTTCTACTAGGTGATGAGCCTTTTTATTATAAAAAATATAATAATATATTAAAAAGGAGTTAAGTAATTTTTATTAAAATTATTAATAAAAATAAAAGACAGTAATAGTGTATATATATAATAATATATATATTATGAAAAGTAATTGCTTGAGCCGTATGCGTAGTGATACGCACGTACGGTTCTTAGGGGGGGAAAATCTGTAAAGATCTACCTATCCCAACTTGTCTAATAATTATAGTCGTGCATGAATGGAGTAATGATATAACAACTGTCTCCGGAATAGGTCCAGCGAAATTGGATAAGCAGTGAAGATACTGCTAAAACACAGTAAGACGGAAAGACCCTATGCAGCTTTACTATTGATAGATAGACTGTTAAATATTTATAATTATTCAGTTTATGAAGTAGCATATAAGGTGTAAAATTGAGAAGCTTCTTATTTATAAATATTTGACTTATCTATGTTTTATATAATGTTTTTTAACTATATAATATTATTAATATAATTATTATTATATTAATAATTATAGAGAAAGTCTCTGTTAGATAGTTTTGATGGGGCGTCATTCTCACATAAATAAACTGAGTAAGTCCTTTATATTAATAATGTAAAATTATATGAATTTAAAATAATAAATTAATTATTATAAATATATATATACAATTTAATATATATATTTTTATATATATATTAAATTGGATAAATAATAGAATAAAGAAGGTATAGTTAAATTGTCATGAAAACAATTAATCTAAAAAGATTTAATAAATATAATAGTATAACTATGCATAAATTACAACATCTACAAATGGAGTAAATACGTAAGTATGGTATAATGAACATTTACTATATTTAGTTATAGGTAAAGATAACGGATAAAAGTTACGCTAGGGATGAAAGTTGTCCCAGTATATTGTGAAATATACTACTCGCTAAGGCGAAAAAATTGGGTGAATTGCAAAGATCTCCATATAATATATATTAATATGGACAATTTGCAGCGAAGTACATTACGTCGAATAAATAATAATATTTATTGTAATGTAAACGTTCAACGACTAGAAAATGAGTTTCGACAACAATAATTTTTCCACGAGTGCCCAATATCTTAATAAGATATTAAAAAAATATATATATTATAAATTACCTCATTAAGTTATAATATATATATATTAATATTCAATAATTAATTAAGATAATGACATAGTCTGAACAATATATAAAATAATATTATTATATATAATAATAATAATATTATGGAAATTATTGAAATAATATTTAAATAATATTATAATAACATAAATGAACAGGGTAATACTACGAAATAGTACAAATAGTAAGTAGTGTTTGCCACCTCGATGTCGACTCGACCTATCCTACTGGTTGTAGCAGCTAGTAAGGGTTTGACTGTTCGTCAATTAAAAGGTTACGTGAGTTGGGTAAAGAAAAATTGCCCCTTTTTCTCGTGAGAGAAATCGATAATTGGTTGAAAACGGTGAAGGCTAAGTTATAATTAATTTATAATATGCTAATACCGTGGGAGTTAATAAATATATATATAAATAATATATTTGATTAGGCCCGTAACGACTCAATATAATATATATTGGATATATAACGACAAGAGTTATATATAATTAAACCAACATTGAATTTAATACAAAAAATTAAATAATAAATAAGTAAATATAAGTATTAAATATTAATTAATTAAGAAAAAACATATATTAATATTTAATATAATTAATAAAAAAAAAAAATGACAAAAAAAGATTTTCATAAATATAAAAATATATTAAATAATGATTATATTTCAGGATTTGTACATGCAGATGGTACATTTACAAATGTAATAATTAAAGGTAAAAATAAAATTTATATGAATCCAAGATTCATAGTAAAACAACATATAGATAATATTATAATTCTTGAAAAAATAAGAGAAAAGTTAAATAATGTAGGACATATAAAAAAAGATAAAAATAATATTGTAAGTTATACAATAACAAATATTAATAATATAGTAGATATAGTATTACCTTTTTTTGATAAACATCAAGTAAGAGGAAATAGATATTTTTCATATTTAAAATTTAAATTATTAACAAATATTTTGGCTAATGAGAAAATAGTTTATAAATCAGAATTATGATTATTTTGTATAATGTTATCAATTAACATAAATCCTATGGTAAAATTAACAAAACAATTACGTCATTTAACTAAAGATGAACAAAATATAATAATAAATAATAAAATAATTAATACCCTAGCTGGGGCGGATTTTGATTATTATTATTATATTAATAAATATTGTTCAGAATTAAATGAATTATCATTAAATGATTTATTTACAAATGATAATATTCCAAATAATACACAACCTTTAACAAAGGAATTTATATGTGGATTATTTGATGGAGATGGAAGTCTAAATATACGTTTAATAAAAAATAGTTTAGCAGTAACATTCCAAATAATTCAAGATAGTTATAATGATACAATATTAAAAGAATTATTATTATTTTTTAATAATAAAGGTACAGTAAAACCTCATAAAACTGAAAAATCTATAAGTTATTTTAATACTAATCCTAGTGATATATATAATATAATAATACCTAAAATGTTAGGTATAAATAATATAAATTTATTATCTATAGATATAAATAATATAGATAGTTTAAAAATAAAATTGTATAAATTTATAAATTATATAGAAATATACAAATTAGATAAAAATAAAAATAATCCAATAATATATAATAAAATATTATTATTATTATATAAAAGTACAACTAATTCTACAAAATTAACATTTGAAGAATGAAAAGAAAAAAAAAATTAATTAAAAAGTATTAAAATTCAATTGAAGCTATAGTCTGTTCCTTATTGAAAAATAGGGATTAAACGTAAATACGTCGTGAGACAGTATGGTTCCTATCTTCTGTGTTATATTATAAATACAAATCTGTAAGTTAGTACGAAAGGACCATTTACAATTAATCAATGGTGAATTATTAGATATATAATAATTTTCATTAATTTGAAATTATTAAATATTAATACATATATTATAATATATTTATATATTATAAGTTTTATATTATATATCTATGTAGTTTAGCTAAATTAATAAATTATAAGTATTGAAAGCATATGAAATACGAATTTGTTTTGTAGATATAAAATTTAGTGATTATATAACATAATCATATAATAGTAAATGGCAATTAATTGTCTATTTAACTAATTAACTAATTTGCATTATAACTTCTAATCTTATCATATTTTTTTTAAGTTGTATTAGCTCAATTGGTAGAGCGTTTGTTTTGTAATCAAAAGGTTTAGAGTTCAACTCTCTAATGCAACAATATAATAATATTATTTTATTATTAATTAAATAAATATATATATTTATATATTATATCAGGTCTATGGGTAATAATATCTTAGTAGGGGTTTAAATTAAAAATTCTAATATAAGATAAATAAAATAAATAATAATAATAAAAAAATAATATAAGGTAATAAATTAAATAATTAAATAATGTTATTAGTTTAAGATCTTATAGTTAAATGGTTATAACATCATCCCTTCACGATGAGAGTACCAGTTCGATTCTGGTTGAGATTATAAAGAGAGAAGCGAACAAGGTAGTTCATACAAATTGCAAATTTGTAACAAAAGGGTTCGATTCCCTCTTCTCTCTCATTATTATTATAAATTCAATTAAAATTTGTATAATAATGATAATTAGAATTATTAAGTATTAAATATATAAATTAATATAATAAATATATTAATTTATATATAAATTATTCTTATTTCTATAAATAAATATAAATATATAATATACATAATTATTAATTATATAATATAGTTAGTAATTTTAATCTAAAATTATATTAAATAAAAAAAATAATTTTTATTTAATATGTATATTAAATATATGCTTAAAATAAAATATTTATATATATTTTAATATATATAAATACATTAAATTATTATAATATTATTTTTTAATAATATAATTAATTAATGATTGTAATATATATTATTATATATATTATACAATATAAAATTAATATAAATATATATGATTCGTAAGATAAATTATAATCTATGGAATGTAATATTATAAATATATATATATTATATATATATTTTAAAATAATATAATATAATTAAATTATTAAAAAATAATTTAATTTATAATTGTTGTTATATAATTATAAATAAATAATATTATAATTATATAACAATATATTAAAAGTATAATAAAAAAATAATATTTATTATACAACCTATTAATAAGATAAATTATATTAAAAGATACATTAAAGTATATAAAAAATCTTTCGTTAGATAGTAAATTTATATAAAGTATTATTAATTAATAGGAAAATAAAAAAAAAAGATAAACAATGTATATTCAAAGATGATTATACTCAACCAATGCAAAAGATATAGCGATGTTGTATTTTATATTTGCAATCTTTTCAGGAGTTATTGGATCAACAATGTCTTTAATCATTAGATTAGAGTTAGCAGCTCCAGGTAACCAAATATTACACGGAAATCATCAATTATTTAATGTACTAGTAGTAGGACATGCATTATTAATGATTTTCTTCTTAGTAATGCCAGGTTTAGTAGGAGGGTTTGGTAAAATCCCAAAAAAAATAAATAATAATAATAAAAACATCTCATCATTATCATCGTCATTATTATTAAATGATAATAAAAATTTAGGATCATATTTAGCAGGTTTAATAGAAGGTGATGGTACAATATCAATACCTAAAAATAGAAAACCACAAATAAGTATAATATTTCATAATAAAGATAAAGAATTAGCTAATTATTTATGTAAAATATTAAAATGTGGAAATGTATATAAATTAAGTAATAATACAGTAAATTATAAAATACAAGATTTAGTAAGTATATATAATATATTAGTATTAATTAATGGTTATCTAAGAACACCTAAATATTATTATTATATAAAATGTTGTGAATATATAAATAATTATATAATTAAAAATAAAAATAATAATAATAATAAAATAAAAAATATAATTAATCAAATAGATATAATTAATATTAAACCTTTAGATCAATCTAATATAAATGATAATGCTTGATTAGCAGGTATGACAGATGCAGATGGAAATTTTTCAATAAGTTTATTAAATGGAACAAGAAAAAGAGTAAGACCATATTATAGATTAGAATTAAAACAATCTTATGATATTAATAAATTATATAATAATAATAATGATATAATTATATCAAATACTGAATTAACATTAAAAGGTAAAGATATAATAAATTTAAATTATTTTGAAATAATGAGTAAAATAGCTACATATTTTAATGTTGAATTATATTCAAGAAATAGAGAAATAAAATTTAATACAAATGAATATATAAAGGTATATTATACATATATAATAATGGTATCCAATATAGATAAAAATTTAAAAGTTATAGAATATTTTGATAAATATCCATTATTATCTTCTAAATTTTTAGATTATACTAAATGAAAAGAAATAGTTTATTATACTAATAAATATGGTCAATGTTCAGAATTAAGTTATAAATTAGGTTTAGAAACACGTAAAAATTTTAATAAAACTAGAACTATATTTAATTGAGATCATTTAAATAATATAACTTATTAACCCTAGCTAGGGCAGAAAAATAATATTATTATTATTTATAAAAAAAAATAGTTGCCGTGATAAATTGTGAAATTTATTATTATTACAATACTATATGCAAGAAAATCCTAAAGTCATAATATAAAATAATTAGGAAATTTACATAAATATATAAATGTACTAATATTTTAAAAATTATTATGAATGTATTAATGTATATATAACATAGAACATATATATATTAATTAAATGGATAATTTGCAAGAAACGAAATATATAATAATTATTATATAACTAGGATCTTCAGAGACTACACGTATTGCACTTTATATAATTTAAAATAAATTTATTATACAAAAGTTGAAGACATAGTCCAAATATAATTGAAAGATTATAAAAAAATGAACTATATGTTACCTTTATTAATTGGAGCTAGTGATATGTCATTTGCACGTTTAAATAACATTTCATTCTGATTATTACCGCCTGCTTTAGTATGTCTAGTAGCATCAACATTAATTGAAAGTGGAGCGGGAACTGGATGAACAATTTATCCTCCATTATCAGGAATTCAAGCTCATTCATCTCCTAGTGTAGATTTAGGTATTTTTGCTATTCATTTAACATCAATCTCATCATTATTAGGAGCTATTAACTTTATAGCTACTTCATATAATATGAGAACAAATGGTATGACTTATAGTAAAATGCCTTTATTTGTGTGAGCAATTATCATTACAGCTGTAATGTTATTATTATCATTACCTGTATTATCGGCTGGTGTAACAATGTTATTAATGGATCGTAACTTTAATACTTCATTCTTTGAAGTAGCAGGAGGAGGAGATCCTGTATTATACCAACATTTATTCTATAAAAAAGAATATTTACCTATAATTTTAGTTTTATTACAATTATGAATATTATATAATAAAAAATATAAAGTACCATTAATTGAAAATATCAATAATAAATCAAATATATCTGAATCTTTAACTTTACCTGAAAATTTAATTCAATTTAATATAAAAAATAAATTTAATTTTAATAATTTTAATAAAGAATTTAAAAGAAGATTTCCAAATAAAGAATTACCAACATATGAATTTTTAACATGATTTATAGGTTTTTTTGAAGGAGATGGATCTTTTACAAATGCTAAAAGAGGTGATTTATCTATAATAATATCACAATCTTATAAAGATATAAATATATTAAATATAATAAAAGATGAATTAGGAATAGGATCAATAATATTACAATCTAAAAAAAATAATGTTTATAGATGAGTAGTTCAAAATAGAAAAGATATTTATTTATTATCATTATTATTTAATGGTAATTTAGTACTTCCTATAAGAGCATCTAAATTTAATATATTTTTAGCTAATTTAAATAATAAATTATTAAAAAATAATGAAAATATTATAAAATTTGATTATAGTTTAGTTTTACCTACACTATCAGATGGTTGAATATCAGGTTTTACTGATGCTGAAGGTTGTTTTACAGCTTCTATTTTAAATAATAGTATAGATTACAGATTACGTTATATTTTATCACAGAAACATACAGTTAATAAATATGTATTATATCATATTCTTAATTTATTTAATGATATTAGTGAATCTGATAAATCATTAGGTAATATTTATTCACATAGTAAAATTGATAATTTTGAATTAAGAATTAATGGTTTAAAAAATGTAAATAAAATATTATTTTATTTTGATTTATTTAAATTAAAAACTATTAAATTAAATAGTTTTATAAAATTTAAAGAGATTATTGAAATGATTAAAAATGGTGATCATTTAGATTATAATAAACGTATATTAATAAAAAATAAAGCTAAAGAGGTAAATAAATTTGGAATAAAGGAGAAGGTTTAACTTAAGTTAATAAGAAATTATTAAGCAAATGTTTTAAATAAGTGTATAAGACTTAATAATTAAAGATACATTTATATATAAAAAAAGTATCTACCTTACTTCTAGTTATTATAATTTATATAATTAATTATAAAACTCTTAACAGGAAATTAATTATATTTATAATAGCGACATCAATGGAACGGTCAAACTATCTTAAATATTAGACCGTCAACTAGTTAAGTAGTTGCTACAGACTGCATCATTGGTGGATGAATATTTATTTATAAAAAAAAAATAATAAATATTTGTTTAATGTACAGTCGGAACCTCAAAATAATTATTATTTTGGTTGTAAGGTTTTACAAGATCTTAATATCATAAGTTAATATTTATATATATATAAATATAAAAGATATTATAGATTAAGGTTTGGATTCTTTGGTCATCCTGAGGTCTATATTTTAATTGTACCTGGATTTGGTATTATTTCACATGTTGTTTCAACTTATAGTAAGAAACCTGTATTTGGTGAATTATCAATGGTATACGCAATGGCTTCTATTGCGTTCCTAGGGTTCTTAGTGTGAAGTCATCATATGTATATTGTAGGATTAGACGCGGATACACGTGCTTATTTCACAAGTAGTACTATGGTAATTGCCGTACCTACAGGAATTAAAATCTTCAGTTGATTAAAAAAAAATCCCTTTAGTAAGGATTTAAAAATAAATAATAAAAAATTTATGCTGATCGACAAAATATTATATAATATAAAAAATATATTAGAAGATACTTATGATTCAAATAAATATAACATTTATGATTTATTTTCTAGATCTAATAAAATATATATTAAACCTAATAATATTTGTAAATCTTTAGTTATATATGGAACTAACTTAGAAAGTACTTTAAATTATAAAAGATATACAAGTATAGTTAGTTATATGATTAATATACCAAATAAATTATTATATATATTAATAGGTATTTTATTATCAGATGGACATGTTAATATAAATGAAGGAAATAAAAAAAACATAAAAGGATTAAAGATAACTAGTAATAGTAGATTTTATTTAAAACAATCTTTAAATCATGCAGAATATCTTCTATATGTATATACTTTATTATCACATTATTGTATATCTCCTCCAAAAGTAAAAAAAGCTTATTTAAAAGGTAAATTATATTATGCTATAGAATTTTATACTAGATCATTACCTTGTTTTACATTATTAAGACATAAATTTTATAATGGAAGAAAAAAAATTATACCTAATGATATATATGATTGAATAAATTATGAATCTTTAGCACATATTATTATGTGTGATGGTGCTTTAATGAAAGGAGGAGGTATTGTATTACATTTGCAAAATTTTAGTTTAAAAGAACTTATATATTTTGCAAATATTTTAAATATTAAATTTAATTTAGATTGTACTTTACATAAATCTAGATCACAATATACTATTTATATTAAACGTAATTCTATTATTGAATTATATAAAAATATACATCCTTTTATAATTCCTAGTATGAGATATAAATTTGATAAAAAAATTATTGAATTAAATTCAATAAATAAATAAGTATTAAATATAAAATATATTTGGCTATATTATATAATATAAATGGGCAAATTCGGGGGAACTCCTATAATAAGAATAATGGAATTATTATAGGACAATCGCCGAGCTAAATCATATGTGAGAAATCCCTATGTAAAAGTGTAGAGATTAGACGCTCATTGATAATCTAAGTTATATATATTATATCATATATAATATGATTATTTAAGGTATAATCCAAGTGCCAGTAATGGTTTAGAGCATACCTCTAACAATATTTATTAATTAAATATTGACGTTAATTTTACTAACTAGATATATTTAATTAATATTAATAATTAATTAATATATCAGAATCTGAGATGATTAAGGTAAAAAAAAAAGAGCAACATTGTACGGAGGTTCAATTCGTTTAGCTGTACCTATGTTATACTCAATTGCATTCTTATTCTTATTCACATTAGGTGGATTAACAGGAGTAGCATTAGCTAATGCTTCATTAGATGTAGCATTGTTTTAATTTGCTGTCTCGGGGACGCTGCCTGTATAAATACAAACGGGCTTCCCCTCTCAATTCAAGCTCATTGTCCAACACCAAGACGGTGCCCATTGTCGAGTAATTCGAAGTTCTACTCGGTGGGGAAAACATCTCTTAAACTGCTCGTTCAGGATCGTTTAATGGGCTTTTTTGTACTCATTGCATTGTATACCCGGATTGAGCCATAACCACAAACACAATCACAACTTCCCCACACTCTACAAGGCCTTTTTTCTCCCACCTGCCCACCGAGTTCAGGATCTTTCATATATCGTTGAAGCCCCCGGATATGACCAGAATGGAGGAGCACACAGTGCCCACAGCCAAGCATACCATCAGGAAACTACATGGTGTCAAGTTTGCTCCCTTGAAGACCCCAACGCATCGCAGACTACAAACTGCAGCGGTGCTATGGCACACGGTGTGCATTCCGGTGTTCACCTCGCTGTTCTTCATGCTCCTTGCGGTGCCCATCTTCTGGATCTTTGTCATTCCTTACATCGTGTACCTATTGATGGACAGAACCCCGACAGATGGTGGTGCTGTGAAGAGATATTCGATGTGGTTCCGTTCATTGAGCATTTGGAGGTATTTCTGTAACTTCTTCCCTATAAAACTCTTCAAATCTGCCGATTTGGAGCCAACTTTCACAGAGATTGAAGTCACTGATGATTTCTATTCAATCCCCTTCCTCACGCATTGGTTCGGGTTGAAGATCAACAGAAATCCATATAAAAAACAAGTTAGAACTGGACCGAAGTATATCTTTGGTTTACATCCTCATGGTGTCGTCTCTTTAAGTGGGTTTGGTGCCATTGGTACAGAAGGTGCAGGTTGGAGTAAAATTTTCCCTGGGATACCAACGTGTCTTATGACATTACTCAATCAATTCTATATCCCCATCTACAGGGAATACTTACTTGCTTTTGGACTCACATCTGCTGCTCGTTCTAATGCTTTGAAGATCCTTAAACAGGATTTCTCATTGGCCATTGTCGTTGGTGGTGCCCAGGAGTCATTATTAGCTAGACCCGGGTCTAATGACTTGGTGTTGGCTAAGAGGAAAGGTTTTGTTAAACTTGCACTTGAAACTGGCAACACAGCACTTGTTCCATGTTATTGCTTCGGGGAGAATGAACTTTATAACATTTTGGAACCGGGTGATGAGTCAATTGGTAGGAAATTACAATACTGGCTCAAGAGAAATTTTGGGTTCACCGTTCCATTCTTCCATGCAAGAGGTGTGTTTAACTATGATTTTGGACTACTACCATACAGACATGAAGTTAACGTTGTCACCGGTGAACCGATCTTTATTCCTCATGACCCTAATGCTTCTAAAGCCACCGTCGATCATTATCATTCCTTATACATGAAGGCCTTGAAGAAGTTGTTTGACGACTATAAGACAAAGTTCCTTCCTGATGGATCAAACCAGGAGTTGAACTTTGTAGAGTGATACTCTTTTGCTATTTATGATTTGCTTATACTGTTTTTAAGCCACAAAAGGCATCCTTATGAAATTTACGTTATTTATGACCACCTTATCCGTAGCTCTACATATGAATAAATTACGTAATCATCATTCATATCTCATTATCATATCTCATCATATCTCGTTATCATATCTCATTATCATATCTCATTATCAGTCATCATGCCAGGTGTGTAAGTCTCGGGTCGATACACCCATCAAAGCCAATGGCCATGATGTCATTGTCAATCAGCTCACCAAAGACGTTATTGTCAATGAAATCATTGAAAGCATCGGTTAAATCATTTGCAAGGTTGTTCTGTTCAAGAAGAGCTTGTGCAGTGGTTGAGTACTCAGCTAGACCTGTGATCATCTCCATGGCCTGTTCATCAACGATCTCATTGTCTTGGCTGTTGATGAAGTCATCAGAGAAGATCTCTGGTGTTTCAGGTTGGAACTGAATGTGTGGGTGTACAACCTGCTCATTATGAAGAATTACTCTGATGCAGTTCTCAGCTTGTGGGTCCTTGGTGTAGTTGAACTTTCCCTTCATCTGATGCTTCTCAACCTGGTCAATAAACTCCCCGGAGTTGAGTGGGATGAAGATGTCCTTCATGGAGTACTTCTTGGCCAAGTCCTTCTCACTAGACTGACAGATGTGCCTTTTAGCATGTCTGAAGTAGGCCTTGAAACCGTTGTTCCCAATGAGAGAGAAGTCAAAAGTGGCCATACAATGACGACCGTTGTGCTTGTAAGGACAAACGCATTGGAGCTTACCTTTCTCGAACATCTTGTTTGGGAGGACAAAGCCCATGATTGGAGCCTCGGCGTTACCTTGACGGGTAATACCGTGACAGTTGTTCATGTGGTTAACATAACCCGAACCAAGGGTGTTGTGGAAGTGGTGGATAGGAGAGTGGGCATTGAACTCCTCGGTTTCACCACCGAAAGTGGTCTTCTTCATCTCAGAAGTAACCGTTTCAATTGCGTCAAATGGATCGCAGTAAGCACAAAGGATATAGGTGTTCAGCTTTGGATTTGGAAGCATCTTGTTCTTGGAAGCCATGGTTTCCGTCTTGTGGAAACAGGTATTGGACTTGGAGAAGTCATTCTCTGGGTTAAACACATACTTGTTTGAGCTGGTTGAGAGGTGTGTAACCTCGATCCCATGAGCTTCAAGCTCTGCCTGGAAGAACGGGTGCTGGTTGAGCTTAGCGTTGAAGGCATCGGCGTCCTGGAGGTTGTGGTGCTGGGTTCTGTTACTGCTTACAGAGAGGAGATCGGTGGACTCGAGCTTGCAAAGTGTCTTGACAAGTCTTGTGAGCTCCTCGTAGAGATCTGATCTGATCTTGTATGAGGTGAAAGTCATTGAGTGGTGTGTGTGTGTGAATAGAGATGAGGAATAAAAATCAAAGAGAGGGAACCTTGTCCTCCTTTTATATGTTCCCGATGAGAAGAATAACTTCACCATTTCCTCTTTGGGCTATGTGTCTAATCTTCTCATGCGTGCTTAAGCTTCCGATCTGGTCATTCCTTCCGAATTTAACCCAGAATTTCTGCTGGGCACAGCACCACAGGATAGTTATAGTATCAAAGCCACAGTATGTTGCAAGATATGGAGTTCACTTATGAGGTATAGTATCACCAAAGGCTGTTTTTCAGGGTCCCCGTAGGGTGTGCGACCCCTTGATCTTCCCCGGATTTCAGATCGCGATCCCCCAAGCTCCAATAACTTTTAATGCAACTGTGAGAAGAGAGTGACCATGTGTAGATTCTGGCATGCTACAGAATGAAAGTCGATACTGGTGTCCAAACAGCTGGGGTGATATGTTCTCTTCTCTCATCGGAAGCAGGGGATAGCAGGTCATGAATGAATGATCTGCTCTGCCAACTTCTTCCACCTCACCATTGCTTCTATCTACTTCCATTATATGTACTTGTCACCAACTACACTTCAATCAACAAATAAGTAATAGTAGTATATTTAAGATCCCGTATTCATTTAAAATCATGAATCACGGAAATGACTACCACTTTAGGGAATTTTCGCGCACGCTGACTAAGCAATCCACCTATTTCTTTAATTCAAAGGTTTTTTTGTTCTATAAACTTCCAGTAAATGAGTGTTTCCTTTGATATGGCGATGGTTTATATTGTAATTTCATAACGTCATATGTTGAAGGGCCCTCGGCTTCCCCGCGAATTCCCGAAGCGAGGCGATGCTGTCATGTATGAAATTCAAAGAAAACCACCTAAAACCTTCCATCAACACCTTTCAAATCGTTTCAAAAGCCCCAGAGAATGTACCCAGGACAACGCACAAACACCTACAACAACGGCTGTTACAGTCAGCAGCAACAGCAGTGGGGCCCCCCTCCAGGCCCCCCACCACAGTTTGGTTATGGACCTCCTCCAGGACCTCCTCCAGGTCCGCCACCGGGCCAGTACGGTTATAACCAGGGTTACCAGCAGAGTTCCCACCAGCAGGGCTATCAGCAGCAGCAGAGCTACTCAAGACCTGGTGCTGCTTTGCCACAGGGTGCGTACCAGGTGCCTTCCCAACAACAGTCCAACTACAATTACCAGGACAGGATCCAGAATGGCCGCAGTCAGAACTATTCCCATCCTACAAACACACAGAGACCACCAGCACAGCAACAGGCGATGGGAAACACCGGTATGAGCTACCAGTACTCGCAATGTACCGGTACACGTAAGGCGTTGATCATTGGTATCAACTACATTGGAACCAAATCGGCTTTGAGAGGTTGTATCAACGATGCTAATGCTATGAAACGGTTTTTGATCGATAGATACGGTTACAAAGAAGAAGATATGGTTGTGCTCACCGATGATCAGAAACAATTGGTTAAAGTCCCTACAAAAGCCAACATCATTAGAGCTATGCAATGGCTCGTTGCAGATGCTAAACCGAATGACTCCTTGGTGTTCCATTACTCAGGACACGGTGGGTTGGAGAAGAACCTCACCGGTGATGAGGAGTCCGGTTATGACTCGTGTATCTACCCTGTTGATTACCAAACTGCTGGATCTATCATCGATGACGTTATGCATAACGTCATGGTTAGACCTTTACCACAAGGTGCAAGATTGACCGCATTCTTTGATTCTTGTCATAGTGGGTCCGCTTTAGATTTACCATTTGTGTATTCTACGAAAGGTGTCATTAAAGAGGCCAACATTTGGAAAGACGTTGGTATGAATGGGTTAAACGCTGTTATGAGTTATGCCTCCGGAAACATTGGTGGAGTGGTTTCCAGTTTATCAAGTGCTTTCTCTAAAGCAACACAAGGTGGTTATAATAGACAACAGGCAATTGCTAAAAACACCTCTGCAGCTGATGTTATCATGATCTCCGGTTCTAAAGATGAACAAACATCGGCAGATGCTACAACTAATGGGTTATCAACAGGTGCAATGTCCTATGCCTTCATCAGTGTCATGGCTTCACAACCGGAACAGACATACCTCTCATTGTTAAACAACATGAGAGCTGCAATGGCTGGTAAGTACTCTCAGAAACCTCAATTGAGTGCGTCGCACCCTATTGATGTCAATTTGAGATTCATCATGTAATTATATAAATACATTATAACTACACATCACAGACAATATTAGTCGTACAGATTATGGAATGCTCTACTTTTTTTTTTCTTTTCGTTATGATCAACACACCAAAAAGGGTCGATGTGATGAGCTCTTCGTCAACACGGGATGGGGGTAGGGGGATGGAGGGACAGATAATCAGGGGATTCAGATAAACACAAACCCATGAAGCTATGGGTAACAATCAACAGACCAGTGGAGAGATAGATGGTATCAGATTTACTCCTCGTCAGCCTTCTCCTCTTCAGCAGCTGGGGCCTCAGCCTTAGCCTTCTCGGCCTCAGCAGCGTCCTCCTTAGCCCAGTCAGCCTCCATCTTGGCAATCTTGGCCTTAACGGCCTCAACGTTCTTCTTGGTGGTCTCCTCCTGGGTAGCGGTGTACTGCTCCAACTTAGCCTTCAACTGCTCAATGACAGATGGGTAGTCATCTCTAGAGAGTGGGAGGGCAATGTCCAAAGAGCCCAAGCTAGAAATGACTTCTGGGTCCAAGATCATCTTCTTGTTAGACTTCTTGGACTTCTTACCAGTACCGTTAGAGGTCTTGGTACCTGGAAGGTAAGCAGAGTCCTCCTTCTTGATGATTTCAAAGTCAGCATCCTGTTCAATGACTCTACCCTTTCTCTCAGAGACGAAAGTGGACTTGTTGAACTCAACGGTCTTAGTTGGCTTGACATAAGATGGGTCAAAGTACTTCAACAAGTTGTGGATGGACTCAATCTCCTCCTCGAAAGCTGGCTTGGAAGCCTCGGCGAGAGCCTTGGCCAACTTGGATTGTCTCTCAGACTTGGCCTTCTCAGCTCTGAGCTTCTTCTCCTCTTCGGCGACTCTGGTCTTCTCCTCAGCCATAGCCTTCTTGAAGGCCTTGAACTGCTGGTCAAACTCGTCTCTAGTCTTCTTGATAGTAGCATAGAGAGCGTCCTTCTCCTTGAACAAGGCGTTACGCTTGGCAATCAAAGCAGTTCTCTTGTCGTTGACAGACTTGTTAGAAAGAGACAACTCATCCAACTTCTTTTGAACCTCTTCAAACTTGGCAGAAACCTCTCTAGAGTTCAAAGTGGACAACTCTTTCTTCAGGTCAGCAATCTTCTGCTTGTCATTGTCGATGGCCTTCTGTTGAGCCTCCAAACCGGCAAAGTCTTTTCTAACTTTTCTCAAGTTGGAGATCTCCTTGATGAGACGTCTCTCTTCAACGAGAGCCAAATCACCGGTGGCGATGTCATCCTCGGATCTCTTGATCTTGGCATCGATGTCCTCAACGGTCTTGAAGTTGAACTTAGAGGTGACGTTCTGGATCTCGGTGATCTTTCTCTTCAAAGAAGAGTCAATCTCCTTAATCTTGGAGTTGATAACGGTACGCTTGGTCTTGAAGTCGGCTTGGGTCTTCTTCAACTCGCCAAGCTCGGCAATCAAGGTCTTTCTCTCAGCCTGGACCTTTGGGTCGGTGACAGCCTTGTTCAACTGAGCGGTGATCTCGGTGATCTGGGTGTCCTTCTGCTTGATCTCGGCGTTGATCTTGGCCAACACCTCATCACGAGCCTTGGTGTCTGGAGCCTTGATGTAACGTCTCTGGACGCGGAAATCGTCTCTCTCTCTTGGCTGACGTTCGTCGGACATTGGGTGATATGAAGAAAGGGGGGAGGATAAGGTGTCTAGACGTGAGGTGTTAGTAAAATCGAACCCTAACGCAGTGGTGTTTGTGTGTGATCTGAAATGGTTATTGGTAAGGCATCACAAGATTAGATCCCAAAACAGAAACAATGACACGAAATCACCGATGTAAATCAAGAAAACGATGGAAATCAATTGTAATTCTCGGGGGGAAATTCAAAGACATCAACCCCAACCAATGACCGTTTCTTGGATCTCCCCCACGCCCATCAGCGATCTTCTCTTTCGCCAATGAACCGTCCAGAGACGCTGGGGAAAAAAACCGGATGGATAACCGCATTCAGAATAAACACCACGAATTGTACGAACTTACGGAGTGTCAGGTGCCTGCAGGCTTTTGTGCTGTTCCGAGAACTTTGGAAAGCTGTGGACAATGTCGGTGCGTTGTCGACAATTTTCCACGTCGTTTGAATCAGCGCCGCGAAAGCTGGAAAAACAAGCGAAGCTAAGGGAAGAGAAAACTTGGTCACGTGATATGAAACTGATCTGCACGTGAGATGCACGTGACTATTTTGTGTGCTGAAAAATACGCTGCACAGCGGGTAAATTTGGAAACGGTCCTTCTCGGGAACGAGGAAATAATGAATGGTAGGAGAAATCGCTCGATAATGAATGGGTTTATACGACAGGCACATCAAAGTCAACTCCTTTGCAAAGCTCTGCCTAAGGAACACTCCACAGATTCGGATCTCTACACTTATAACTTGACAAAGTGTATTCCAACTATTCTTTGACACGGTATTAGAGAACCTTTCCCAGCTTCCCTTCCCGCAAAGACGCGTTCTTCTTAATTCCAATTTGCACAGTTGAAAGAGACACACCAACCTATTGTCTTAATTGATTTCCGCCTTTGATCAAACTGTCATCATAAAAGCACCAGAAAAAAAACCAAGATGTCCACAACTACCACCACAACATCCACCACAATTCAGGCCCAGGGTCAAACGTATGCTGAACTGGTCTCCAGCTTGTCCGGTGAGGATATCCTCCGTGAGTTCCCAGAAGTGATCCCACTTGCTAGAACCTCTGGTGCTCCAACAAGTGCCGGCTCCACCGATAAGAATGAGGATATCTTTGACGGTCACGATGAAGAACAGATTAGATTGATGGAAGAATTGTGCATTGTCTTGGACAATGACGATAAACCAGTTGGTGCCGGTACAAAAAAACTCTGTCACATCATGGATAACATTGAAAAAGGTCTTTTGCACAGAGCTTTCTCCGTTTTCTTGTTCAATGACGAAGGTAAACTTTTGCTTCAACAGAGAGCTTCTGAGAAGATCACATTTGCCGATATGTGGACCAACACCTGTTGTTCCCACCCATTGGCTGTCAAGGAGGAGATGGGTAATGGTGATTTGCCAACTTCTATCGAAGGTGCTAGAGTTGCTGCTCAGAGAAAACTTGACCAAGAATTAGGTATCAAGGCTAAATACGTCCCATTGGAAGATTTCAAGTTCTTGACAAGAATCCATTATAAGGCCCCAAGTAACGGTATCTGGGGTGAACATGAGATTGATTACATCTTCATCATCAAAGCCAACCCAGTTGTGGAGCCAAACCCTAACGAGGTTAGAGATTTGAAGTATGTCAGTGCAGATGAGTTGAAAGCCATGTTTAAGGACGAAAACTTGTTGTTCACCCCATGGTTTAAATTGATCTGTGAGAACTACTTGTTCAACTGGTGGGGACATCTGGATAACTTGGATGAGTTCAAGAGTGACGAGATTGACCGTTTGGTTTGAAACCAGCTTGGTCCTATCAATCATGCATTATCAACGACTCTCACATTCTAAAACTTAATGAAATGGATGCTTCGCACGTCTGTATAACTCTCTATAGAACCCATGTTTATTTTGATATTATAGTACTAGTAGTAGTATTTTGACTTCTCTGCCCAACCGGAGTCAGCTTCTGGACCGGAGTCATCCCGGGAAGCTGGGCCCCCACCACACCCGGACACCAACGAAAAACATCAGCTTACGCCTGCAATTTTCGGTGGATGGGATTGGCCCATTTACTTCTTTAACACCGGGTTTTAAGAAGCTTCAGAACTCCCAAAGGCTTTCTCTGCTCCACAGACCACACAAACAATGCTTTCTCGCAGCGTGGTAAAGAGCTCGCTTGCTCGTCCCGTTACACTTCGCCAAACAGCCAGATCGCTGGCCTCGCTCTCACAGGAGAACGCTCAGAACCAGAAAGATTTGGCCACAGAGACACAGCCAAAGAAGACCAGAAGACGTAGAACAGTTTTCTCAGATGCTCTTAACAAAGGTCCATCTTTTGACGATTTCGTGTCCGGTAAGGCTGCAAAGATGACCGTTGACCCAATTGAAGCTGCAAGACAAGATACGGAAGCCATCGCAAGACTTCCAAGTTGGCTTAAAGTGCCGATTCCAAAAGGTAAATCGTTCCATAAGCTCAAAGAGGACGTGAGAGAACTTAAGCTCGCCACCGTCTGTGAGGAGGCTAAGTGTCCAAACATTGGTGAGTGTTGGGGTGGTAAGAAATCAGAGGCTACAGCTACAATCATGCTCCTCGGTGATACTTGTACGAGAGGTTGCAGATTCTGTTCCGTGAAGACAAATAGAAAACCTGCTGCCCCAGATCCACATGAACCGGAAAACACCGCAGAGGCCATTTCGAGATGGGGGTTGGGTTATGTTGTGTTGACCACCGTTGATAGAGATGATTTGATCGATGGTGGTTCCAACCATTTGGCCGAGACCGTCCGCAGAATCAAACATAAGGCTCCACAGATTCTTGTCGAGGTGTTGAGTGGTGATTTCAGAGGTGACTTGGAGATGGTGAAGATCCTGGCCAGATCCGGATTGGATGTTTATGCCCATAACGTTGAGACCGTTGAAGAGTTAACTCCTCACGTTAGAGATAGAAGAGCTACATTCCGTCAATCCCTTGCTGTGCTCAAGACAGCCAAGGAGACTAACCCAGACCTCATTACCAAGACCTCTATGATGCTTGGTCTCGGTGAGACAGACGAACAGATCTTGGATGCTATGAAGGAGCTCAGAAAGATTGACTGTGACGTTGTCACTTTCGGTCAGTACATGAGACCAACAAAGCGTCACATGAAGGTTGCCGAATACATCAAGCCAGAAAAGTTCGAGTACTGGAAGGAGACTGCTTTGAAGATGGGATTCTTATACTGTGCTTCCGGTCCGTTGGTCAGATCTTCTTACAAAGCCGGTGAAGCTTTCATTGAAAATGTGTTGAAGAAGAGAAAAGCTGGTGTCAATGTTGTTCCTCCAGAGGCTTCCATTGAGAGCGCTACTTTCCAACAGTAGACATGCCACTTGCATTATTACACCCACCATTTTACGACGCATACACTTCTACAGACATGACTTCCTTTCCCTCCCTACGTGCCCAGAATATCGGGCCACTTGACGATGATTTTATATTACCAAGTTTAGTTCTACGTCACTTGCAACTCGATGATAATTATATTATTCAAAATCATTTATAATATTAGTTGTAGGGATTCGTTAAATGTACATACAGCTTGGAGCTCATCAAATCGACCTTAAACCTCCCCTCTTGCATTAATAAAATCAAATTACACCTGATCACACCGTACAAAATAAAAGCAGACAAAAACAGTTCATTTAGAATGACGGGATGTTCAAATCCAGGACTTCTCTCTCACTAGTCTTGATTGGTTCACCGTTCTCAAAAACACATTTGAAGTCAACCAAGAAAGGAACCAGAACATCACTTGCAACATTCAGCGTTGGTGAGAAGACGATGCACAAGTTTCTCAAATTCATCTTATTGGTATCATTATTCTTAATCACCTCGTTTAAAAACTTGAACAAAACGTATAAGACAGCATGGTTCTCCCTTGGTAACAATCCAACAAGCTTAGCGTATTCCTTGGCGACCAGAGCTGGGTCTCTCATATTATCACAAGCATCTTTGAAACGAGGATATCCTTCTTTGGTCAGAATGTTTGTAGGCAATTCACGTAACCAGAGTTTCAGCAATCCTGCAATGGTGTTGATGTCTGGTTGGGGATCGTATTGATGAAGATCTATATCGTGATTGGCGTCAAAAGCGGAACGAAGTTGTTTGATGAGTGCTGAAGAACCTGAAAGTCTGAAGATTCCTTCTTCGTAAAAAGCAGACCGCTCAATGAGATAAGTGATGGATCTGAATAAAATGGATGGGACAACAAAGCCATAAAGCTCATGATTTGAGAGAGTCACCACGGTAGACAGCTCATTCTGGAAAACGTTAGAAGAGTTTATGGCCGGTGAATTGAGATCCATTTCTCTTAATGATTGTTCAATACTTGATTCCATGATGGCATTAGCTGAATCGTGTTGTTGCTTGTACATCTCCATCTCATCATTCACTTGTTTCTTGGAGAATGGGAAGAACGATCTCTTTTTGTGCTTCTTGGCCTCTCTAGCTTGTGCTTCTGGATCTTCCAAATCAGTGGTACTGGCAGATGAACTTATCGTATTTTTGGATGGAGAAACTTGACTCACAGAGTCTGGAGAGACACCGTAATCTTTCTTTGGAGTGTTGAGGCCACTCATGGTCATGGAATCAGTGGAATAGATACTTTGTGCACTACCACCGATGGAAGTTCCATCATGATCCAACATCTGGACCAATACATTAACCCACAAGTCTCTCTCAATATCAGTCTCAGCACAAAAGATATTCTTAGTACCGGACTTCAAACCTTTCTTTGGTTCCAACACAGCAAATGCATGACGATAGGCAGACTTATCATCCGATACTTTCAAATCATCTGGCTGTCTACCAATTTGAGCACCTTGTAACTTGATGATCTCAACCATAGCACCATCAGGTCCATCAAAGACATTAATGAACGGTCCATCCAATTGACAATAACGGGCTTTCCAATTGTTTCCAAGACCTTTACCACGACGTAATAACCAACCTTCTTTCAAAACATCCATATTCGACTCATCGAGAAGATTGATAACGTCTAGAGACATGAAGCGAGCAACTTTATAAGCAGCATCCAAGGGGATATTTGGGATTGCAAACAAAGTGGCAAAATAGTCTTTGATTCGCATACGACGAAGATCAACTTTCACAGGGATATTGGTGAGGAAAAGCGCTTTCTCTGGCACTGGCGGTAATGAGAATGAATTAATCATTGGTCTGATCTCTGTATCAAGTTGTAAAATTTGGGAAAGTGATTTTCTGAAACGCCACATCTCTTTATTTGTTTGACGATCAAGGACTGCAATACTGACATATGGATCATCAGATTTCTTTGTTGGATTTCCATGGATGGTGGAGATGACTTCCGGTTTCACAGAGCCAAGATGTGCTGGATCAACAAACAGTGGAACGTCAGATGGGTAAGTTGGTTGAGAGGACTCTTGCATACGTTGTGCATCTGGTGACTGTGGGAGTTGGGTAGATTGTGGTGTAGCAAGTTGAGAGTAGTCGTTATATGCTTGTTGATGGAAATCTGTTGTGAATGGATCAATTAAAGTGTCTTTGGATAATGGCATTGGTGCTGCACTTGAAGCAGAGGTAGACGCAGCTGGTGAGCGAATAGAGACTGCCGGTGTTGATGGAGGAATGGAGTTTGCAGAGAGGGTTCTGTTTGCATATGGTCGTTGTTGTGTAATTCTCAAAGGACTAACCTGTTGCATAGATGTAACGTCTTGTGGAGATGTATTACCATTTGTCTGCGGGGTAGAGTCATTAATAGCGACTTGTGGTGTTGCGATCTGGTTGGAGAACGAGGTGGTTCCAGTAGGGGAAAGTGTGTTCTTGGTAGATCTATATGGAGATGGAGAAGTAATTCTTCCAGAATATGGGGTCCTCTGCGTTTTTGGTTCAACTATTGTAGCCGTTGGTTCATCATCCGAAGAGGACTTAAGAGCCTCAATTGTTGCACTCCAGTCCACATTATCGGTTTTCACAGAAGCAGGTTCAGCCAAATCGTTCAATTGATCCGGTTCTGGAAGATCTTTATCTTCCATAGAGATCACCTCCGAAGTAGGGGTAAGAGAACCTTGTTCATCATCGATATCATCGTCTTGGTACCCATCATCGTTCAAATCAACATCCTTGTGTGGTATGCCATCAGAGATAGTTGTCGCTGAAACGTCTGCAGATTCGTTATGTTCTTCTAATTGGGCCAAAGCGTCTTGAGATCTTGCACTTACAGATCTCTGGTTAGCTGGACTTCTCAAGGGACTTGTCTTTAGCCTATCTGCAGATCTTGGAGGCAGGGATAACGTATCCAGTGATTTGGTACGTGATGGATCGATATTCAACGAACGTATCACCGTTTCCTTCAATATCACCGGTTCTGTGAACGTTGGGACGTCGATGTTATGGGCTCGTAGTTTTGCCTCCAGTTCTTGGATGTGTGATCTTAACGCGGAAATGAGCGTATTCTGGTCAGTACATCTTTTGTCAAATTCAATGTTCTTCTTCACCATTTGGTCTATCTTTGTGGTTGGCTTCGTCGGGGACGTTAGACGGTCCATGGATTTGGAAGAAGCGATCATAACACTGGGTGTGGAGCTGTTTATGTTGTCTTCAGCGTTGTTCTCAAAGGAGAACTCGGAAATGCCGGATTGCAACGAAGCCCTCTTCGATGACTCCACTTTCGGAAGCTCAGAAGAAGAATCCATCGTTCCTTCTTTTGCAAACCTCAATTGATTGTTGTTAAATGAAGGATATTGATGCGGTCCGAGCTTTCAGACCGTCTGCGGGCTGCGGAAAGACGGAAGACTCAGCGGGCGGGTAAGCTCGGGAAAGCGACAATAAATTCTCTGCCAAAGCCAGAAGACAAAAAAGACAGCGGTTAAGGAGGTTCTAGCTGTGTGGGGGAGAGAGAATGCTGCCTTTGTTAAAGAGCTGTTGTTTACGTGGTGATAGCCGCCGAGTTTCAAAGAAAGCTACGCGTCGCGAAACCCTTTGACTTTTTTCCTTCACGTGGCGCATGGTTCAATTCCCGGGGATGACGCTTTACAATTGGGCGGAATGTTGGCCAATGAATTGTTTGTGTTTATGTTCTTTATATGTTAGTTTGTTTGTCCGGTTTGGTATCTCGGAAATTCCGTTGTTGTATACTTCGTAAACCATCGATCGATATCAGCGATACCATCGATATCATCGATCTATCAAAAATGTTATTATATCTTATGATCCAACGGAGACCACCAAGGCAAAACAGATGTGATTGTGTATTATCTCTCATTCCTAGGCGACAACAACTTTGTCATTCTTATCCGTCACCTTTTGCAGGTCATTAACTTCGGCATCGATACCAACACCACCTGGACCAACTACTCTTTGTTGAACGACTTGAGGTTGTCCCACTGGTAAGATGTGCATCTCCTGGGCATCTTCATCAACCACTTTCTTACCAACGTCCAATCCCAACCCTGCAGCAGCAGCGGCAGCAGCAGCAGCATCTGCACCGACAGGTTCAGCACCTGCTGGTGGGACCACTGCACCGCCGTTAAGGTCCAATGTGGCTTTATTCTTTAAAGACTTACGCTCACTGATCGTTTCGGTGTCCAATGAAACCTCAATTTCTTGTTTAGACGCGCTTGTCGTTGTCCAGATCATAAACCCAATGGAGAAGAGTGCAAGGAAGTAGAATAGAACTTTCTTCTGCGGCGTTGTAAGTCCCGAGGATCGTTTGGGACGAAGGTTATAAGGCTGTGGGAGGCCTGGCATCTTTGAAGAGCCTTTGAAATTAGACATTCCTGCTGTGTTGTTTGGTTGTTTGTCTGTTTGTTTGTTTGTTGTTGATGGGACGGTTTTAAACTCGCGTGGTCTTTTTCTGTTGATGATCGCGCTTTATGACAGGTTACGGCCAAGGCTTGATGAAGAAGAACTACGTTTAATGTAAGGAACAAAACGTTTAGGAAGAAGATAAACAAGCAAATAGAAATAAGAAGAAGTCATCAATGTGTTATATGTGTGTGTCATTAGGCGAAGATGTATAACAAACCACCACCACTGATGGCAGCGATAGAGGCCCACCAAATGGCATCAAAGTTAACACGGCTTTTTCTCACGGCCCTGGTTCTATCCTGGTTTTCCAAGGATCTTCTCACTAATTTTCTCAAAGATGAAGAAGAAGAGCTCGTGGCTTCTGTACCCGCAGTTGTGGCCGTTGGGTTCATGGTTTCAGTTGGAAGCATCATTGGTGGTTTATAAGCCAAGTACAATGGTTGCACAGGGGTTCCATCCCATTCGTACAATTGTAACATGTAACGACCATGGTAAGCACTAACACTCACGGCCCATTTCAAATACATCTCGGTTTGGTTGTATCTTGAATAGGTGGAGACACCGTTATCGGTACACGGTTGAGAGAGCAACTGACGACCATCAACTTCAAATGGTGTTAAGACAAGGGTCAAATTATCCAATATCTCATAAGTACCGTGTTGGAAAGTCAACGCCGCAGTTGGACACGAATGGTTCTTAGGGTTAGCGGTGACTTGGTAAACGGCCTCTTCCCAATAACCATCCTCGGTGAAAGAGTAAGCGATACCTGGGAGTGCAGGTTCAATCAACAATTCATCAACTGGGTCATAGAAAGAAGGTCCGGTGAACACGGTGCTGGACTTCGAGGACCACGTTCCCACAAGCTGGGAGTAGTCCGTGGTGTTGGTGTCGTCACTTTCGGCAATGACATGGGCCAAGAGAGGCGCCGAGGCAAGCAACAGCTTGGATAACTGCATTGTATAAAGGGCTCTATTAAGTATGTGTTTGATCTGGCAATCCTTATATTCTCAATGATTGGATTCAAAATTTGAATGGAAAGAGAGATGTCCAGTAGAGATTGTATGGAGATCACACTGTGGATAAGCCCTTATAACTGAATGAGATAAAATGGAAACCACACGCGTTGCTGTTTGTTTAGAGAAGTGAAATGGGCGACCTTTTTTTTTTATTGGGCGCGCGCACAGCCTTCGCGCGACCAGAAAAGCCTTATATAAAGCCAAATGAGCTGTTATATAAAGTTATCGTTTGGTGTGAGGTAATCCGTTATCTATGCTATGTATATAAAGCTTAGGTATGAATTGAATGAGTTGTTATGCCTATACTACAGTTTCTGATAAGATCATTACATCGTATATATCAGGCCAAATGTGGAGGCAGTAAGAAGTTTGGAATGGAGTTCTTCACGTAGTAGATGTGACCACAGGCCCTGCACTTCATTTCACCTTCTGTGATGTTTGTCTCAAGGAGCAAAGTGTGTAAGTCTCGTAGCAGTGCCAATGTGTCCTGAGAATCTGGATCGATCTCTTCGGGAAGCTGTTGTGGTAGGGAGTTGTTACCGAGCTCAGAGGCGACTTTAACCACTGCAGGCCAATCGAGCCTGGAGATGATGTTTAACAAGAACTCGGGCACAAATTCTTGTTCCTCTTGTACAAGAACACACTTCTCATATTGCAAAGGGAAGTTATCAATGGTCGAATCGCATTGCTTTGAAACACACTTCACAAAGTTGGTTGTAAGGAACTTCATTTCTCTCTTGTTTTTTCCAGGTGGTTATATGTACTTCACTCTTTGAGTATGACACCTTTCAATACCAAAAAACGGATCAAAAACAGTCAATTTAAACTAATAAAAGTACCAAAAAGCTCATCTCAAAGCCATCAAAATTTTTTGCCCTGCAGGAAAAACCAATTTCGCGAAAAGCGGTAGGGGCAGCACCCAGTATTACCGTCCAAATTTTTCATTCTTTCGTCTTCTTTGTCTTCTTCTCTCTTTGTCTTCTTCAAAACAACAATGAGTAAGTAAACAAACAGTCGTGATCTTCTCAAAACCGAAATGATTAAAAACTCTGTCAATCCACTGACTTGAACCCAAGGTCAGAACACCGTGCCTTATAAGAGCCGGTGTCGCCTTGGGGGAACGGACGATACTTGTGTCGTATGAACCTGTTTTGGAAGATGTATGATGTTCTGTGCGTGGGCTATGTACTAACATTCTTAAGCATATGAATGAATGAATGAATGAATGAATCTACAAGTTATAATCGTAGTAATCGTGCGTTAGGTCTATGTACATAACCATGTATCGTTAAAATAAATCATTAATCCTTCGTTTCATACAACCCCAATCCTTCCAACTCCTGGATCACACCAAGTAACACATCGTCTGTGATCTCATGTCTTTCAACTTTCTTCTGTAATGTACTAATACACCATTGTAACATCCCCTTGTTTTCAAACTTGATTCCAATTCTAAGGATAACACCAATCAGTTCAACAGGCACGGCAAGCCATGCCTCTTTGGACTTATAAGATGGTCTAGCAGTCATACCTTGGATCTTGACACGCACCTCGCCGTTTTGGAGATACAAACCGGCAAGGGTCTTATTAACAGCCTTCATCACCGTGCCCTCATCATAATCTAACATGACAACACCACGTAAAAGTTCAATGTACGTCTTTGTACTTAGGGAATCTGATTGTAAAGTCATACGTGAGATGATCGAATTGGGATTCGTCTTGGTGTCTGTGAGACGAAGTTTTATAAGACATTTGTTGAGTAAAGATCTGTTGTCTGCATTAATAGCAGATTTGATGATCCAATTCATGTGTGTCTCCGAATATAAGTTGTTCGTTTTCAAAAGATTGTTACCCAACACGTTGGCCAAAATTTGGAAATTCTCGTTATTTGGTGATCCGTGTAATCTCGAGAAGATGTCACTCATCGAGATTGAATTCATGTTGGTGTTAAGCATGGCAGCAGCTGCAGAAAGGAGGAAATCTGGTGAGAATTTTGTATTGTTGTAGAATTTTTGAATGAGTGATGGTAATTGATTACCTGTATAATGTCTGTGATAAGTTCTCTGTGTAGATTCCCTTTGCTCATAAGTCGTTATCGCAGGTTCATCATCAACAGCTTGTGAATTTTGTAACAGGGCTTTTGGAGATATCGAGGCCACTTGTTCTCGGATATCATCAGATGGGATTCTGTCGAGGAAATCCTCGAATGACGCAATGTTTCTCTCCTGTGTGTCGATAGTATCCAATAGAGATCTCAATGCAGCTTCCCTTTGTGCTTCACTGAGTCCTTGTAAGTGGGATAAGTCGAATCCATTATCAAACACAGTCGACAGTTCTGCATGTGTAGAGTACAAAGACAGTAACTCATCAACAACCAAGTTCTGAATACGTTCACTCTTAACGTCTCTGCTCACGGACTTACCATTTTGTTCCAAATCTTCTTCGGTCATAGGAACTTCAATGTCATCACTTATGAAAGAACCCTCGGTGTCTCCGAAGACTGCAGTGTCTACTTGATCCAATATCGTCTCCTTTTGATGTTTCATCACTTTACGTCTCCTCGTATGGCCATCCTCCATACCCATCAACGGTTTATCATCATCCATCATCAACACGGTATCGTCAACGTCAGCACCACCACTCGCAACGGTACTCAGTCCACGCCATGTGCCCATGATGGTCAGAGCTAGCACGTTTGTAGACACAAACAACAAGTTGGAAGGTGCGGTGAAGTAGGACCAAAGGATCTGTCCGGGACTGTTGAGATTGATATGTCTCGCACGCGGACGCGGACGCGCACGCGTGTAGAAGTCGTTCCGCAAACGACCACACAGTTTGGGCACACGAGGCCGTGTCCGAAGCCGTAGCAAGCCCTTCATCTCCTTGGTGTTAAAGACAGCTTTGTAGAGGACTGTTATGTATGGAGCCTCGGTCATCAGATTTTTTTCTCGATGATACGCCAAAAGTTCGCGAATGCGTTTTATATAACCTTTATATAAATCCCTAAATATACTGAAGAAATGAATTACTTTGTATGACGACGAGCAGGTTTGTACCAGCCTCTGATGTCCTCGCCTCGCGTGCCAACGGGTCTTTCGATGTTCTCTGTGCCCTTGACATCGCTTAACCACGGGTGATTGGACCAACCACCGGCATCGACCCGGTCTTTTGGATTTATACTGAGCATTGGAAGTATAAAAGAGGCGATTTCCTGGGCCAATGGTGCCTCGATCTTATACTTCTGCTCCAAGACGTCTTTCAAACTCCAGAACTTCAACTTATCAATGCGTCTCATCGTGATCAGATCCTTCTCAAAATAGTTCTGAGAATAATGACCACCGATGAGGTAACGTCTTAGTCTCTCCTTCTTCTCCGGGGTATCAATCATCAACAACTCCAAGATTTGGGCAATGTGATCGTCATCCTTGTCGTGGTTTTTACCATGACTAGGATCAAACAGATAATCACCAGTAATTAGTTCAAAAATGACACATGCAGTACTCCACATATCCGTAGAACAACCCCATCTTGCACCTATCAACACCTCAAGCGAACGATACTGTCTAGTTTGGATGTCATTGGTATAATGTTGGTCGGCATAACACGCATTACCGAGATCTGCGAGTTTGATGTTGACCAATGAGGCAATGTCCTCTTCTTCGATTGACACTGAACTTAACCGGGAGTTTAACTCATGATCTGGAGAAGGTGTTGTTGCATCGTAAAAGTAATCCTCATCTTCATCATCCGAGTTAGCCTCCGAAGCGGAAACGACAAATGACGACAGATTTGAATGATGTGGTTGATGTGTCGTTGAATTTGAACGTGAAGGGGAATGTGGATCATGTGATGCTTCATCGTAATAAACTGACCCCGTTGATGCCCTTGACCCATTGGAACGCGATTGACGTTGTGATGATGCGGATGGAGGTGATGTGAATGGTGATGTCGATCCCGAGAGGGTGTAATTAGAGGAGAAATAGTCTCTGAAATCAAATTTGGTCGAGGCGGCCAGTGGTGATGGTAAAGGCTTGGAACACTTGATCGGGGTTTCAACGAGTGTAGAACGACGAGCTGAACGTGATCTAGAAGTTATTGAACCTGAAGACGAGGTTGATGAACCTTGACGTTTACGCTTGGTGGCACCTGAACATTTCAAACAACGAACAAATTTCTCAACGTCTTTAATCTCAATCAAGATGTTCTCCGGCTTGATGTCTGTATGGATCAACCCACATTCCCTGTGGATGTAGTCCAAGGCCAAGAGTAATTGCTTTGTGATCTTCTTGGTGATGGATAATGGTAACCCACCATAAGATTTTTCCAATGTTAATAAACTGACAACGTCACCACAGTTATTACCACCATTCTTATGACATTTCTTACACTCATCGATTAACCCCAACGTGGTTTGACCAAGCACTTCGAAAACCATACAGATATGTTTACCATTTGGTCCTTCATGGGTAAACCATTCATACATCTCAACCAAATGGTCATGACCTGGGTGATTCCTGTTTGTGTCTCTAGCTTTAGTCAAGATTCTAATCTCATCCATAGCAGCCTGGGTGTAGTTTTGTCTTGATCTGACAATCTTTATGGCGACATGACGTTCTTCAACTTCATCAAATGCAAGCCACACAGTGGAGAAATGACCCCAACCAAGTTTACGAACTATTCTGTACTGTTTGTTCGTTCCATAACGTTCGCCGAGTTCAACAGGGTGATACCCACCGAAACAATAGTCCGAGGCATCTTCTTCTTTGTCATAATCAACTTCATCGTCGGATTCTTCTTCCTCGTCTTCTTCTTGTTCAGGGTCTAATATATGTTGTGGCTCGATAGTCGACGATGATTGGAGCAGGGCCTCTGGGAATGACCGTTCTCTGTTGAGGACGTGCTTATAACTGTCAGCTCTGTGTACCGGAGGTCTGTGTTCTGTGCGGACGTATAACGATGGTGTTGAACGAGGGGTGGAAGTTGTAGGTGGAGGGGTGTACATCTGGGAAGCCTGCTGACGGGTCAGCGACACGTGACGAGTTTGGTGTTCGAGGGCCATGTCTTAATGCTTAGGCAACGTTGCCAAAAGCCGATGGGGAGAGAAGTTGATGGAGGTTTTAACAGTGTGTGTAATATATGGGATATGGGTTGCCTGAACAACTGTGGAGGAGGGTGCTTTTTCGATTTTTGATAAGCGTTTCACTCTCTTTTTTGTTGTGCAGGGCGTTTGAAGCTGTGCTTTTTTGGCTTGTGTTTTGTCTTGTTTTTTGGGCTGTGTGTAGTTGTAACTCTTGGTGATATAGTAGAAAGATAAAGTTCTCTAAGCTATGAATTGTACAACGATTTGTATTTGAGAGAGGAGAATTCGTTGTAAATCTCGAAGGATCAATCAAACGCCCCGGTACGCGCCACACAGACGCCGCTCCGTTGTTGGCTTTTTTTACAGGCAGGCGCAACAGCACGTGCGGAGAAACTGCGAAGCGGGGGATAACAACCGATATGTATACATTTTTGATATGTATATTTTCCTATATATTGTGTTATATATTGTATTATATATATATTTCTCCGTATATCCGCTATATATTGTACAATATATTGAGCGTTATTGAATCCAAGCAAAACAGCCAAATGATCCGCTTCGCTTCGGCTCTCCGGCAGCGGTTGCCGATCTGCAAAGTACGCCACAGTATACAATTTATTACGGGTCGCGAAAAAAAAAAAAAAAACCGCGCGCTCACGGATTTTGGTATGACGGTAATGACGTAATCTGGGAAAGCGGACGTTGGTCACGTGACCTCATTCTCCGATCCCCCTCCTTTAAGGTAAACCCCGCGCTCATAAGCTTGTTCCCACAATGGTTGGGATCGCCAATGCGTGGGGTCGAAGGTCGAAGGCGATCGTTATACTGTTGGGTTAAAGATCATATATCGTCTTGTAAAATCTGTGTATATTGTGATCATTGGCTTTCAAGACTGTTTTATTGTGTGATTAATACCAGGTGGTTATAAGTGTCTTGCATATGACATAACCCAAATTACAGTTCTATATATATCTTTATATACAAATAACAATCACCATATGTCTTTTTACACATCAATTTACCCCATGGGATGGATATATACTAATCTTTACCCATAAATAGCTTCATATAAACTCCTCTTATATATGGGAAGTGGCCCTACCGGCTGTTTTTCGCGGTGCTCCTATCCTTCTTCCGGGGCGTGCGCGTTCGCGCTTTCCGTCGAGAGCGACAAGGCGTAGCACACACACAGCACACAAACTTCAAAACCCTTCCATAAATACAACTTCCCAGTGTTTTCCTGTACCCGTCATAAGCATTGTGTTGTGCATAGCTGCCACACAATCACAGTGTTCTCTGCATAAAAAAAGAGCGAGTTCCGACAAACCACAGACGGCCAATTCACACTACAAACAGAGAGAGCTCCGCATCAACGTGGAGAGTTGGCACACCCATTTATCACATATAGAACATCACCATTCAAGTCTTCTTTTTTGCTTTTTGATCTCACAATTGCTGTTGGAATACATATCTGTGTCACACAAAGAACCAATGTCCAGCGCCGTTGGAACCACTACCCCATCGCTTATTGTTAGCAACATGGACGCACCAAAGGAATCGAGACAGGACAGTTCAAACACTGCAAATGAGTCGGATAAGTCTACAAACGGCTCCATCTCGAAGCTGAGATCGAGATCGGTCTCGTTGGGGAAACTGTTCAACTTTGGCTCGGAGAAATCAAGTTCAAGACCGCAAACTCCACTTACAAATACTTTGGGGAATCGTTCCATAGATGAACCAACGGACTATTTCAACGTCCAATCGCCAATGGCCGGTGTCGTTTTGCACCAACATCTTTCCCCAACGGTGGAATCGTTGTCAATTGCCGAGAAATCTCCGGAACCCCCATCATCACCACATGTCGAGAGCAGTACCGCAGATGACGGCCAGAAGAAACTATCAACAAAGTTGAAGAGTCTGTTCAAGATCAACTCCTCGTCGAATGGCAACTCACCGGTGATGGCATCGAGAGATTGTAACGATTCCCACGAGGATTTTGAGCTTGAGATCCCGGCAAAGACCCATGAAACTACCAATTTGCATCCAGAGTACCCGGTGAAAGAGGTGTGCGATCCAAATACAGAGAGTCCTGCAACTCAGCAATCCACGGCCAAGGCATCGATATTTGCAGCAGTGAGACGTATGCGCTCACCATCATCACCAAATCCCAAGGATTTGAAGACAAAAGACGCTCATCACACGGTATCATCCCAACCATACTTTGCACACCAAGGTCTACCACCACATGCCGACTCCTCCACAGTGGTGACACCGGAGAACATCGAGACAGAGGGACAAGGTCCGTTGCCATTCTCCCTGCGTAAGACAAACGGCGAGTCCAAGATCTCGTTGAATCAAATCGATGAAGAACCACCACAAGAAGCATCTCCATCAACGGGATCAACATCACCTGTTGAGTCCCAAAATTCATCATCATCACAAGACAAGCCAAAGCTTAGAAGAGTCGCATCTGCTCCATTGAACTTGAAACAGGACTCCCACGATTCGGATAAGAAACTTGGTGATATTTCAGAAAAAAGTGAAGATCACACGGCAGCAGCAGCTGCTACAACCACCGACACACCGGCAACTTCATTATCACTTACCCGTCCACGCAAGAAATCATTCCTCAACTCCAATTCGATCAAAGTTGCAGACTTACAAGTCGGACCTCAATCTTTTGAAAAAATTAGACTACTGGGTAAAGGTGATGTTGGTAAAGTGTATCTCGTTCGTGAGAAGACGACAAACAGATTGTACGCCATGAAAGTGTTATCTAAAAAGGAGATGATCCAAAGAAACAAGATCAAAAGAGCTTTGGCTGAACAAGAGATCCTTGCCACCTCAAATCATCCATTCATCGTTACACTTTACCATTCTTTCCAAAGTGAGGAGTATCTCTATCTCTGTATGGAATATTGCATGGGTGGTGAGTTCTTCAGAGCATTACAGACTAGACGATCCAAATGCATATCTGAAAACGATGCCCGTTTCTATGCTGCCGAGGTGACTGCTGCATTGGAATATTTACACATGATGGGATTCATTTATAGAGATTTGAAACCCGAAAATATCTTGTTGCATCAGAGTGGTCATATCATGCTTTCAGATTTCGATTTATCCAAACAAACCGAGTCTATCAAGAACCCAAGTATGTCAATGTCAAATAACAAGAATCTGTTGACCCTTGACACTAAAGTTTGCATCGATGGGTTTAGAACCAATTCATTTGTTGGCACCGAGGAATACATTGCTCCCGAAGTGATTAGAGGTAAAGGCCACACAGTCGCAGTTGATTGGTGGACTTTGGGTATCTTGTTGTTTGAGATGTTGTTTGGAACTACACCTTTTAAAGGTTCAAACAGAAACCAAACTTTCCAAAACATTTTGAAATCGGATGTTTCATTCCCTGATACACAACAGATCTCATCCAATTGCAAGAGTTTGATCAAGAAACTGTTAATCAAGGATGAAAACAAGAGATTGGGTTCAAAACTGGGTGCTTCCGACATCAAGAACCACCCTTTCTTCAAGAACACACAATGGGCTTTACTTCGTAACCAAAGTCCTCCTATGATCCCAGTTCTCTCCAAAAATGGTGCAGATTTCCAAAAGAACAAGAGTGCAAAGGAATCGTCCATCGATATCTCACAGGAGAAAGTTGTCAGTGAAAATGAAACCGATGAGAATGATCCATTTGAAGATTTCAACTCTATGACGTTGATCCATGACGGTGCCCAGAATGATGAAGTGTTATACGGTGCTGGTAACTCTTATGGAAGTATCAGTTACACCTCGACTACTTCAAACAGACCAAGAACGAATAGTAAAGGTCTGTTCAAGACTAAGTTCTGAGTGTGCATTACGTGTTTATGAATTTTGATTAGAACAAGAAAGAAAAATACCTGATTTATGCTGATGTAGTTCATTCCTCATCTATAAGCTCGATAAGCCTGTGGACGTCCTTAAGAGTCTCATCATGGCCACCGACAACAATTTTTTGAATGGTCTGACCATACTTCATCATCCTTGCCACATTATGACTCTGTTCAACTTGTCTCTGCCTCTCTTTAGAGATTCTATATGCATTTTTGATGATCTCTTCATCAATATAGGCCAATTTGGCAACGTTCAAACCGTATGAGTTATTGGCGACACCTTGTACCAAGTTATACAGGAACGTAACTTTTGGCCAGTCACCAGCATGTCCTTTCTCCTCAATGTAACCCATATGATAGTTCTTGATGACACCTGGGTACTTCTTCTCCAACTTACAAACCGATGGGAAATGGGTAATGAACAAAGTCAACGCATCTTCAACTTCACCAGCGAGGAACTCTAAGATGGAATCTGCGATGCTAATACCATCAACGGTACCAGTGCCTCTTCCAATCTCATCCAAGATGACCAATGAATTACCCTTCTGGTTTTTGATGCACTGTAGCACATTCAACATCTGTGACATTTCAGTGAAGAAAGTACTTTCACCTTTGATCAAATCATCCTGTGCACCCATCCTTGTTAACACCGAGTGGAAGATTCCAAGTGTAGCACTATCAGCAGGGACAAAACAACCAATTTGTGCCATAATAACAATCAATGCCACTTGTTTCACATAAGACGATTTACCACCCATATTTGGCCCAGTGATAATCATACACTTTGTCTTTTCATCCATGGTGACATCATTAGGCACGTAGTTTCTCAATTGATCAATGGTTGGATTACGACCATTATGCAACCGAATCATTTTAGAGTCAACAAACTGTGGTCTCGTCATGCTTGGTAGCGATGAAACTGCAGAGAGGGAAAGCAAACAGTCGTATTGGGCAAGACATTTGATGATGTTGTTTAAAGATGTGTAATGATCATCGATGTGGCGGACAAACTTTTTGAAAACAGCGTGACAGGCATTGAGGTAAAGTTCATTGTGATATTTGAGTTTGTTGTAGAGAGCCGTTACCGTTGGTGGACGGAATCTGGAAACAAGTTTTGTAGATGAGATCTTAACCCAGTCTTTAGGTACAATTTTGAGAACCTGATTGCGGACCTCAATAAGATATGGCTCGTTACTCTTTTCAGTGTATTCCATCGATGGACGTTTGAAGATATTGCGGATCGGGATAAGCTCTTCTTGTAGTTGTTCCTTGATGCTTTCTATTGCTTGGATCTCTGTAGTCATCTCTTCTTGATCAATAGTGAGTTTGTTCATGTTGAAGTATTTGAGAATGTAATCGTCTGTACGGTCATCCATAGCATGTTGCGAATTGATCATCTCAACGTAACGAGTTGGATTTACATCAAGAACAGTGCGAATGAGCATATCAAACAACTCCTTCAATAGTGGAGATCTCACTTGTTGAACAATGTCAAATTTGCCATATTTGATGATGAGCCTCGAAATGTCATCCAACTTATTCAAGAAAATGTACAACTCTTTCCTCTTAGCCTTGCCATAATGGATTCGACTCAACATCTTCTCCATATCAGGGAACCCTCTCAACAGTTCACCTAGCTTCTCCAGAAACAAGTTGTACCCCGTTTGCATATAACTGACAGCGTCAAGTCTCTTCTCAATGGATTCACGATGCACCAATGGTTTAGCAATCCATTGTCTCAACAACCTAAAGCCAAACTTCGTTCTAGTATGGTTCAAGACCCATAACAAAGAACCGTGTTCTTCAATGTTTGTACCATTTTGGAAAATCTCAAGATTTTGGAGGGTGTTGGCGTTGAGAACCATATGATGGATATCACTGAAGTTGGAATAGTTACCAACAACTTTGAAAGCAGAGTCAAGATTAAACTCCGTGAGGTATTCAATCAACAACGAGCAACACGTTTGAAACTCTGTGGACTTTGTAGCAATGAAGTCGAATAGTCGGTCGTTGTTGGACACATAATCATTCATAAAAGTTTCGTAGAATTTCCGTTTCAGTTCTGGGTACGGGATGATTCTTATTACCGTGCTGTGTTGTCTGATGAAGTTATCGATGGTCTTGTTCGATAAAGATGAGAGGTTCCCTTCAAATTGCAAAATCTCAATAGGCTCCAAATGGAGCAAGCGAGTCTCGAGTTCGTTACGGAGGTAATCGTCGTTGAACTGATCATAGACGATCTCACCGGTGAGTGGTTGGATCGAGACAATCGTGATAGAGACTGTGTTGTTCTTCCCCGGTGTCTCCAGGATGGCAATGAGCGAGTCCAGAGCCCTGTCGTCTTTGACTCCTTGTCCTTTATCGTCGTATTCGATGTACGTTGCCTTGGTGAACACTTCTGTGATCTCCCTTTTGAAGAGACTGGACTTGTTGGTACTCTCAACGTTCTTGATGGATCTCTGTTCAACTTGCTTTGCAATACCAACTTTCAAGCCTTTATCCAACAGTCTTTGAAGGTGGATGTGGAGCCGGGGTTCTGGGATAGAACAGTAGGCCAGCTTGTTGTACAGCTTATCGGCTGGTGTCTCGTTGAGGACGTTCTGCTTCCCTGGAATGAGCATGATGTTAAGGATCTTGTGCACTTTCACGGCGTCCTCACAGAAGAACTTGTACTTGTAGCCAACCTGCACAGCAACGATCTTGTCCAGATTCGCCAGTTTGAGCTCTCTCACCTGTTCATCGAGCGGCGTGAGCTTGGACTTCTTCGCTTTCTTCGTTGGCGGTGGCGTGGGGTCTTCATCCTGCGGTTCCTCATCACTGGCGCCTTCCGCCGTGTTGGAATCCCCGTCATGGAACAAGTCAACCGCCAGCTTTCGCTTGTACTGTTCTCGGAGTGCCTGCTGTTCCGGTGTCGGCTGTGCGGGCGCTGTGTTCTTATCGAAGAGGAAGTGCTCCGAACGAGGCCTTGTCTCTGGAACGGTGACTTCTGTGGGCGTGGGATCTCTCAAAGGTTCGTCAGTGGACGCATCAGCAGTATCCGGTGGAGATGTCGGAAGATCAACCTTCTTAACGACGATGTCGTCCTCCTCGAGATCGATCACCTCGATGGGCTCTGTCTTCTGCGATGGGGGCGTTTTCTTGGGCGACGGCGCCGCCTTCACCGGAGAAGACGATGACTTGAAGAACCTGCTGATGGACGGCTGTGATGACTTGGACATCCTCTTTACCGCTAGTTTGCAAAAGCTTTCCAGTTCTTCTTACGAAACGGTGGGTTTCTTGTTGATTTTGTTGTTGATGTTACGCGTCAACGCGTTTGCCCCCGACAGATCAAGAAAGGCCCCTCGGGGACGGTTCGAACCGCACTGACAGCAGATATTTTTTTTATTTTGCCTGCTCTGTCAACAATTTGACGGCATTACCGTTTTGAGATGTTCTGAAACATGTCAATGCTGGCTAGACCCACCTCTGGCTGTATTATTAGCTCGAAATACGAAATTAAGCGAATGTCGGAGCTACCAGCCCCTGCGCCCAGCGGAACGGTTTCAGCTTCGTCGCAGCTGCAAGGGAAGTTTTACGGGCATCTGCAGGCACACCGGCTCTCTTCAGGTACAGCATAAAATATAAAACATCACCAGCGGTTCGGAGGTCGCACGTCATCATGCTTCCAGTTTCTAAATCCGTGTCGACGATCTGTCGTCTAGATCGTCACTTGGTGAACCAGATGCGTTTCAAAGATGAAAGAAGATGAAGCTCTTCAGAGCTAACCAGCCCATCCATGGAGAATACATAAAGCACACAAAAATGCCTCTTTATATCAAGGTAGGTCTATCTTAGCTAATCACAAAACATCAGCAATTATGAAGTTTTCTTTGACCACTTTCGCTGGTCTGGCAACCCTTGCCACGGCACAGACACCATACTACTACAACTATACAAGTGATGCAGTGTCTTCATCTGAGGATTCATTCTTATACGATGGGGCTAGCACCACCACGGATATCCTCGACTCTACCACAATGGTCACCATCACATCTTGTTCGTATGCTGGATGTACAGAGACAACATCGCCCGCTCTAGTCTCCATTGCCACAACCACATCTGCTAATGTCGTCACTGTTTACACCACTTGGTGTCCTCTTACTGCTACAGACTCCGAGTACTCATCAGAGTCATCTGAAGAGCAGGCTCAGTATACCCCAGCCATTGATGTTCCAGTATCTGCTTCCACTTATGTCTCTTCGGAACTCGACTCTTTTTCTACTGATGCTACAACTTATATTTCAGATTCATCGTTCTCTTCCTCTGATTATGACTATGACATCACTTCTTTTGCTACTGAGACCGCTGATACCACCACAATGGTTACCGTGACATCTTGTGCCGAGTATGGCTGCACAGAGACCACTTCCCCAGCCTTGGTGTCTATTGCCACAACCACTTCCGCCAATGTTGTTACCGTCTACACTACCTGGTGCCCACTCACTGCTACCTCATCTTCCTCTGTTTCTTCAGAAGCATTGGAGAGTGAAACTTCTTCTTTTGATGAGATCTCATCTACTGACGCCTTAACTACTACTATGGCTGCAGCTGGAACAACTTACACTCCAACATCTGAGGATATCACCACCACTGTTGTTCCAACGTCAACTTGTGATGAGAGTGGTTGTACATCTACAGAAACAACTGCTAAGGTTACTGTTGTCACTACAACTTCTAATGGTGTTGTTACTGAGTATACCACTTACTGCCCATTGACTGCTACTACTGATTCAAAGTCTTCGACCACAGGTGCGTCATCTACATCTTCCACTCCAATCACCACCACAGTTGTTCCAACATCTTCGTGTGACAGTAATGGCTGTGTTTCCACTGACACTACAGCTAAGGTTACCGTTGTTACCACTACCTCTCATGGAGTTGTTACAGAATACACCACTTACTGTCCATTGAGTGAGACCTCTGAGACTTCCAAAGCTACAGTATCAACTTTGGCCTCAAGTCCTGAGTCCAGTTCTGCAACCGACACTGCTGTCATTGCTTCCACCTCTGATGCTGAGTCTACTTCCAAGACAACCACTCTTGCAGCTGCTGGTACCACATCTTCTCTTACTTCCCTCTCCGAGACAACTCCTATTACTACAACTGAGGTGACTTTGACTTCTTGCTCAGACGACAAGTGCTCCACCACCAAGTCTACTGCACAGGTTACTGTTGTCACTACAACATCCCATGGCATTGTGACAGAGTACACTACCTACTGTCCTTTGACTTCAAGTACTGAGTCCAGTGCTGCTTCCACTGCTTCCACTGCTTCCACTGTATCCACCTCTGATGCCGAGTCTAAATCTAAGACAACCACTGTTGCAGCTGGTAAGTCCAGTTCTGTTACTAATGCTGCTTCCACTGCTGTCACTGAGTCTACTTCTAAGACAACCACTGTTGCAGCTGATGGTACCACTTCTTCTCTCACTTCCAACTCCAAGGAAACTCCCGTTACTACAACTGAGGTCACTCTGACTTCTTGTTCAGAGGATAAGTGTTGTACCACCAAGTCCACTGCACAGGTCACTGTGGTTACCACAACATCTCATGGAGTTGTGATAGAGTATACCACCTACTGCCCACTGACAGCTACCGAATCTACCAAGGCATTGACTTCTTCCACCACTGCTGAGTCTACCGGGTCTACGTCTGTTGGTACTACACATGCTGAGTCAGTCTCCACCACCGATATCAAGAGCACTGGTACAACTTCTCATACAACTTCTATCAAAGCTGAAGAGACAACATCCACCGCTTCTTCGAAGACCACGCCAATCACAACTACTGAAGTTGAGGTTACTTCTTGCTCAGGGGATAAGTGTTCTACGACGAAGTCTACAGCTCAGGTCACAGTTGTCACCACCACTTCCCATGGCGTCGCTACAGAGTACACCACGTACTGCCCACTTACTCAGTCTGAATCTACTTCTACCCACTCTAATACTGCTTCTTCTACAAAGGGTGAATCTGTCTCTACCATTGACGGTGCACACACCACCTCCAAGACCTCTACTGAATCTGAAGGAGCTACATCTACTGTTTCTGCTAAGACTACACCGGTCACCACCACTGAAGTTGTTGTCACATCTTGTTCTGCTGATCAGTGCTCCACTACCAAGTCGACTGCCCAGGTTACTGTTGTGAGCACCACCTCTCAAGGAGTCGTTACGGAGTACACCACCTATTGTCCATTGACAGCAACCACTGAGACTTCTGTGAAGGCTTCTACTACTGAGCCAGCATTGACCACCGTGGTTTCCACTTCTGGCTCTTCAACTTTCACCACCGTCAAACCTGCTACTCCTGCTTCTGACTCTACAGTATCGTCCACCACTGTTATCTCTACTTCTGGTTCTTCTGTTATCACTACTGTCAAAGCAGCTACTCCTACTTCCGGCTCTTCATTGTTGTCCAGTACTATTGTCTCTACCTCTGGTTCTTCTGTTATCACGAGTGCAAAGAATGTGGTTTCAAGTGCTGTCTCTACGACCAATCCTTCGGAAGAACCAAAAACTACTGAGATTGTTGTTACTTCCTGTTCCGATGATGAGTGCGCCACCACCAAGTCCACTGCTCAGGTTACGGTTGTCACTTCCACATCTGAAGGTATCGTCACTTCCTATACCACATACTGTCCATTGACTGCTACTGAATCTGCTGACACCACACCAGTATCTACAGACAGTACTGTGTCTATCTCTGATGCTGCTACTTCCACCACAGCCTCTAGTGTTGTCACTACTTCAGATCCAGCTGCTTCCACTACCATTAAGGGAGATGAGGCATCCACTACTGCTGTTGACTCTACACCAGCTGCAACCACATCGGATGTTGTAACTACATCTACTGGTACCCCAGCAGACAGCAGTTCTGAGTCTGATTCCACATTGACCAATGTCGTTGATGTTACATCCTCTTACACAACAACGGATGAACAAGGCTCCACTTCAGTTTTAACCACGGTGACTCCAGTCACACAGGTTGGCAGCACAACTTTGTCATCTGCAGCAGTGACCACATCATCTCCAGTAGTTGAGCAGCAGAGTACGTCTGGTTCCAGTTCCGTGGCAACTGTGTCAACTTATGATGGAGGTGCCGGTTTGTTAGATGGTAAGAGTGCTGTTATTGGCGGCGTGGTCATGATGATGTTGAGTCTGCTGTAAGCTCCTGTAATTGTACACTAGATTAATAATATAAAAGACTATTTTGCCATATGACTTTGTCTCGATTGTAATTTCCCCATGCATTATGTTATAGAAAACCATTAAGAACGTTCGATCTCCCATTCAATTTCTGTGATAGAGACCTCTTCACCTTTATTATCGTCATAATCGTAGAACTCACCATCTGTCAAGTCAATCTCTTCAAACTTCGTTGTGGACTCGGCGCCTTTACACTGGAAATCACCTTGTGGGATGAATTTCACAAGTTCCATACCTCTGCATTCGATATTGAGGATGGCGACTTTCTTCCCATTTTCCGAATCTTCAAAAGTGTACTTGTCTTTAGTTCTCGTTATGGTGGCATTGGCATGGTGGCCACAGAACTTACAGTTGAAGACGAAGTTGGCCTCACCCCTTGAGCCTGGCAATTCGTGTTGTTCAAGTCTGTTGATGGTGATCTCTTTGTCATGTTTCTCACGACACGATGTGCATTGGATCTCAAAAGTGTATTCGAATGGCGAGTCGTCGGTGTCCACTGGTTCAAGGTCAGTCAAACCTTGAAGTGTGGCTTTGAGATTGAGATGGAAGACCATTATGCTTAAAGGTGCTGTGTCGAATGGAATTTTACCGGTGTATTGGAAACAGTCGATGGGGGTTCCCTTCGGAGTTTTTCGATCAAAAGTTCGCGGAGTCGGTCCATGACTACAAGGTGAAATATTTGCAAATTATACTATCTTTCATTTTCTACTTGAAAAATAAGGTCACCAACGTAGTGGCGACCGGACCAAAAAAAATCGCAGTCGGGAACATAAAAACAGCAGGAAGTTGAAACACACAATCAAGTAGTTTAGAAACACTTGTGGTGGACGATGGATGGACCAGACTCGTCGTACTCCTGCTTGGAGATCCACATCTGCTGGAAGGTAGACAAGGAAGCCAAGATAGAACCACCGATCCAGACAGAGTACTTTCTCTCTGGTGGAGCAATGATCTTAACCTTCATGGAAGATGGAGCCAAAGCGGTGATCTCCTTCTGCATACGCTCAGCAATACCTGGGAACATAGTAGTACCACCGGACAAGACGATGTTACCGTACAACTCCTTTCTGACATCGATATCGGTCTTGATGATGGAGTTGTAAGTGGTCTGGTCAATACCAGCAGCCTCCAAACCAATCAAAGATGGGTGGAACAAAGCCTCTGGAGCTCTGAATCTCTCGTTACCAATGGTGATAACCTGACCATCTGGCAACTCGTAAGACTTCTCAATAGCAGAAGACTGAGCAGAAGTCTGCAACTCCTGGTCAAAGTCCAAAGCAACGTAGGACAACTTCTCCTTGATGTCTCTGACGATTTCTCTCTCGGCAGTGGTGGAGAAAGAGTAACCACGCTCGGACAAGATCTTCATCATGTAGTCAGTCAAGTCACGACCAGCAAGATCGATTCTGAGAATGGCGTGTGGCAAAGCGAAACCGGCGTAGATTGGAACAACGTGGGTAACACCATCACCAGAGTCCAAAACGATACCGGTAGTTCTACCAGAAGAGTAAAGGGACAAAACGGCCTGGATGTTGACGTAGAAGGCTGGGACGTTGAAAGTCTCAAACATGATCTGGGTCATCTTCTCTCTGTTGTTCTTTGGGTTCATTGGGGCCTCGGTCAACAAGACTGGGTGCTCCTCTGGAGCGACACGCAACTCGTTGTAGAAGGTGTGGTGCCAGATCTTCTCCATGTCATCCCAGTTGGTAACGATACCGTGCTCAATTGGGTAACGCAAAGTCAAGATACCTCTCTTGGACTGAGCCTCATCACCAACGTAGGAGTCCTTCTGACCCATACCGACCATGATACCCTGGTGTCTTGGTCTACCAACGATGGATGGGAAGACAGCGTGTGGAGCGTCCTCACCGGCGTAACCGGCTTTACACATACCAGAACCGTTGTCGATAACGAGCTGTGATGGAATGTTAGTATCTTCTGTATGAAACAATGGGGGGGGGGGGGGAAAGGGGGCAACCGATGATCATGTCTATGGACAAAACAAAGGTTGAGATCATCAACCTGTGTGTTTGTTATACACGAGACGCGTGATGATCATCAGTGCTAAAAAAAAAATTCCCAGCGGGGGGCAAATGCACATACGGCAGCAATTTCTTCTGTGGCAAGGTGTTAGTATTCCATGATCAACGAAGGACCACGATTGAAACACACAAACTCCCTTCCATTCCATTCCATAAGCTCTCCAAAGTTATTTGGGGTTTTTGTATGGGCCGCGAACCAATGGAAGGTTGAAAACCGCGGCCCGCGAAAACAGAAGGGTTCGGGTGGCCAATCAATCCACACGATTGTGAGGCCCGATTAGCCAAAACCGAAACAACCACCAATTCCACACAAACAACGGTAAAACAACCCAATGAACACGTCAATCAACCAATCACAACAGTGTAGTCATACCGCCGAGGTTTAATTGGCCAGAAAGAAGCTCCGCTGGTGTTTTTCCTCCCCGACTATGATCTCGGTGATCTGTGTGTGGGATCAGCTCCTACTGGCATGTGGGAAACAACGCAGAATACCACCAAAAACAGGCGGCCAAATCCGGTTGGAAAGCACAATGGCCAGCAGTTGCTGACTTGAAGATCTGTGAGAAGTATTGTGATTGTGAGCCGCCGCTGTGTTGCGGAAGCCGGTGGTGGCTTTCTCGTTATGATACGCCGACAACAACAGATCGAGATCCTGGGAGCAATAGGAAACACCGGAAACAACGGCGGAACCGGTTTCTTCTGAGAGTATTGAGGAGGGGGGAATGGAGAAGAGTGTTTCAATTGGATAAAAATTTGAAGGTTACATACCACCGTCCATTTTGAATTGAATTGAATTAGCGTGGAGCTTGGGGGTTTCGAAGTTGGTTGGAGGAAGCTGGCAGAGGAAAAAGGAGAATGTTCTTTTGAAAAAGCGCACCGCTGGCCATTTCGCGAAGCAGCGGTACGCGCACGCCGTCAGCGGTTTACCCGGTGCTGGAGGCAGTGCTTCATATTGGGCGTGGTAATTTCATCCTAAAAAGTTCTAAATATATGAAATGTGTCTGTATGTGTATAGATAGGATATAGACAGTTATGATACAACTCATCAAGAGATATAAGAATGACTACGGCTGAGTCTGTGGCGGTATTCGCTCTATCCCCTTCCCCTTCCCCTTCCCGGGTTGAGAAACGCGGTATGGGCAACAGCACCCTCTGACCTGGATGAAACGTCAGATCCCCAGTGACAAGCCTAAAAAAAACAGTCGGAGCTTGTATCGCATGTTTCAACATCTGACTCTGCCATCTTTCCGTTGTTTCTTCGCTACACCAATCTCGGAAGTGTTCAGAAAGGGAATACCGCGTATTCTCTTCCCTAGAGAGTTCCTCAATACCATGAGCTGTCTCCGGCATTTCTGCAATGCGCGCTCCAGCTCGTACTCGCTGGGAACAAGCTTATCAACTTTTTCCCAACTGGGAGATTTTTTTTTTTTTAATATTTTCAGGGAAGCTGGGGGCTCGCCTCTTTCCACCGAAACTAATGACCCACTGAACCAATCAGAGTGGTCCATTATACAACCCCCTTTTTTCATGATAGCAGTATTTTAATTTCATGTGCTGTGATGTTCATAAGGTACCTCTTAGTGAATGCCTCCATAAGCTGGTCATATAAATTGTGATGATCATAAACATCTCCAAATTGGTCTCAAATCTTGATCTTGATAGCAATCCAAGGAACACATTGTCATAACTTGTATTGAGCGCCTTTCCTGGCAATCGACGCGCTTCTTGTTGGTTTGCGATCCAATAGAATTCACTCACCAATGTAGACTTCCAAATCCGGAGGTGGCCCATAGTCAACAGTGTTACCCGGCCGTGCGCGACGCGATTGGCGGGTCCAAAAGTGGACGGTTCTTTCTTAAATAACTTTTATCAAACAAATGTCTTCATAGACAAACACACCGCCCTATTCGACAACTTGCAAAACAAACCAATATGGACGACAATATCGACCCGTCCATCGCATCACAACCGGGAATCTTCACGAAGTTCTCACTCGATGCCGATCTAGACCAACACACTTCAGACGACGCGCAACGTGCCGCCCATGCTGCTCTAATGGCTCACAATCACCAGGGCTATGGCTTCTCCAATGATTCAGAGGTCCATCCAGAGGACCAGGAGTCTGCTGCCGCTGCCGCTGCCGCTGCCGCCGCTGAGGCGGCAAACTTATCCTCCATCATCAACTTCAACCAAATGGAGAACGAACCTTCAACCTCATCATCGATGATAGCGCCAACTCGTACGACTACCACCGCTACAAATACACCGCCGACTGCTACTCAACAGAAACATCAGAGCCAGCTCAACTTCCTCCCCGGCACAATGCTCAACTCGCCTCCTTATGTGGAACACGCTGGAAGTACGGAAAATGGTACGAAACCAAAACAGATGCTTCTTAAAGACCCAACCTCAAAAGTGTCCATTGTTGTTGTTAACCCGGCACAGAAAGATGGCACGGGGAGATTAGGCCGTCCTAGACGTCCACATGAGAAAAACCCAGACAAGGTTCAGAAAAGGATGATGCTCTCATCTAGCGTCAATCAAGAGGGGAGTGTCGTCTCCACGTTTAGATTGGATTCTAAACCTCTTTCAGGGCCTGGTTCAAGGGGCGGGAAATCGAATGCCCAACACAAAAACAAACAGTTTGTCAATTACGTTGGTGATGAAGAGAGTGGCAAGGCTAAAGTCCATCTAGCGGAAGATGCCACTGAGGAGCCAAACACCTCGTCAGAGACCATTGATGCTAATGATGACGTTGTCATCGTCTCAGAGACATCAGTTGCACAAGACAATATAGAACAAGAATCGGAATCACCAGAACCGCAACCCAAATCGAATACATCTGGAAGTTCGGTGCCTCTGACCAATTCGTTCATCTTGGAAGATTTCCAATCCTTGCAAGATAAAGGCCGTTCAGTTCGTCGTGATAAACAGGACGTTTTCTCAAAATTGGGCCTTGTGCCATTGATGCCAAAGAAGCCGAACACACAACCTGAAACTACTCCTCCAACCAAAGAGGTCAAGAAAACTACGAGACCGAAAAGATCTAAACCAGAGATTACAAGAGCTAGAGATCTCAAAAGAAAAGATATACCAGGTCCAATCACCCCTGCTTATTGGGATGTTTATGACCCGGAGTTGCTGCAACGAGATGATGAGAAGAAGAGCAAGAAGACTAATGGTAATGATGTTTCGGAATTCGTTAGCATCAGTGAGAAATCAGATTTAGACCTTATTGCCTTTGGATTCAACGTCAAACCGGTCCCATACGCTAAGGATATCATGTTGATCTTATCATTCATCTCCAAATTCAAGAAATTCTTCAAAGATCTCCCTAATCTTGGTCCACAAGATTTTGAAATTGGATTAAGATTGGTTCCTGAAGGGAAGTACCCAGTTGATAATGCTAAACAAGTTGAGATTTCCGGGATCGAATACCCAAATGATACCGTCTCAGAAGTTATGGATCAACTACTTCGTTCGTTGTTGACTTTGCTTCTTAACAGAAAGAAACCAATTCCAAAAAGTGGGTTGACCAAAGCACTTTATGATTTGAAAAGTTTTGTCCTGGCTTATGGACTGCCTAGAGAATGGAGAAATGATACCGGTGTTTACGCTGAGCCTTTGAAAGACACCTCATTGATGAATTCTAATGATGAACAACCAGTGGATCCAAACATGAATGAGTTCTTTGACGTTACTCAGTATAACTTTGATACAACTAAGCCATTGGATCATACGCCATTGGATAATGACACTTTTGAACAAGAAGGCTTACAGGCTTTGACACCGAAGGACAGAATCATTCTTTTGAGAAGTATGGTGTTATGGTGTGCTTCTTATTCTGATGCCGTTAGAAACGAGGTGAATCTTCAGATTTCTAGACAAGATTCCTCAGGTGAAAAGGAGACGTACTACGTGTCGAGATTCATTAGAGATGGCGAAGCCGGTGTTGATGGTGCTAATAACTCGCTGAAGCTGCACCCACGCAAGAAAATCAAGAAGTCTGACAATGATGATGATGGTGTCTTGGATGCTTATACCGATGCTTCTGTCAACCCGTTGGATCATCACCTTTCTTTCAGATTGCTTGACTTCTATGCCGGAGATGCTGGTGTTAATGGTCGTTTCTATTTGTGTCGTTCTGCTGATCATACCACTGGTGGATTCTCCTCCGTTGCAGAGTGGAAAGATGTGATGAGCTCTGAGGAGAAACCACAGAACATGTTGGGTTTAACACAACCTTCAAGATTCAAATTATACGTTGAAGATGTTACCAGTATGCTCTCTTCAGTGTTGGAAACTGAAACTGTGCTTGTCGATGGTAAGGAAACATTGGATCCTTGGTATGAGATTGCTGGCACCACTGAAGAACTGAACAATTTTGTCAATTTCATCGCCACAAAGCTCCAGGGCGTCAAGTCAAAGAGTATGACAACGTTACACAACTATCTGAAGAGTATGATTCCAGCGCTCAAGAAATTTGAAAGCATTTACAACGACTACACCGCATTGACTTTGACTCGTGAGTCCCGCAAACGTGGTCAAGTTACAGATCTGAAAGCTCAAGATCGCAAATTGCGTAAAATGATAAAACAGAGTGAGAAGCCAGAAGATGAATTCTTAAAAGATAGTGACGAAGAGATGGAGTACGATGACGAAGAAGAAGATGAGGAGTTTGTCGGTAATGAAGAGATTGAGGATGATGACGATGACGATGATTACAGAGCTTAAAGAGAAAAGTTTGAAGTTCCTGCAGCTACGAATTGATTTGATCGGTTTTTTATGAATTGGACTGTTTGTGTTTGATTAATGGGCACCATGTGTATTCTATAAACGCTTTGACACCAGTCATGTGAACATGATCATATTCGTAGAGTCATTATGTTTTTGGTTTTTTCGACAGGATGCTGGTAGACTCTGCTGACCTGTAAAAATCATGATCCCTCTTCTTTCGTAGGTCATTCTGTCTCTTTTCGTCAATGGTTATGAGAAGGTCCTCATTGGCCATTGCTGTATTAGCCTCGTTGTCAGCAAATGTCAAGGCATGAGAGTATATATCAGAGTCTGATTCGGAGTCATCCAAGTTGTCAAAATCGTCTTCAAACCCATCATCTTTGTGGGTAGGTGTGCCACTGTCTGGCTTGGACTTCACTTTAATCTTCTGTTGAAATCCTTGAAGCAGTTTCAACGTTTCCTGTTCTCTCAGCTCTTTCGAATGTTTGCTTGATGTCTTTAGTTGTGGGTTCTTTGATAGATAAAGAGCACGCTGCTGCTCAACAACGCTCTCCTGTTCCTCTTTGGTTACCTCGATATTACTTGGCTGCTGCTCGTCATGGAGATCTGCCTTGAGTTGTTCAATTTGGGCCTTAACGTCTTCGAGTCTCTTGGATTTATCTTCCGTGGTTGGTTTCTCTTCTGGAACAGGCTCCAGTGGGGGTGTTATTGACTCTTGCTTCTGAGTGTTTTCAACAACAGACTTGACATCCTCCTTGGCCAGCCTTTTATCCTTCAATACATCGTGTGCACTTTTCATCTTCACTTCAACAACATTACCTTCTTCTTCTTCTTCTTCCTGATCGCCTAAGTTCAGCCTAACTTTTGGTTTCTTCTTAGTCTTCTTCTTCTGCTTATCCACCTTGGCCGACTTTTCCTCAACAACAGGACTAGCATCCTTCACGAGATCGTCAAAGAAAGGGACAAGCACCTCACACTTCACGACTTTAACCGGGTACAACGGTGTCTCGCCGTCTTCCTGGACTTCACCTTCAGCAATCTTCAATACCGTGTAGATTCCGTCACCAACAACCTTACCGAATGCTGTGTTTCTTCCCTGCAGTTCTGGTGCTTCTCTCGTTGTCATGAAGAACTTGGCCGTGTTTGAGTTCCTACTGCCCATGTTGACGCAACCGAGAACTCCTCTTTTAGAGAACTTGATACGGGGATGGAACTCATCTGCAAATGGCTCCTGGTTCAACTGTCCGTCGATCTGGATGAGGAAGTCCTTAACAACACGGTTGAACTCCCATCCATTGAAGCGATCGTTAAGCACATTTGTAAGGAAGACCCGAGAGGTGATCGGTGTTTCTTTGGCCCAAAGCTCAATGTCTATGTCTCCCTTCGAGGTGTAGAGCCGTACTTTGGCCGTTGTCTGTGGTTCTAATGTTGACATCGGTGTTATCTCTACTGTTTTGGTTGATGAGTTGTCCCCGTGCTTTGTTTGTTGATTTAATTTTCGCAGCTGCGATGTGCGCAGCTTTCTGGTGAACACCAAAAAGGATAGAAACTAAGCTCTAACGGTCGTCTTTCTGTGTATTGGAGAAATCTGTGTTTATGTTGTGATAAATAGTAGAATAAATAAATAAATAAATAAATAAGCGGCACCAAATTTGGGCCAATAAATAATTGACGGCTCAAGTAGCACGGTGGTCAGAGATGTGGAACTCCGCAGCCTCTGGAGGCAAGTCCTGGGCATGGAGGTTGTCTCTCAAGTATCTGGTGTATTTGTACACCAAGTCCTGGAGTCTTGCAGGCTCGATACCCAAATCGGCAAAGGTCTTAGCGTTAGGAGTGACAATTTGGTCAATGAACTGTCTCTCAACCTGATCGGCGTTCAACATTGGCCACCAGAACTTCTGAAGGAAGTTGGCGTACACGATGGCAAGGTCCTTTGGCACGTTGACGTTGGTGTAACGTCTCTTGGTGACCGGCTCAATCATGTATCTAACGTCACGAACAGAAAAAGTTTCAGGTCCATTCAACTCAAAGAGTTGACCCGTGGTGGAGTCATCGAATCCAATCTTCTCCAATGCGGCAGCAACGTCCAGAACATGGACTGGAATGACAGTCTCATTCATATGGTTGACGGTAAAGATGCGGAATTGGGAACCGAGTCTGTTCAAGAAATAATCTTCTCTACCAAAAATTGGGCCAGGTCTAACAATAGTGGCATCTGGGTATGCGTCCAACACAGCCTGTTCACCCAATGCTTTTGTAGCATAAAAAGTGGATGCAGAGTTTGGGTCAGCACTATGAGAGGAGACATGGACCAAACGAGGGACACCGTTGTTTGTAGCAGCCTCTGCGATTCTCTTTGAGACCTCGATGTTTATATCAGCCATTGTGAAATTCTTGGTATTATAGTCGGCACCGATCAAGTTGTAAACGATATCGCTCATTCTGACGGCCTCATTGATGGAATCCAAGTTTCTAACGTCAAACTCAACAAAGTTCACGACACCCAAATCACCTGGAACTTTGAGGAAACGGCTCTTAACTTGGTCTCTAAATGGCACAACGGTGATGTTACCATGACGTGCGAGTCTCGAGGTTAAATATCCACCAAGGAACCCTGTGGCACCGAAAACGGTAGCGGTGTATCCAGTTCTAGAAGAACGACCACTGTGACCCACTGCGATCTTAACGTCTCCATTACGCGTGATGTTGATATCACTCTTGAGGATTTGAGAGGAGTAGCCTCTGGCCGGGACCAGCAAGCGGACATGTGATCCCAAAGAGCGTCTGGAAAGCATGGCTGAGTGATTACTTGATGTCTTGTGTAGTTGGTGTTTCTGCCCCTCCTGGGCAGTTTTTGGCTCGCTTTTCATTTGCGGGGCGGGACTGGTTTACACGTCGGAAATTGGCAGACCACAAAATGGCCCAAAGTGGAAGTTTTCCGTTTTGGGAAGTCTCTTTCCATGTTTTGTTGATCTATAGCTTTTTCTATAATTTATATACTTCAGGCTCGTAAGGCTTGTGGTATATCTTCAATTCAGTCCAAGGTGTAAGACCATGCCGATAATCCTGAGAGATCGGTGATTGCTTGAACTACTTCTCTGAGATACTTGGTAAAATTCTGACTTTTATAAAACCAATACACAGAACTGAAAGGGTTGATAGCATACAAGGATCTTGAATTTGTCGTTCAAGTCATGCTTCAATGAGGGGGTAGAAAACCTCTTTTTTGGGGGCTGAATGATTTGTATGTTAATGTGATGATGATGGTGATGATGATGATGAAGATGAAAATGTTGTTGTTATGGAGGTGACTTAGATGAAGATACGGATCAGCTCCAAAACAGCACCACCGGCAATGAGGAATGCAAGGAGGACTTGATATGTGTGTTAGTAGTCTGAATATTAAAATTGACACTCGTCAATGATTCCATGAGACTTACAGAACCAACCTTTAGAGATAGGAAGTTGAATCTTCTCCGCTGGTTTTGGTTTGCCCATCTTGGCCTCCTGTTTCTTGGCGAACTTCTCGTTAGCTCTGCGCTGCTTTGGTGTCTGTTGGGCCTATTGATCTTGTTAGTGTTTTGTTCATCGAGATGTGCCATCATCAGTACTGATCCCTGTCAACTGTGTTCCCTTTTCGGTACATGGTTGAATAAGCGAGAAACAATCAAGGACTAAGGATAACACATGCTCAATCAATAACCAAACTTACCATTGTGAATGTGCTCTTTAAAATTTGTGTTGTGACGATTCTAAAGCTTTACAACTGAAACGTCCAAGCTTATGGAACTGAATACGTGGTTGTTTTTTGGAAGGAAGCGCGCGCGCGACCTGCAAAGCTGTCAGTGATAGTGGAAGATTGACCGTTTAATGATAGCGATTTAAACACTTCTGGGAGGGTGTAAATGCTCCAATTTTTCGTTTATTGGGAGCTGTAGATCTTCATCAACACACTCTGACCATATATCTAATCAAGGTCATTCAAAAAATACACAAAAAAAAGGGTTAACTGTGCCCCAGATCTTTCCCCCGTCGCGAAATTATGATCTTGCACTTTACGCGGATCGAATTAAGGCCTAGCGAAAGCCAAAAAAATAGCGTCTCCTGGTTTCGATCCAGGGACATCAGGGTTATGAGCCCTGCGCGCTTCCACTGCGCCAAGACGCTGAAGTTATTTCGAAAAAGGCGTATGTTGATGTGACCGTCTAAAATAACTGAAACCTTGGTTCGGCCACGACTTTTACTCTAGAAGCTGTATTAACCCTAATATCAACTTTACTTCTCATTATTTGTGGTCTGTACCATTGACTACAGCATCTAAGTACACAGTTTGTTTGATTGATCCAGGTAATGCTGCGCTATGCTCCAATATATAGCTACCAACTGTGTCAATTGGTGTCCGGGTGTCCTAAACCATAAACAAGCCAAGGTCGTCGCCATGACAACAACAATCTAAAAAAAGGCGCGCCGATCTAGACTTTTGGCTTTTGGCGCGAGATCGCGAGATCGTGTGTTTATTTTTGGGTTGTTTTTCTCGGTTTGTGGTCGGGGGAGGCTTCAAAATTTAAAAGTTCAAAACAAATCATTCTTCTTCACCTTTCCGCTCTGTCTTCCAAGCAGAAACGAAAACCCCAACAAGATGCGTTTCACTACACTTGCCGCCATTGCCGCTGCTGTCTCCTCTGTTCAAGCCATCGGTGAGGTATGTAATCTCTCTCTTTCTCCATTGTTTGCCTCGTCTTTTCGTCTTCTGGGGGCTTCCACCATGCGCTAGGGAATGTCCGCAGCGCTCCTCCCCCCATGGAGGGGGCTTCATGAATGAATATCCACTAACAAAACAAATATAGTTGGCCATCAACCTCGGTGTCCAGAACAGTAACGGTTGTAAGACCGCTTCCGATTTCAAGAAGGAGTTGGAAATCCTCTCCAGTTACACCAGTAAGGTCAGAGTCTACGCTGCCTCCGACTGCAACACCTTGGAGATCTTGGGTCCTGTCGCTGAGGATGCCGGTTTCACCGTGTTCCAAGGTATCTGGCCTACCGATTCCGACCATTTCTCCTCGGAGAAGGAGGCCTTGCAGACCTACTTGCCAAAGATCAAGAAGTCCACCATTGAGGCCATCACCGTCGGTTCCGAGGCCTTGTACCGTGCTGACTTGACCGCTTCTGAGTTGGCCGATGCCATCAGCGAGATCAAGGAGTTGATTGCCGACATCACTGACTCCGAGGGTAACTCTTACGAAGGTACCCCAGTGGGTTTCGTTGACTCTTGGAACATCATCGTTGATGGTGGTTCCCTCCCAGCCATCAAGGCCTCTGACTTTGTCTTCGCCAACGCCTTCTCCTACTGGCAAGGTCAGACCCAGAGTAACGCTTCTTACTCTTTCTTCGACGATATCATGCAGGCTTTGCAAGTCATCCAGACTGCCAAGGGTGAGACTGACATCACTTTCTGGGTTGGTGAGACCGGCTGGCCAACTTCTGGTACTGCTTTCGAGGACTCTGAGCCAACTACTGACAACGCTGCTGCTTTCTGGCAGGATGCTGTCTGTGCTATCAGAGGTTGGGGTATCAACGTCATTGCCTTCGAGGCCTTTGATGAGTCTTGGAAGCCAGACACTTCCGGTACCTCCGATGTTGAGAAGTACTGGGGTATCTGGGACTCTGACTACAACTTGAAGTACGACTTGTCCTGTGACTTCACCAGCTCTTAAGCACATTATTCCATGACCACTCTCCACAACCGTTGCATCATGGCACTTTAATATCACATCCTGTCATGCTCCATCTCCACTCTTTTTTATACCCAACAGGTGCTCCATTTTCACACTAACCTGAAACAAAAAAAAAGTTCCGACCATCAGCACACGAACCCTCGATCTGTTGTTTCGCATCTCCCCATCTTTATTCTTTATTTCTTCTACGCGAGGAAGGAAGGCCCGTGGCAAGCTCATAACCACAACACCTTTTGCATATACTTGACACCACGTTGTCTGCCTTTTGTAATTTTTCTCTCCCCATGGATGGATATTTGCTTAGATTCTTGTCCTCCATTTTATTACACACTTTACGATTTCTTTACCAATATTCTAAGTTCATTCGTAGTGTATTAATCTATGCCTTTCCCATGTTATCAATGGCAGCGAAGATGTCATCGTCCTCGATCTCCTTTTTAGCGGTTTGTTGTTCTGAAGTGACGGAAGCGATCCAATTCAGCACTTTTGTAACGTAATCTTTGGAGTTCGGCACAAAATGACCACCCTGATGCTTCAACATGGTTCTCTTGCTCTCTTCGGAGACATCCCATAGCTTGATACTTCTTGCCTCTTCAACGACTGTATCCAACTCACCAAGAACGTGTAAACTCGGTAGTTGGATCTTCCCACTGTAACCGGCGTTGTATCTCTCTGGCATGAGTCTGAAACCACAGAAAAACACTGCAAACTTCAAAGATGGGATCAGTTGTTGGTATTGAGCAGCGATGTATCCACTTAAACCGGCACCTTGTGAAAACCCAATGATACCTTCAACGTCTTGACCTTTGATCGCTTCCTTCACAGTTTCCAATGCCTCGTCAATTGGATATTCTTTATCGCCGTATGGCCACCATCCATACAACTCGGAGTCTGTGTCTGGGTTGTGGAGTTGATCGGATTCAAGACGAAGTGGTGCATTGACGTAGATGGTCTCGTAACCGGCTTTAGCAAGGGCCTTACGGAGACCACCGGTCTTGGCGGAGAAGATCTGTGCCGACTGGGCATAGCCATGGAGCATAAGCACTTTCTTGGACATGATTGGATGTTGAGTATGCCCGTTTACTCCATTATAAAGGATTGTTGTTGATCTTTCAATGGGAGAGAATTTTTCGCGCGCTGATAAGATCACGACGCCTGTGCTTATAAGCGTGGGGTCGGGGGCATTCTGTGCTATTTAAAGACATTATGACTTATTTACACCGTTCATAGTCAATTGGTTGTATAAGTGATAAATCAATTGAAAGCGTGTTGGCCTAAGCTCACTGAATGTGCCGTGCGTGTGACTCAGCTGTTGTGCGGGGATGGTTCCTATCTAGGCGTTCTGGGTATTCTGACTTCTGACTCATAGACTAACAACCACAATATTATATAAACACCCCTACTAGCGCTCCTCTGTTGATCTGTTACATATCTTCCAATCAATTGACAAATTATATAATGGCGACATACGCTGAAAAGGACTTCGACTCGAGCAATTACGACGTCAACAGACCTCGTTACCCACCATCTCTTTTCAAAGCCATATTTGAGTATCATCAAGGTCCAACAAACCTTGCAATCGATGTTGGCTGTGGTCCGGGAACTGCCTCGTTCCCATTGCTCGAGTACGTCGATAAGGTTGTTGCTACAGATCCTTCAGATGTTATGATCCAACCAGGTATTGACTCCATTGGCGACTTATACAAAGATCGTATCACTTTCAATGTCGCTTCTGCTGAGAATCTCAAAGAGATCTGTCCAGAAGATGGTCAGTTTGATGTGATGGTTAGTGCTGAGGCTTTGCATTGGGTTAAACACGATGAGTTCTTCAAAGAGGCTGCTAGAGTCTTGAGACCAGGCGCCACTTTAGCGTATTGGGGTTACATTGAGCCAAGATTCGTTGATTTTCCAAAAGCTAATGAGATCTATGAGAAGTATGTCTTTGAGGATGATGCATTCATGGGGCCTTTATGGAAACCGGGTAAGCACTTCTTGAGATACTTTTTCAATGACGTTCATATCCCTAAAGAGACATTCACCGATGTTGAGAAGCACGACTATTATCCGGGTGAGACCAAGGAGCACACTGCTTACTACCTTGCTGACCAAAAGTACACAATGAAGAAGTTTGCTGCTTATTTGAGCTCATGGAGTGCCGTGCACACATGGAGAAAAGAGAATCCAGACGCTGAGAAGGATATCATTGACCTCTTCATTGGAGAACTCAAAGAGACTTGTGGATGGGATGATGACACCGAAGTTGTTGCAGAGTGGGGTACCACTTACATCTTTGCTAGAAGAAGATAAACTTGTCCCTAAAATAAACGTTTAATACATAAATAACGACATTAAAGCATAACAAAAAAACAACATAATACAATCATTTGATAACCTGCCACTCACCATCGACCTTAACAAACTTGTGCTTGAACTCACCAGTGAGAATATCACCACTTCCTTCCTTTACAGCAGCAGCACCAACAGCATGGACCGGTGAGGGTGTGGAGACTTCAACTGGATCCTCAATCTTAACTCCAGCAATTTCTGCAGCCAAGATATCGGGTTCATCAAGGGACATATCACCATCATCCTTCACCATCTTCTCAGCAGGTAATTTGGCATGGGATCTCGTCACCCTTGAAGCAACCGTTGGAACGTAGTGGTCTGGAACACCTGTTGACTTCGGGCCACTCGCCGATGGCGGCTGGATGATGGCACTAGGTAACATCAATCTTCCAAGTTTACAAACTTCATTTGCCCAATGCTTAATCTCATTAGAAGGGTGTTTCAAAGAGTTCCATTTCGGTCTGCAACCTTTGACCAACTCCTTAACAACATCATTTGAACCCCAACTATGATCCCAATTTTGCCTTTGCAAACCAACCAAATGTGAAAACACACCTGATGTGAGAGCACCATCCGAATAACCACCTTCTAAGAGTGAGAGCAGCACACCATTAGCATGTTTGTTAGCGAGAGACACGGCGTCCGCTGTGAATCGGGAATAGAACGACGTTGGAACATGGACACCATGACGTTGCATTGTCTGAACTTCATATTCAGAGGCGTCAAATCCTGCACTTATCACAACCATGGCTTTGAATGGTGGGACTTTTGGTGGTGAATCCTTCTTCGAATGTTTTTGTGATTGTGCCAGAAGTATCTCATATTCCCGCTTGGCTCTCGTTAGGTATTCATCTGCTTTTTTCAAAAGCACAGAGTACTTGTTCTGATAGTCCCTGTAAAAGTCCTCTTCTTTATCATATGGTTCAAGATGGACATTCCAAATGTTCAAATCGTGGGCCATCACACAAGTGGATGCATTCTTGATATTTGTTGGGATGGCATAACCGGCCTCCGTAGGGAATGAGTTTATGTCATGGAGTGAGAAATAAGCAACCTTGGGGTCATTGGCCTCTTTCTTTGAGTACTCATCGGGATCTGTCTCACCTTCCTCATAACCAGCGGCTTTCTCACCGAAATCAGGCTCAAATCCTGCTTTACTCCAACAAATGTCTTGTGTACCGTCACCGTGATGTAAATCAAAGTCGAGGATAACTGCATGTGTCACGCCTTGTGTTGTAGCAGCATACTCAATGGCAATTTGAGCATTATTGATAAGACAAAACCCCGAGGGGACACAAGGATGACTATGATGACCTGGGGGACGGATGGCGACAAATGCCCTCGATGGTGTGTCTCCATCTTGTCTGAACACGGCATCCACAGCGGTTTCAACGGCACCAATAACACCGGTGAGTGCATCTAGAGAGGCTTTGGTCAAATAGATGTCACCACTGTTCCAGCCATCGGGGACTTCAATCTCGCCTTTGGCCAACTTGGCCTCACTCTCCAGACAGATATTCTCGATATCAGCTGGCCAGTTCTTGCCATGGATCTTCAACACGTGGGGGCTAGTCAAAGGGGATCTTTTGGTCGAGGTCATTAGTACGTAGTCCGCGGGATACATCGTGAAGGATGCAGCAATCCCCAGCGAGGTTGCTAAGTCTCTGTGGTCTCTCAACGATGGTGGAGATGTACGTCTTGGAGACCCACGATCTTCCAAAAGCGTGTCTGGTGGAGAGTGGAGATAAGAGAACGAGCGTCTTGTCCTTGTTCTCAACAAATTTGGCCCCTGCAGCGACATTTGGGTGTCTCCCCAAGAAATCCAGGAATGCATCTTTGAACGGTTCAAGAGAATCGGTGTCTTTAGCGGTTTCGACTTGGGATGTAGTAGAGTCGTTGTTGGCGACGTTGCTCTTGTTGCTGTATAACAACGTCGCGTCGCCAATCTCAAGACCGGACAAAATCTGTGTCAACGTGTCGGTTTCTGTGGTTGACATGGCGGGCAATGGCGGAGTCTGGCTCTTCTCGTGTTGTGCTTTGCTCTCCATTGTCACTATGATTGCAGCGCTTTGTATCAAAAGGAAGAACAAGAGGTTTGTTTTGTTTTGATTTTAATGTTTTGTTTACATCCGCAATTTGACGCGCCAGCTCCGGAAAAACGAAGCCGAGCAAATTGGAAAAACCGGGGAGTCTTATCTACACACATGAAGATAAAAAAAGAGGGTCATAAGTTAGATTGTTAGCAGTCGTAAAACACATTCACCATTCGGACTCGCCGTTGGCCTTCGCAAAGGCAAAGTCTCTGCCGTTGAGGTTAGCAACACCGTCCTTGAGCGTACATTTCCACTTGTTCTTCACCCTCAGCACCTTTTCATAGAGACAGAGGATGATCATACCGTCACCGTCTTCTCCGTCCTCATCAAATCCCTGGTCCTCCTCATCAGAGTCGTCCAGGTCGGAGTTGATATCGTCCGAATCAAGAGCAGCAAGTGATCTCTCTTTCCTCAATTCAGCTTCTCTTTGTCTCTCTAACGACTTGGTCAACTGTCCGTTCTCATCCTTCACTTGGAACTCAAATGTGCTTCCTGGCGTGAGGTTCACGGCACCGTTATCAGCAGGCTTGGCCTGTGAGCCTGGTCTATCCGTGTTTGGAGTTTGTGCTGGAAGTGGTTCACCAAATGACAAATTCACCACACGGGCATTGACAAGGTTCTCTTTCCAAATGGACATGAGGTCTTGTAATGTGGCCTCATCGATACCACTATCTTCGAAATCCTGCCTGGAGTCGTTGATGACATCGGCAATCACCTGCTCATAGAGGACACTGGCATCCTGTTGTGACATAATGGATATAATGGCTATTGTTCTCTGTGTGTATTGAGAGGGTGAACCTGTCTCGAAAAAATGCGTGTGTGGAGAAGGTTGCAAAAATGCTTGAAATTAAGTGGGGGAAAAGCCGGGAAATAGTATTTGCCAGCTGGAACAGTAAGAAACAATGCTCTTCCGTGATGATGGACACGTTATTGCTCGGTTTTGACGTTAATTTGCTTCATAGTTGCCACTTAATTGGTGGGCGGGCGCGAGTTTTTATACTTGGCCGGTGGCGACCTGGTTGGGGCAGCATGATTCGCGTGATTATCACGTGTATTTTCACGTGAGTTGCACGTGACTTAACAGACTTCTTCATAAAACACTTCAAAAACAGCAATCTTACATCAACTATACGAATTTGTATAGTCACCTAGTTTAGTTGCTCTTTTGTAAATATAGGATATCCATCAAAGTGTAAAAAAAGTCCGGCTGGCATTACCTTGTTGACTTGCGGTAATAGACGTACTGTTAGCGTTGTCTGACTACTGTGGTACTATCAGTTATGATTGAGACTAATTAGAGAGATAATGTAGTGTTAATGACGTTATGTTACCTTCCTAATGTATCTTACACTGATATTTTCACTGTTGTTGTTATGTATATAGAAAGTTCTTATCAAGAATCAGTCTATGACAGACACTAACCTTATTGATATAGGACCGGATATAAAGCTTAGCAAGTGAGGGAATTAGGACTTTTACTTGTTTGACTGCCTGGTTAAGGACGCCTGTGCTAGTTATGAGATTACCGGAACCACATTAACATGAACCCTGTTGTCCGTTGTCCTTAGATATTTGAAGTTCAGCTCGCGCGTTGTCCTGGAGACGCGTGTTTTCACCACTTAGCCGCGCTCTTTGTTTTTGTTTACTTTCGGTGCGATCGCCTGCTTTGTCCTTCTACCAATAACACTTGCCCTTCCCACTGAAAAACACACACACAATCCGCTTACCAGAACCAGACACTAATAAACACTGACAAGATGGATTTCAGAGATCTGACCGAGGCCTCTGAGATGTTTACCCCACTTAAAGGGGTGCCTTCCTTCCAGATTGCAGAGGACGAAGGGGACGAGGTGCTGATGAAGATCCCTCATGGCTTAACTGCTAAGAAGGAGAACCGCCGTAAGAGCTACCACTATGATACCCACAACAGCCAGAATGCATCCAACGAGCTGTTTGCCTTCTCTCCAATGAGAGTTCCGTTGACCGCTCCAAGGCCAAACATTCTCAACTCCCGTCCAATGGCTGACACCAACACACTGGCCGGCACCAAGAGATCGCTCATGTCCGAGCTCCAATCCCTCAGAGCCGGTAAGGAGAACGATAGCCCACTTGTTGCCAAGACGATGTCCCCAATCCAACTCTCTGCCATCGATATGGCCGCTTTCTCCAGTCCACATGCTACTGGTCACAAGCGTCGCTCCTCTCTGATTGGTTCCGAAATGGGCTCCCCTATCTCTAAGATACAGAAGATTGACGACATGTTTGACCTGTCCGCTGCTAACAATACAGTCTCACTCTCTCAAGCTGGAGACGCCGAACCAATTCCGGAAGAAGAGGAGAACAATGAGGAACTCTCCCGTATTGAACCATTTGCTGCTGATAAGGCTAACCTTTCCCCTTCATCTAGCTTCGTTATCCCAACTCAAGAAGACGAAGTTCAGCTTGATAACACCAATGACAGCGACATCGGTACCACAACCCCATCTCGTATGACTGAGCCTGTCGCTATCCGTCCCGAAACCGAACAACGCAGCAGAGTCACTAAGGAAGAAATTCTTCAACTTGACACGTCCAAATCCCCAGAGATGGATGACAGCTTTGTGGCTGAGAGTCCACTTTCTCAACACAAGAACGATTTGTTTGTTGACTTAGGCCCTATTGAAGATTATGAGCCTTCCGTCAGTCCACAAAAGCACGTTCATCTCGCCTCGCCAAGTAAGAAGCCATTCTTCACCATCTCTCAAGTCCATGAAATTCAATCAGACTTCAAACATGAGGTTGAAAAACTTGAGGAACATTTGAAGAGCAAGTCTGTCACTATTCTAGAGCTCAATGATGAAGTCAACACACACAAGAACAAGATCTATAAGCTTGAAGACGAAATCGAGTCGCTGTCTTTGCAGAAGAAGCAACTTTTGAAAGCTAACGAGTTATTGCACGCTGAACATGATATTCTTAAGGCTGACATTGTCAGCGTTGAGGCTACCGTGAAGAAACAAGAGGATAGAGTCGAGAGAAACAAGTACGTGATTGGTAAGTTCAAGGAAAGAGTCCAAGCTCTGAACTCAACTATCAAGCAGAAGGAAGTTGAGCTGACCGAACTCAAGCAAGACCTTGAGAGTAAGTCTAGGGCAATTGATTTATTGACCACCAGAGCTTCGGAATATGAAGCCCAGGCACAGAAGTTAACTGCTTCTTTGCATGAACAAACTGAGAAGACTACACAAGCTGATCAAAAGTGTGTTGACTTGGAGGCCGACATCTCTGAATTAAAGTTCGAGATTGATGGATTTGTCGCTGAGAAGGAATCACTCGCTACTGAGATCAGTGCACTTAAGCAAGCACTTGAAGCTAGTCGCTTGGATAATGAGACGCTCAAGTCTAAATTTGAAGAGGATGAAGTCCATATCAAGGAAGCCGAGACCAAATACGGTGAGCTTGATCAACAGATCGTATTACTCCAGAACACTGTCCAATCTTTGGAACAGCAGCTTGCTGATGAAAGAACTGCCGCTGATCAGGCTTTGAATGAACTTACTGCTGCTTTGATTGCTGCTCAGAAGGATGTCAACCTCAAGTCTGCCATCATTGTGGGTTTACAAGGCGCCGTATCTACGTTGAGAGCTTCAGGTACTTCCATGAAGGAGAAGTTCGAGTCTCAGGCAATTGCTTTGCAAGCTGCTATGAAGGACTTAGAGGAATCTAATGAGCTGCTTACTGTTAGAAAAGCAGAAGTTGATGAGTTGAACTTGGAGATTAAGGCTGTTCAAGGGGAGATGCAGTCTTTAAGACAAATTGTTGATGAGAAGAACATACAGATTAACGATATGAATCGCTCAATTCAAGAGTACAGTCACGCTCTAGAAGACAAGGAGCTCGTTATCCGTAAGATGGATGTTGAACTTCAGAAGCAAGAAGGTGATCATCTTGCCGAGCTTGAATCTTTCCATGCTGAGATGAGTAACGTCCAGCACATTGTCAGCGTTAAATCTAATGAGTTGTTTAAGTTGAAGGAGGAGAAAGACAAGCTCCAGAGAGAGCACGACCTTTTGAAATACGAGTCTGAGACCATCAAAGATGAGGCTATTGATTACGATACGAGAATCTCGACTTTGAAAGGTAAGCTGCAAGACTACAAGGCTGCCGCTGAAGAAGCCGAGACGCTTGCTAAAAGGCTTGAAGAGGAGAAGTTACAACTTGAAAGAGAAACCGATAAGAGACTCCAACAGTTGGCTGAAGATCTTTACATCCAGTATTCCAAGAAACATGAACAGAAGGTCCAAGTTTTGAAGAAAGGTTACGAGACCAAGTGGCAGAACAAGGTCACCAAAGCTGAAGCTGAAAATGACAAACTTAGACGTGAAATCGAAGGCTTGAAGGCACGTCTCGAGAAGGAAACTTTGGAGAAGAATGAGATCATCAAGCTCTGGGATAAGTTCAAAGACGCTGAGGCTGGTTCTGAATAATCCTCGGTGATTATTGTATTGAATCTTTATATTACTGATAGTTTATGAATGATTTTCTTTTGTATTCAGTTCTTGTGGACACTCAGTAGTACAGATAACACCTCATCACGTGACAGTATATTTCGCGCTTACTTGTTCGCGAAATCCGGTACGCCCACGACATCACGCGCAACAGCAAATGATGGGGAACTAAACTGTGGGGGAGAAAGTAAACAGGCCCCATCCTGTTTTAAAAGAAGAATCTATCAAATGACGACAGGTGCTAAACTCATTGCTCGCTCTTTGAAGCGTCTTGGTGTGTCGACCGTTTTCGGAATCGTTGGAATCCCCATTGTGGAGGTTGGAGATGCTTTGATTGAAGAAGGAGTCCGCTTCATCGCCTTCCGTAATGAACAGGCAGCTTCATATGCCGCTTCTGCGTATGGATATCTCACTGGGAAGCCAGGTGTTCTTCTCGTTGTCGGTGGTCCTGGTATAGTGCATGCGCTTGCCGGAGTTCTCAATGCCAATTCAAACAAGTGGCCGTTGCTCGTGCTCGCTGGTTCTTCAAGCTTTGGTGATGTTTCCAAAGGTGGCTTTCAAGAATTGGATCAGGTGAGTATGATGGACAAATGGACCAAGTTCACTGCCAAACCAACAAGCTATGACCAGGTTCCTGTGTTTTTGTTCAATGCTTACAAAAACTCGTTCTTCGGTACACCGGGGACAACATACATTGACCTCCCCGCAGACATTGTTGAAAATCAGCTCGACGATGAAAGGGCACAGAGACTGTTGCAAAGTATTGGAGAAGTAAAGCCAGACTACGTGCCTCGGTTCCTTCCTTCTACTGATCGCCTCCAAAGCACTGCTGAGATAATCAAAACCGCCAAATCCCCACTTGTTGTCATTGGTAAAGGTGCAGCATACTCTGGTGCTTTTAAAGAGATCCGTACTTTGGTTGAATCACATAATTTGCCCTTCTTACCAACTCCAATGGGTAAGGGAGTTGTCTCTGATCATTCGGAACTTAATGTGTCTTCTGCAAGATCGCAAGCTTTGAAATCAGCAGATGTTGTTCTTTTACTTGGAGCAAGATTGAACTGGATCCTTCATTTCGGTGAGGCCCCTCGTTACACAGATGATGTGAAGTTCATTCAAGTAGACTCCACTGCGGAGGAGATTGGTAACAACTCACCAAGCTCATTAGAACATGGGCTTGTTGGAGATCTCGGCCTAATCGCCAAAGAGCTCGACACACTGTTGGGATCGTACAAATCCCCAGGTATCGGACAGGCCATTAAGTCCACAATCACCAAAAATAACAAGTCACTCTCTGTGAAGGAATCCACAGCTGGTGCACAGCTAAACTACAACAATGTTTACAAAGTTCTTCGTGAACTCATCTCTCCACGTGAACAGACAACGATTCTTGTCAGTGAGGGAGCCAACACCATGGATGTTGCACGTATTTCTTTCCCACAGAGTGCACCAAAGAACAGGCTAGATGCTGGTACAAATGCCACTATGGGTGTGGGACTCGGTTACGCGATCTCAGCTAAGGTTGCATGTCCTGAGAAGACTGTTATTGCCATCGAAGGTGATTCCGCTTTTGGATTCTCTGCTATGGAGATTGAAACGGCTATTAGAGCACATCTTCCAATCATCGTTGTGGTTATGAATAACAGTGGGATATATCATGGTGTCCCTGAGACGGTAAGTTATGAAGAGTTTGAGAAACTGCCTTCTACGGCTTTGAGTAAAGAGACGAGATATGATTTGCTTGGTGAAAGTCTTGGTGCCGTTGGGTACACTGCCAAGACTGTTGAAGAAGTCAGTGACTCTTTCACAAAAGCATTGAAGAACAGTGACGAGGGAAAGACCACTGTCATCAACGTCATTATCTCTCCAGGCACCAAGAAGAAAGTTGGATTTGGATGGCAGAATAAGAAAGCTGTCAAGCTGTGACTTCGCTACATAATGTTACTATTTATTCATGACAACCCATTATAACGTACAATAGAAATCTATTAATAACTACTGACATCTCTTCTGGTATGCCTCCCAGCCGGCCTTTCTGTATCTCTCACCTTCCTCTGTTGGGTTTCTACCCTTGCCGAACAAACCTCTACCGACGATGATGATGTCAGTACCAGTGGCAACGACTTCATCTGGTGTACGGTACTGTTGACCGAGACCATCACCCTTGTCGTCAAGGCCGACGCCTGGGGACATGATGATCCAGTCGAACCCTTCTTCACGACCACCCATATCGTTCTGGGCAATGAAGCCAATCACAAAGTCCTTGTCAGTTTTAGCAATCTCGACTGTCTTCTTGGTGTATTCGCCTGTGGCCAAGGAACCTTTGGAACTGAGCTCAGCGAGCATGAGCAGACCACGAGGCTCTGAGGTGGTCTCCTCAGCAGCCTCTTTCAAACCTTTGACGATGCCAGCACCGGTGACACCATGGGCATTGGTGATGTCGGCCCACTGGGCGATCTTGAAGGCACCGCCAGCGTACTGTGCCTTAACGGTGTTACCGATATCGGCAAACTTGCGGTCCTCGAAGAGAAGGAAGTTGTGCTTCTCTGCGAGCTTCTTCAACGGCACGATGGTTCCTTCGAAGGAGAAGTCGTCGATGATGTCGATGTGGGTCTTCACAAGACAGATGTATGGGCCCAAAGTGTCCACAAGTTGGAGAAACTCAGCAGTAGTTCTCACATCGATGGAGGCACAAAGGTTGGACTTCTTCTGCTCCATCACCGTGAAGAGACGCTTGGCAAGCGGCGAGGCGTGGGCCTCTGCTCTCTGTGTGTAACTCAGTGTGGTGACCATTATAATAGCTCCTTCGTTTATGCCCCCACAGCTCTGTGTGTCAAGAAGATGTAGATGTTCTTTTGGTGAAGAAAAAGTTCACCGAGCGGAGATCCATATATCTGTGGGGCGGAGAGAAACTGGTAAACAGCCAACTGGAGAGTCAGTTGTGGGTACATACTGTCTTGTCGGATGCTTTCTATCACTTAACATGATTAAATGACTGTAATTCTTTATATATCAATAAAAAAGACGGTCTTCTCCAAATCCGGTAACTTTCCATATTAGGATGTTTTCCTTTGTTTCGCGAACTGCGCGCTTTTGCCTCTGAAAAGTTTTCGACATAACGGCAATCAAATGAAGCACTAAAACTGTTTAAATTACGATATCACATCACTAACTCATTCACAATGGACCAATTGAACCAAAGAGAACAGCAGCAGTTCCAGGCTCTCGTTGAGCAGAAGCAGATGAAGGACTTCATGCGTCTTTACTCCAACCTCGTTGAGCGTTGTTTCACCGACTGTGTCAATGACTTCACCTCCCAGAAGCTCACTTCTAAGGAAGAGTCCTGTATCTTGAAGTGTTCCGAGAAGTTCCTCAAGCACTCCGAGAGAGTCGGCCAGAGATTCCAGGAGCAAAACGCTGCCTTGACCCAGAGCATGCAGAGACGTTAGACACCAATATGTCTTTGTTACCATCCTTTCTTGTTTTCTTAATGATCATATAAACACATCCCCCATTTTCATGACTCTATATTACTGCTGACGCTAGAGAGGCTGGGAAAGGGCCAGGGTCCCTGTTTTCCCCCCCCCCCCCCCCTCAATGCACCTGTTAACGGATCGCTGCACGCACTTCATTTGTTCTGTACATATATAAACGATTTTCTCTCCGAACAGAATATGTAGAATGCCATTATTTTTATTAGTACAATTAGCAAAAGTCATCATTATCATCATCATTTCTCTTCAGCATCTTTAAACATCTTGATCATGTCATCAGTAGCAATCTGCATTTCCTTTGCCCATTTATAAACATCTGTATCACTTCTGTTGTACATCACAGCATTGGCAAACATTAACAAGATCTCTTTTTCCAATTCATCACTGTTCTGGATCTTACCGTTTTTGATCATGCTTTTAATGGTCTTCAGATCACGAGGTTCTTTGATCAAAGAGTAATACTCTGGTGCAGATGATTCGTTGACAGGTTGTAAGAAAGTTGAGGCATATTTGTACGATGAGATTTGTGCAATGAGTGGGTTTGCCATATGTTGAAGACGTTTGTTTGGTGTCACCGTTGGTTTTGTCAATGCATCATTCTTACGTAATTTCTTCTTCATTGGACCAGTTTCCGTTTCATCCTCACGAGTCGATCTCTTCTTAGAATCATCACTTGCCGGAATTGGAGATGATGGCTGTGGTTCAGATTGGGCATCCACCATCTTTTCGTCTTTAGCATCCGAATGATCGGATTCCGTTTGTTCATCTTCATCTTCATTAGCTGGTTTTTTGGTCTTTGACACTTTTGGAGACTTGACATATGTAATTGGAACAGTCGGTCTTGTCTGTTTAGTTGGCGTTGCAGGTCTCTCAGCATTGCTCTCCTGCGATTCTATACTCTTAGCATCTTTCTCCGATGATGATGGTGGTTCAACAACTTTTTCTTCTTCTTCTTTGACTCTCCCAGATCTAGTAACAAGTGGAATTGAAGGTGAAACACCTGTTGACGCGGTAGACTTCTCAGTTGAGGGTTCAACGGCACTTTCGGCATTCCCATCAATGTGAGTTTCCCCCTCCTGATTCTCCCCATTAACTTTGGCGTCTTCTTGCTTCCCATTTGCCTCCACTTGAGGTGTATCATCCTCCTTCAATGACTCCATAGGTGCTGTAGATGCAGGTACTGACTGTGTGTCTGTAGATACTGTCTGTGGTGCATCTCCTGATTGTGCTGAGTCAGGTGCAGAGATGGTTGCTTGTGTATCTGGTCGTGATGAGGAGGAGTCTTGAGCGGGTTGGTCCGGTTGTTGTGCTGTGGTAGGTTTCTCTTGTGAAGGTGGTTGGTCTTGTGTAATAGTAGTTGGCTTCTTCTGTTGGATCGCCTGGAGTGGGATTGACTTCTGTTGTGGTCTCTTCTGCAATGGTATCGTCTGTGATGGTGTTTGTACAGGGGTCTTTTCGTTGAACTCAGAGATGATGACATTGTCAAGCTCTCCCTTTTCAATCAATGCAATCTCAGCCAACTTCTTCTTGTAAAGTTGTTCATCGTGTCTCACGCCACTTAGCACCGTGTCGTGGTAACTTCTATAGACGTCTGCAATCAACTTCTGGAACTGCTGTCTAGAGATGTTGAGTTTGAAGAAAGGGCTTCCCTCACCGAGAATCTCAATCTCAGACGAACGGAACATCTTGGTGATGGCCAGCACCACCTCGCGTCTGGTGACAGGTGTCGTGGTGTCAATCTCCGGGGTAATCTCGTTCATCTGGCTCCTCACCATGCGGATGAGTGGGTTTGTGTTGATGACATTGGCCATGTCGTCCAAGTTGACCACCTGCTTAATGGACTTGTGAACGAACGACTCGACAACACGCAGCACAACAACTTGGAAGGACGGCACCTCGAAGATGCTTGCCGGCTGCTCTCTGTCAATGGCTTCGCCTGTGCTCGGCATAGCTGTCTTTTTTCGTGTTCCAACTTCTATATATAAAAGGGTTGGTCCTCGTTCGCTTTTGTTTACCGTCCCTGGAAGGCTAAAAAAGTTCATGTTCGCGAAGAGTGCCAAGGGCTCCGTAACCATCGCGAAATCCAAGGACGCGTCAGCTTTTATACCAGTTTACGCGTTTGCAACTCATTAAAGCCAGTGATTTCACAGGCTTATATACAAACACACAATGGTTGCCATCCCACAGCATTTGCCGATCCCGATGGAGATGATGGGTGATTTTGAGAATCTCCAGGACGAGTCTCTTTCCCTTGAAGATCTCAAGGACACCGAGAAGGACATCCTCAACGCTGCCATGGAGTTCTTGGAACAGATCATCGCTGATGAGCCCGGTTATGAGAACAAAGCCATCGATAGGCTTGCCCCTTTGAAGAGTCTCTTGCAGTCGTTTGAAGACATTGTTCAGGCACAAGAAAGTACTCGTCAGTTTCGTCAACTGTTTGACTCTACAAAGCGTTTGGTGCGACAGCAGAATAGAGAGTATAGGGAGTTGACAATCGAGTCGTTGGACACATTTGCAAGAATGAACCCGGATGAGGTGATGTTCTCTAGGATCTTGGAGAAGAAAATGAGTGAGGTGACGCCTGTTGATGTGAGGAGGAAATATCGTGATAACCAGGACTATGTCTTCTTGAAGAACGCCGCTTTTATCTTGGACCACCCCGAGGATCCACTTCCAGATGATAACGAGGATGATGACATCCAAATTGAAGGTGGTAAAGTCGATTTGAAGTGTCCAATTGTGATGAAACTTTATGAAAACCCATTGGTGAGTTTGAAATGTCATCACGTCTTCAGTAAAGAAGGTGTCGATGGTACTTGGCAAAACAGTCAAATTCAACAGAAGTGTCCAATCCCAGGTTGTGATCAACGTTTGCGTAAAAACGATTTCCAACCTGATAAGTTGATGAACCTTCGTGTGAAAGCCTACCAGAGACTTCAGAAGAAAAAACAGGATTCTGTGCAATACGAGAGGTTATAACCTATCTCAATATTTTTATTCTCTTCTGGTGTTTAAATGACTGAATTTATGGTGTCATATGTACTATTTCTATGTAAATTGAATGGTTATTCACTAGGCGTTATGGTATAAATTCTGCCATTTTCGCGTGCAAATAGGCTCCACACCAAAATCAGCCACGATCTTTCGATGAGTCTTCCGGTATAAAAACACGACCATAACCCCACACAATTAGCGTCACTTATTGACACTAAAAGAATGCTAAGGACACGTTCATTGGGCTGCTCGAATGTCCGTGGTGTGCTTTTCCCGCACCGTCAACGGTTCACCAGAGCACAACATACACTTCCTCCAAACCTCGCCCAACTGCTGAAATCACCTCCACTCAACGAACAACTAACTGTGCACGGTTATGTCAAGTCTGTTCGTTCATTGAAGAAAGTTGCATTCGTCGACCTCAACGACGGCTCTACGTCGTCGAATTTGATGTGTGTTCTATCGCCTCAACAGAGTGGTGAACTCAAGACCGGACAATCTGTGTCATTGACTGGGAAATGGATCCAATCCAAGGGCAAAGAACAGGCTTATGAGTTCAAGATTTCACCTGGAGAAGAGAACGTGAAGATCATTGGAACAGTTCCCGAGACATATCCTCTTCAGAAGAAGCTCCATACCCTTCAATATTTAAGAACACTACCCACATTACGTTGGAAGACCTCGTATCTCTCCTCCATCTTACGCTTCCGCTCATTCATCGACACAAAAGTACACGATTTCTTTAGCAAAGAAGGTTTTTACAAGACAACACCACCAATTGTCACTGCTTCGGATTGTGAGGGAGCTGGTGAACTTTTCCAAATTGAATCTAGATCCGTTCTTGAAGATAAGAAGAAACCACCTTTTTTTGGTAAGAATGCATACCTCACCGTGTCTACACAGTTGCATTTAGAAGTGTTATGTGCCGCTCTTGGTAAAGTTTGGACACTGTCACCAACTTTCAGAGCAGAAATGTCCGATACGAACAGACATCTCGCTGAGTTTTGGATGCTTGAAGCTGAGATGGCATTCATCGACAACGTTCACCAATTGACGAGATTCACTGAACGTATGATCAAACACATTGTTAAAGACCTTGTTGAAGATGTCAACGGTGTTGCCACCGACTTGTTGAAGAGTCAGAGATCTACAGATGACGTTGACCAAGTTGTGGCAAAACTACAAAAAAGATGGGAATCATTGTGTGAGACACAATGGGCAAGTGTCACTTATACGGAGGCACTCGAAATATTGAAGACATCTGGTAAAGATTTTAAGATCCCATTGAAGTATGAGGATGGTTTAGCTTCTGAACATGAGAAATGGCTTGCAGCAGAGTTTTTCAAAGGACCTGTCTTCGTTACAGATTACCCTAGGGAGATTAAACCTTTCTACATGCGTTTGAATGACGATAAGCAAACAGTTGCATGTTTTGACCTTTTGGTTCCCGATGTTGGAGAGATCATTGGTGGTTCGGTGAGAGAACACGATCTCTATGTCTTGGAGAAAGAGATCGAAGATAGAGGGATGAAAAGGGAGGAATTGGAGTGGTACATGTCCACGAGGGAGAATGCTACAATTCCACATGGTGGATTTGGACTCGGGTTTGAACGGTTGGTGTGCTATTTGTCAGGTGTCGAGAACGTTAGAGACGTTGTCCCCTTCCCAAGAGCACACGAGGAGTGTGAGGCTTAACCCGTCTTGTATATAAACCAATAAATCCATAGATAGATGAATCTGATGGTTAAAGGTTATAGATGAAAGAGATGAGGCCCGAGCGAGTTCGCGGAAATCCGAACCTCATCATCGCTCCTTCAACACTTTTTAGAAGGAACAAAAAGACCCCTTTGGAGCAGCTACAAAAAAACAACCGTCCAATGCCCGCCGATGCTGTGCGACAGCAGCCCTCAGACGAGACACAGACAGAGCTCACCACCAAGAACACGCGGCTTGTGGGTGCCTCCACCGCGGGAGTACGGGCCATCATCTACCAGATCACGACGCTCTATCTCAGAACACCGCCGGCGAAGCTCTTCCGCCCGACACGGGTCGATTACATGGCTGTTACACGGCTGTTTGTGCATGGGGACACCAAGGACACTAAGAGACGTGGCTACTCGTTTGCCAGGGACTCATCGCTCGGCGTGCTCATCAGCGCCGTGAAGAAGTATGGCTGGAGATTTATCCCCGAAAGGGTTTTACCACCACTTGTCGCCAACAGTGCCACTGGGATTGTGCTGTACACGTCGTATCTTACATCTTTGCAATACTTCAACGACGGTAAGTCCAATTTTTTGGAGAATCCATCGCCTTGGGATACATTCCGTGCCGGGTTCGTTGCTGGTACTTTCCAATCCATCGCTGCTGCCCCGATAGATGCCATTTACGCACGTTCCAGTGCCTTGGAGTTGTTAAAAGGTGATCACCAAAACTTGTGGAAGTTTGGCTTACAAAAATTGAAAGACGTTGGGTTCTCCGGAGTGTTTGCCGGTTACAGTCTCAGTTTCATCAAAGAAAGTGTCAGTTTCGCCATCTATTTCTCCACATTCGAAACTATTAAGAACCAGATGTACAGATTAACAAGGGATAACATCATAAGCTATTATTTTTACAAAGAAAAGATACGTACATGGGATTTCCAACTCGATCGTGAAGAATTCGGTGAAAAGATTAAGCATCAAAAGAGGTTTAAAGTGTTAAGAACGACGTTTGTCTTCATTGCCGGTATCGCTGCATCATTCTCATTACACTTGGTTCAATACCCTATTACCAAGATCCAAAACATCCATTTCTCAAGGCTCGAGGCATTTGATTACTATAACGTGGGGAAACATAAGGGGAAACTTTTGACAATCTATTATAACACTTATGTCGACACTCTGGACCATATCTTATTCATCCAGAGAAATTCCAAACTCAGTTGGTCAAGTTGGCTATACAAAGGTTTCAGAAGACACGCGTTGACAACAATCCCTTCTACAACTGTTGGTCTCGTTGTGCTGGAAGCCTTGAGAACTAAGATGGCTGATGAAATTATCGATGCTCATGAACCTTTCGGTGCTTGATCACGGAACTCTTACATGTATATATACGGTAATTAAAGGCGTCTATTTGGTTTTTTCTATATCTTTCTTGTTTGATAAGCTCTGAAAGACCCCCATACTAGCTTCCAATATGGGTTCCCGATCTTGTTGTTGACTAAATCAAAGTCAAACTTCTCCAAGGATTTGAGATATCCTGCCAATGGCACAGCGTTCATGAAGGGCACAAAGAGACAATCGGGTAATGATCTTTTCCATGACTTGGATCTCTGTTTGATTAATTCATCGGTTGTTGTCTGTGTGATGTCTTTTGTTAACTTCTTAACTTCTTCCAACTTCGATCTCGCGGTGAGTAAATGGTCATTAGCAGTGATACAAGTCTCATAAACAACATCTTTCAACTTGGACTCCACCTCTTTATCTTTGATATGACCTTGGTACAATCTCAAGACATCTTCTTGTGATAATTCAAACTTTGACATGATATCAATTGGCAGATAACACTTGTCATAAGCCTTTGCATTATACTCTGTGGCAAGAACAATTGAAGCAACACCCGTTGCTTGACCCAAATGTGCACAGATCTCAATGATTCGATCTCTCAATGTCTCATTAGACTGAACTAATGCCACCGTGGAAGGGGAGAGTTGATCTGAAAGTAACAGGTTCTGTACAAGGTAGTTCAATTGAGAATATAAACCCTCGCCATATGAACATAGATCATCAACGGTTTGGAATTGTTGTCTTTTCAAGAATCCATTTCTAGACAACAGAATTTGATCAAAGTATGAGATGTCCAAGTTCAATCCTTTCCTTAAAGAGTCTCTTAGCAACAATGCAACGGGCTCACCAATGACTTGATCTGCAAAGGGGTTCTGGAACACCTTGTAGAGCAATTCTTCCCAGAACTTGACTCTCAAGTCGGTGGAGCTTACACCAATGGTACTTCTCAGCTTCTTGTTCACTTGTGAGTCCTGGTTTCCGGAGATTTTCGAGACTTCGATGTTGAAAGCCCTCAAAGCGATGAAGCAATCCCTTGCCGGTTCTGGGACGTATGCGGAGAGCACGTAGGAGGACTTATCGTATGATCGGAGCGACTCGGTACACGCCTTACGGGCATTCGCCACCTGCACAGAGTATGAAGAGACAAACCTCCTGGAGACTCCAATTGGCTGTTTCAATGGCCTCAGCATCGCTATTATTCCGTTGCAATTTGTGGAGAAACAAAGGAATAACTCTTTGCCCCGCACTCTTGGCGGCACTCGGGGAAAATCCGCGAACTCGTTTTATACACCAAACATAAGGGCACTTTCTTCGGCTATCAACGTTACTTTCAAGAACGGTTCATATACCAATGGAATCCCAATTGTTGAGCCGAAGCATTGGAGACACAGGGACACGGCAGTTCCAGCAGCTTGTTACGGAGGCGTTGTACTATGACATCGAGGCCCTGGACAAGCCTCGTTTCCCGTTGAAGAAGACCATCTCGTCCATAACGTGTCTAGATTTTGAACGTACCAGTGGACAATTCTTACTCTCCGGTGGTGCAGACACCTCGATTAGACTATGGAGAGTTGGAACGACGAGATCTACACAGATTGGTAACGTTAATAAGAACACAGGTGGACACTCCTTTGGAATCACAGGGATACAATGGTGGCCATTCGATTCCGGCATGTTTCTCTCGAGTTCTTTCGACACCACGGTGAGAGTATGGGATACAAACACATTGGAAGAAGCATTTATGTTTGAACTTGAAAGTAAAGTCAACTGCTTTGACATCTCGTCGACGGGGCAACACTCACTCATTGCTACTGGTGCTGATAGTACACACGTTCGAGTGCTGGATCTGCGAACGACATCTGCTGCACATAGTCTTAGTGGTCATAACGGTACAATTCTGAGTTGCAAATGGAGTCCCGTGAATCCACACATGCTCGCCACGGGGAGTTCAGAAGGTGAAGCCAGGTTATGGGACATCAGGAAAACTTCATCTTGTTTTGCACAGTTGGATGTTTATCGTACAGATAAGGACTCGGCCGTCGTCGCTAATAAGAGTAAGAGAATCGGTGTGTTGAAGAGCTCGGTTAAAGCCCATGCCGGAGGTGTTAACGGTCTTTGCTGGCTCGATAACGGCAGAACTCTGATCTCTACAGCTACAGATGAGAAGATCCGAGTATGGGATCTCGATACCCCCGGGGGTGTTAACACCTTGCTAAACTTTGGTCCTTTTGTGAAAAACAAGTCTCCGATCTCCAAACCCATTGTGGTGAGTCCCGTCCAAGAAACAGAGGTGCAATATCTATGGTACCCTTCGGATAACGGTGAAATACTCGTGTTTCGAATGGGGGATGGGAAACTGATGTCGAGATTGCGGAGAAGTCTCCAGGACAACGTGCGCTCCACCTGTTTGACCTATGCCGGTGGAAGCAGCGCCACCTACTTCTCAGGAACCGTGGACGGCCGTATCGTAGTGTGGGGACCTAAAAAGGAGCCTTTGTCCGATGATGAATAGATGTTATAATGAATGAACGAACTGAAATAAAATTGGTGGCGGATAAGCAACTGAAAAGATCGCGGATAAATTTATTCCTCCAGCTCCTCTCCACCAACTTGTCCAAAAAGGGCAATACCAAACAAAGCACCAATGAGCGACGAGGAGAGTGTGTACGAGACAGACTACGAGATGGGTCCCGGTGGTGCTGGCTCTGACAGCGGTGCCGGTGGTGCCGAGGCTGGGCTGGAAGGCATGGGCGTACGGTTGATGGAGCAGACGTCGCTCGAGAACAAGATCCAGGCAAACGCCACCCGTCTCTTCACCGAAAGGGAGATTGAGCTCGACAGGAAACGTCTCGAGAAAGCACGTCAGCAACTGAACAAGGCGCAGTTCGAGCTCAGGAAGCTTGAAGAACGGCTCAACAACCCACGAACCAGAATCTCACAGAAAGAGGAGCTCAGAGAGCAGATCAAAGAGTGGAAGAAGTTACACATCGACACCGCAACACAGGACATCGTTGATATCCAAGAGCGTCTTAGTCGCTATACCAACGGCTCCTCTGATTCTGCTGCAGCAGAAGGTGGAAGGCTGCCCAATGAGACCGAGAAGGACTACCTCATCAGAACGGGTAAGATCACGGCTTTTGGTAACCAGGCTGGGTTCGTCGTTGAAGAGGACGATAAGCACCAGGAGCAGTCTGTTTCTCACCAGAACTTACGTCTTCCGGGATTCGCAGCTGGTGTTGGGAAAGTTTTGAAAGAGGCCCAAGAATCTGTTGGGGACGAGGAAGTTGCTCTAAGTGAAGGCTCAGAAACGGAGACAGACGATGAAGTTCCACGACGCAAGAACAAGAAGGCCAAACTTCTCACAGATGATGAGATCAGAAACGTTGATGACGGTGTCGAAGGCTTCTACCAAGACAGACTCCACACATGGGTGCATAGACGTTCCAAGTTACGACAGCAAGACACCGACAAGGAAACTCCCGAATGGCTCAAACCACACCCTACCAACCCGGATGCGGTGCTCAATGACGATTACAAAGTCCCAGGTGACATATACCCGTCACTCTTTGACTATCAGAAAACTGGTGTCCAATGGTTGTATGAGTTATACCAACAAGAACACGGTGGGATCATTAGTGATGAGATGGGTCTCGGCAAAACCATTCAGATCATCGCCTTCCTTGCAGGTTTGCACTACTCGGGTAAACTTGACAAGCCCGTACTCGTTGTCTGTCCTGCTACTGTTATGACCCAATGGGTCAACGAGTTCCATACCTGGTGGCCTCCTCTACGAACCATGGTGTTACACTCCATAGGTTCAGGTATGGGCGTGAAGGGCAAAGAGGATGATTTCGAGGCACAGTTGGATCTTGAAGCTGAGGAGGAAGATACAAACGTGAAGAAGACAATTCAATCCGTGAGAAATGCTTCCAATGCAAAACACATGATCGATACTCTCATTGAGAAAGGTCATATCCTCATCACAAGCTATGTCGGTTTGAGAATCTACGAAGATCAACTCTTGAACATCAACTGGGGCTATGTCGTGTTGGATGAAGGTCACAAGATAAAGAATCCAAATTCTAACATCACCATCCTCTCTAAACGACTCAAGACACACAATAGAGTCATTCTCTCCGGTACACCGATCCAGAACAACTTGATTGAGCTTTGGTCTTTGTTCGATTTCATCTTCCCAGGTCGACTTGGAACTCTACCCATTTTCCAAGATGAGTTTGAAGAACCTATTAAGGTTGGAGGCTATGCAAATGCAACAAACTTACAAGTGAAAATTGGCTATCAGAAAGCTGTGATCTTGAAAGAACTCATCCAACCTTTTTTACTTAGACGAATGAAGATGGATGTGGCAAGAGACTTACCATCAAAGCAAGAGTTTGTCCTCATGTGCCGTTTGACCAAATATCAAAGAGATAAGTACTTGGAGTTCTTGAGATCCATTGAGGCAAAAGCCAATAACTACTTAGGTGCCATTGGAACTTTGAGAAAGATCTGTAATCATCCAGACTTGGCTGACGTTCATTTCTTAGAAGGTCAGACAAACTATGGTGATCCTGCTAGATCGGGTAAGTTACAAGTTGTTAAGTCGCTTCTGCCATTGTGGAAACAACAAGGTCATAAAGTTCTACTTTTCACTCAAACTAAGCAGATGATGTTCATTTTGGAGAAGTTCTTGAGAAAGACTATGGGTCCAGGGTATAAGTATATGAAAATGAGTGGTGAGACAAACATTGCTAAGAGACAGGACATGATTTATGCTTTTAACAATGAGGATTATGATCTGTTCCTCTTAACCACAAAAGTTGGTGGTCTTGGTGTCAACTTGACAGGTGCTGATAGAGTTATCATCTTTGACCCTGATTGGAATCCTTCTACCGATTTACAAGCCAGAGAACGTGCTTGGAGATTAGGACAGAAGAAAGAAGTGTTAATCTATAGACTTGTCATTGGTGGTTCAATTGAGGAGAAGATTTACCACAGACAGATTTTTAAACAGTTGTTGACTGACAAGATCTTGAAAGATCCTAATCAGAAGAGATTTTTCAAGAACAGTGAACTTCATGACCTATTCACGCTTTCTGACTTTGATGAATCAAGTGAGATGGATGTTGGTCTTGGCCACACCACAAAGAAGCAAGGCTCCGATGATCTAGGACAGATCAGACAGCTAAGTGGTGTGACTAAGCTAGAGAAGTTCAAAGAGAGTGAGAAGAAAGAGACCGAGGAGGAGAGATTGATGGGTGGGCTGTTCAAGAACGACACTGTTTCACAAGCTTTGAAACATGATGAAGTGGTCATTGGTCATTCCAAACCTCAAGATGATTTCGTTGAGAGGGAAGCTAGAAGAGCTGCCCAAGAGGCGCTTGATGCTTTGAAGAAGTCCCGTAAACAGGTGAAGAAAGCAGGTTTGGGTGTGCCTACATTCACTGGTAAGGCCGGTTCTGCTGGTAAGGGCTTTACTCTTGCAAAATCGAGAATTGGCTTGGGAAATTCAAAAGTATCCAAACAGTCTTCATCTTCCATCCTTGCCAATTTGAAGAAGAACAAAGAGAAGAGTGCAAGTCCCTCACCAGCTTCGGGAAATCCAGAAAATGCTAAGATGATCAGTGATATGCAAGAATACCTGTCCAAGCAACCAGACTTCTTTGCAAAGTCTGGTGAAATCTTAACCGCTTGCAAATTGGAGATCAGCGATAAGAAAGACCTCACAATGGTTCGTTCGATGCTCAAAGGTATTGCAAAGTGGGATGGTGTTAGATCAGGGTGGATCTTAAATGATGAGTTCAGGGATAAATGACGAGTTAATTGGACTGTACTTAGATAATGTTTTATGACTATACGATGTAATTCTACAAATTGCTGATTCACCTCTAGAAAACCTCCAGATTAAAATATCATAAAGAGTGGAGAGCTTTGACTGTACAAGAGAAAAAGGCAAGCTGACCATAAACACAGGAGAAACCGAACCATGCAAAAGAAAACCAAAAAGATGATGTAGTGATAGAATTAGTAGGAACGGCCAAACATGGTGTAGTTGATGGCCTTCTTACCACACTTAACACACTTGGTGTCTGGTTTCATTTCTGGTTGTTCGAATGGAATACAAAGAGACTTGGCACCCATAGATGGGGCCTTCTCATCAACTTCCTCTTCCTCACCATCGTTCTTCTTAGCAGAAGAGTCCTTGATGTCCTCCTCACACTCCATCTCACCACACCATGGAGACAAGATAACGTTCTTAGCGTTCAAAGCTGGAACGAAGTCAGCCCAGTCCTCAACGACAACTCTGTGGGTGTCGAAAGACTCCTTAGCCTTAGCAAACAAGTCCTCGTGCAACTGATCCAAGATCTTTGGAATCTCAGACTCCAACTCGGCAATGGCAACGGTGTACTTCTTAGAGTCGTTACGTCTAACAACGGTAACGGACTTCTTCTCCAAATCCTTTGGACCGAACTCAACACGGATTGGCAAACCCTTCAACTCCCAATCGGAGAACTTCCAACCTGGAGAGTAGTTATCACGGTAATCACCAATGGCTCTAATGCCAGCCTTCTTCAAAGCATACTCAATGTCCTTAGCACCTTCCTTGATAGCATGTTCTTGCTCCTTGGAGGTCTTAGCAGTGATACCAACTGGGATAACAACAGCCTGGTATTGAGAGACTCTAGGTGGGATAACCAAACCCTTGTTGTCAGAATGGACCATAACCATGACACCAATGACACGAGTAGAGAGACCCCAAGAGTTTTGCCAAGCGAAAAGCTTTGGCTTCTGTGGACCTTCTGGGTTTTCAACAACAATGTTGAACATCTTGGAGAAGTTCTGACCCAAACAGTGAGAAGTAGCACCTTGGATACCACGACCAGTGGCTGGAATGTAACCTTCAACGGTAGTGGTGAAGTAACCACCGGCAAACTTCTCCTTCTCGGTCTTCTTACCCTTAACAACTGGGACGGCAAGCAAATCTTGGTAGATGCTAGCGTAGTGGTCCAAGATCTGCATGACTTCGTCGTTAGCCTCCTCGAAAGTGAGGTGAGCAGTGTGACCTTCCTGCCACAAGAACTCTCTTGTTCTCAAGAATGGCTGTGGGTGCTTGAACTCCCATCTGACAACGGAGTTCCATTGGTTCAACTTAAGTGGCAAATCTCTGTGCGACTGGATCCACTTGGCGTAGTATGGGTACATGACGGTCTCGGAAGTTGGTCTAATGGCGATTGGCTCATCCAACTCGGAGGAACCAGCTCTTGTAACCCAAGCAACTTCTGGAGCGAAACCTTCAATGTGGTCCTTCTCCTTCTCCAAAACTCTCTGCGAGACGAACAATGGGAAAGCACAGTTCTTGACACCCATAGCTTTGATTCTCTCGTTGAAGAAGTCCTGGATAACCTCCCAAATGGCGTAAGAAGCTGGTCTCATGATGTAACAACCGGAGACATCGTAGTAATCGAGCATTTCACCCTTGGTCAAGATCTGCTGGTACCAACCTGGGAAGTCGAGGAACTTATCAACGGTAACACCGATCAATTTAGCGTCGAGGGCAGCATCGTTCTTCTTTGGAGCAGCAGCCTCTTTCTTAGCAGCTGGGGCAGCTGGAGCTGGAGCAGCGGAGAAGTCAACGGTGATCAATTCAACACCGGTGGATTGCAAGTAGCCGAGAAGGTCCTTACCGGAGATGGCAGCCTTGGAAGACTCGGTGGAAAGCTCGTAGGACTCAGCATCGGAGATAGCCTGATCGATGAGCACCTTGATCTTACCGGCGTGATCCTTGGTGATGGAAGCTGGGGAGAATTCTTTAGCGGAGACACCGAAGAACTCCTGGACGAGGTCCTCCTTGGCGAGACGAGGCTCCTTAACGCCGGCGGCGGCGGCGATGGCACCACCTGGAGTCTGGGTTGTCTGGAGAGCGACGACGACGACTGGCACCGGGACGGCAGTCTTAGCGGTCTTTGGCTTGAAGACGAGAGCCTTGGTGGCGTTGGCGCCCTCAGCGGAGACCTGTGCGAGGGAGAGCTGTGCAAGAGCTGCTTCAAGAGCCATTTTCTTAGCAGGTTATTGGCGTGGAGTTGGTGGTGATGGTGAAGTAATGTCAAAATTGATAACTGTGCCCTGGGCTTTTCTTTCATGATCTCAACCATGGCCGATGGAAAAGATGTGGTGTCCGGGTGTTGAAATGGAGCTCGGAGTTCGGTGCGCGAAGCCGGGGGCCTTAATGTACATCAAGCACAGCTTGGTAGATGTTATGAGTCATCTGATTGTTTGCTTGAGTGAAATATCATTCAATTGCTTGGTATATGTGGTTGCCTCTTTAGATAACGACCCCCAAGCTTTGTAGGGTAACCCATTTTTCTGGTAAGGGCACGCTCCGCCATTGGTCGCGCCCGCGCCCGCGATGACTCGACCAAAGCGATTTCCGATTGGGAACGCGGACGTTATAATCGTTACAAATTCCCCAAAACTTCCCTCTCTCTCTCTTCCACAACTTCAAAACACATAGAGAAAGATGTCCGTGTTCTACATCAACGAGTCCACTGGAGCCGATGTCCCGGGCGCCGGCTCCCAGGAAAAACCATACAAGACCGCTGCCTACGCAGTGTTTGAACATGAGAGTGCCGAGAGTGAGCATCTCCAAGTGTACAAGAAGGACGAGGAGAGTGAAGGATATGCCCCAATCTCCCCTTCCGCTTACAAGAAGGCCAAGAAGGGTGCTGAGTCCCTCAAGAAGAAGGCCGAGAAGGCCAAGATTGCCGAAGAGCAGAGACTCAAGAAGGAGGCTGACGATGCTGCTAAGAAGCTCGCTGCCATGAACATTGAGATCAAAGAAGATGAGTCTCTTCCAAAAGCCATCAAGTCCAAGATCAACGGATTGGATGTCGGTAAGAGATACAAGGTGTCTGGTTGGATCCACCGTTTCCGTTTGCAGAAAGGTCTCGCCTTCATCGTTCTTAGAGACGGTTCCGGCTACCTTCAAGCTGTCTTGTCCGGTGATTTGGCCGCTGCTTATCAAACACAGACTTTAACTTTGGAATCTACTGTGACTTTGTACGGTACCGTTCAGAAATTGCCTGAAGGTAAGCAGGCTGCCGGTGGTATCGAACTCGTTGTCGATTACTACAAAGTCATTGGCCTCGCCCCAGGTGGTGATGAAGCCTTCACTAACAAGGTTCAAGAAGGTACCGACCCATCATTGCTCTTGGATCAGCGTCATTTGACCTTGCGTGGTGAGACCCTTAGTGCCGTTATGAAAGTTCGTGCCGCTTTCTTGAAAGCTATCAGAAGAGTTTATGACGAGGAGGAACTCACCGAGGTTACCCCTCCATGTATGGTTCAGACACAGGTTGAAGGTGGTTCCACTTTGTTCAAGTTGGATTACTACGGTGAGGAGGCTTACTTGACCCAGTCCTCGCAATTGTACTTGGAGACATGTCTCGCTGCCCTTGGTGACGTTTACTGTATCCAAGAATCTTTCAGAGCTGAAAAATCCCACACTCGTCGTCATTTGTCCGAGTACACCCACATTGAAGCCGAATTGGTTTTCCTCACATTTGAAGAAATGCTTTCCCACATTGAAAGAGTCATCACCAAGTCTGTCCAATACACTTTGGAAGATCCAGTTGCCGGTCCATTGGTCAAGCAGTTGAACCCAGATTTCGTGCCACCAGCCATGCCATTCAAGCGTATGGAGTACATTCACGCTTTGGAATGGTTGAACGAGCACGGTGTTAAAAACGAGGAAGGTGAAGAATTCAAGTTTGGTGATGATATCGCTGAGGCCGCTGAACGTCAAATGACTGACGCCATTGGTGTCCCAATCTTGCTTACCCGTTTCCCAGCTGAGATCAAGTCCTTCTACATGAAGCGTTGTGAAGATGACACACGTGTCACTGAGTCCGTTGACGTTCTCATGCCAACAGTTGGTGAAATCACTGGTGGTTCTATGCGTTCCGAGGGTCTCGAGGAGTTGATTGAAGGTTTCAAGAGAGAAGGTATTACCGATTTGGATGCTTACTACTGGTTCATCGATCAGAGAAAGTACGGTACCGCTCCACACGGTGGTTACGGTTTGGGTACCGAACGTATCTTGGCTTGGCTCTGTAACAGATTCACCGTCAGAGACTGTTCATTGTACCCAAGATTCTCTGGAAGATGTAAGCCATGATTTTCCAGTGTTATGTGTTTTGTAATAGATTTGGCCCTAGCTCTGTAAACTATCAATGTAGTCAGTCGCTAGTAGTAGATATACATATTGTAATCACTAGTTAGTGTCGATGCCTTTGAATGTCGTATACATTCAATTGAGTCAAAGACTAGAAGATAGGATTATAGTACAGCGCCTTAAGCGGAGCTCTCCATGACTTGCACTTAACGGTGAACCGGCGTGCTCTCCATGACTTGCACTTAGGGGTCACAACGAACAACGACAAACACTAACGCGCGCAGATAAGATCTCCACACTGTGATGATTCCTTTAACAATACATCGCTCAATGGAATCAATTGATATTGAACATCTCTATGAACTTAGCGCTAATAAAGATGTATAAAACATAGAAACCTGGATAAATTTTCCAACACCCGGACATCTCGAAGAGTGAATCATCGACGGCCGACGGCGCGCGAGTCTCGAAAGAAGATAAACCCATCCACTGAAAAATTGTGACTCTTTACCTTTTACTCTTCCTGATACAACAATCAAAAGCAAACAAACTGATATGTCTGAACAAAAGCCAGCTAAGCTCTGGGGTGGCCGTTTCACCGGTGCCACTGACCCGCTTATGAACCTTTACAATGCCTCTCTCCCATATGACAAGAAGATGTACGCTGCCGACATCGAGGGTACCAGAGTCTACACCACCGGTCTCCAGAAGATTGGTCTCCTCACCTCCGAGGAGCTCAGTGAGATCCACCGTGGTCTTGAGATCATCAAGGAGGAATGGGCCCAAGGAACTTTCGAGGAGAAGGACGGTGATGAAGATATTCATACCGCTAACGAGAGAAGACTCGGAGAGATCATTGGCCGTCAAATCGCCGGTAAAGTCCACACTGGTCGTTCCAGAAACGACCAGGTCGCTACCGATATGAGAATCTACGTTCGTGAAGAACTCACAAAGCTTTCAGCTTTCTTGAAGGATCTCATCCTTACCATTGTCAAGCGTGCCGAATCTGAAATTGACGTCCTCATGCCAGGTTATACACATTTGCAAAAAGCTCAGCCAATCCGTTGGGCTCACTGGCTCTCTATGTACGCCACTTACTTCACCGAGGATTACAAGCGTTTGCAAGAGATCATTCAAAGATTGAACGCTTCCCCATTGGGTGCTGGTGCACTTGCCGGTCATCCATATGGTATCGATAGAGAGTTCTTGGCTCAAGAACTTGGTTTCAACAGTGTCATTGGTAACTCCCTCACCGCCGTTTCTGACAGAGATTTCGTCGTCGAGACCATGTTCTGGTCATCTTTGTTCATGAACCACATTTCCAGATTCTCCGAGGATTTGATTATTTATTCTTCTGGTGAGTTTGGTTTCATCAGATTGGCCGATGCTTACTCCACTGGATCTTCTTTGATGCCTCAGAAGAAGAACCCAGACTCCTTGGAGTTGTTGAGAGGTAAATCTGGTCGTGTCTTTGGTTCCCTTGCCGGTTTCTTGATGTCCATCAAGTCCATTCCATCAACATACAACAAGGACATGCAAGAGGATAAGGAACCTCTCTTTGACTCTTTGACCACCGTTGAGCACTCCGTCTTGATCGCTACTGGTGTCATTTCTACTCTTTCTATCAACAAAGAAAAGATGGAAGCTGCACTTACCATGGACATGCTCGCCACCGATCTTGCCGACTATTTGGTTCGTAAAGGTGTCCCATTCAGAGAGACTCACCACATCTCTGGTGAGTGTGTCAAGGTTGCTGAAGATGAGGGTCTTTCCGGTATTGATCAACTCTCTATCGATCAGTTCAAGCAAATCGACGCTAGATTCAACGAGGACGTTATGGATGTGTTTGACTTTGAGGCTTCCGTTGAAAGAAGAACTGCTACCGGTGGTACCGCTAAGTCTGCTGTTGTCAAACAGTTGGCCAACCTTAAGTCTCAGTTGAATTAGATTCACTGGGTAAATTCAGTTCGTTAAGGGATATACAGTAATAAATTCGTGTACATTATATTCATTCCAAGTCTATCAACCGAAGAATTTAGCGTATTTGGCCTTTTCTCTATCTTTGATCTCCTTCAACTTCAGTTCGGTATCTTCAATCTTTCTTTTAACCACCTCATCATTTGGGTTCAACTTCAAGCAGTTTGTGAAATCTGTTAAAGCATCTGTGTACTTACCCAACTCGAATTTGGAGATGGCACGTCTGTAGTAACCTTTTGCCTGATCTGCTTGTGAAACTTTGTGTGACTCCAAGAGGAAAGTTGAGAATTGCATTGCCTTCTTATAATCCTTCAAGTTGATACAAACCAATGCTAAATTGTTGTAAATCTTCTTCTTCAACTCTTCGAATTTTGGAGCAAATTCCGGTTCAGAATCCTGATCTGGGATGAACTCATTGACATATCTGAGAGCCTTCTTATACTTCAAATACGCTTCAAGGTAGTTTTTCTGCTTGAACAGTGCGGAACCGGAGTCCTTGATCTTATTTGTAGCGTCATAGGCCTCACTCATAGTGTCTTTATCGAAGTGATCATCGTCATCTGGGAACTCCTCATAGACATCACCACACAGGTCACTGTAAGAAGCATTATACACTGGTACACCCATGGAAGGTTCCCAAACACCACAATTTTCAATCACGATGTTTCTCTTCGGTGTGCCATCGTCATCAACTGGCTCGTACTCAATGGTTCGTATTGTGGACTTCCCTTTGATGACTTTGCCAAAGACTGTATGTTTCCCATTAAGATGTGGTGATGGATATGTATTGATGAAAAACTGGGAGAAATTTGTGTTTGCACCGGCATTTGCCATACACAGATTGAACGTGGTATCGAGATCTGCAGTGTTTTCATCCTCAAATAACCCGGTAGCCTCACCTTCTTGCTGGATGAGTCTCTTAGACCAGATCGAAGCACCACCACGACCAACGTTATCCTTATTCAATCCTTCGGGAAGTGAACCGTATGTCAGATCGCCTGCTTGAACCATAAAGTTCTTGATCACGCGGTGGAAACGGTTCCCCTTGAGTGTCAGCACAGTGTTGTCCTCGGGCAACGTGACGTCGCCTTTACAAAGATGGAGGAAGTTCTCCACGGCCTTCGGGGCCTTGTCGGCGAAGAGCTCGCACACTACTCGGCCAATCTTCTCCCCTTCAATGGCGATGTCGAGATACACACAGGGACTCATCTTGTGGATGCTTTGCGTTCTGACCTAGTAGCTCGCCGATCGTTGTAAACGATGAGCTCAAAGAAAAAAAAAAAACGTTTGTGCCAAAATGCGCGCCAATCTTTGGTGATGTTTTTTCTCTTAGGAAGACCATACTACAATCATGAAGACTTCACACTGTAATTGATTGGACAAAGTGCTTATACTCGATCTTAGCTTGGCTCTCAGGGAAAATTGGGATCTTGCTGTAAATACTGTCAATCTTGGAATAGAGCTTCCTCATCTCCTCTTTTGGAACCACTTTGCTCAAAGTGAAGATCGTCTCATAGTCAAGAAAGCTCGTGTTCAAGCGTAAGTTTGCCAAATCGGTGATCTTACTCTTCAAAAACACCCAAATCAAGTAGTCAGACTTTTTCTGTGTTGCCACTGGCGATTTTCTCGTTATTGGATGATCTTCTGACACCATAGCATTCAACTTCTGAAGTCCTTTGTTATGAGCTTTGAGATATCTCTTCAACAAATGTAAGACCTGCTCAAACAGTGAGTTATAAGCACTTCTTGTCTCTGGTGAAATCTCATACTTCTCATTACCACTGATTCCAGTATACCATGGCAGTCCATCAATGTACTCGACACTGGAATTCTCTGATGTATAAAGCAAGGAGACATGTAAGGCCTTCTCTGAACCGTCTCTAGATTTGGAAACGAAAAGTTTGGGACTCTCCACTAACAAGGGGGCAACAGGCTCAAGATCCTCATCTCTGGAACCATCACCTTCCACAACTCGGAACAATCCACCAGCTAATTGGCTGGAGCCCAATTGACAAGCCGAATGGTCTCTTAAGACGGCCCCTCTTGTTCTTCCAACCTTGAAGCACGTCACACCGGAGCAGATAGGAGTAGCATAAGGAATATTTGAGAATGGGAACCAGTTCATCCCCGGTTCTTTCGTCCGACTAACTTGGATAGAGGACACCAACTTACCATCTTCACAGATATCCAAAGAGTATATGGTGAAGCCTTTGGGAACGTTTGATGAGGAGAAAGGAACGCTCGCTCTGAATCTGTAGCCCGTGAAGAATGGGGAATCAAGTGCAGGGTCGCAATAGTAACTCTCGATTTGGTCTGGGACTGGCAAACTGGTGGCCAAATTGAACAACACGCAAACCCAGTACAAAAGTCGAAGGTCTCGGCGCGTGAACATGATACAGAAAAGCCAGTGTTAGATATAGCGCTCACTGTAGACCTCTATCCTGTATTAAGCTACTACTTATGGACATATTAAAACATCATGCAGAGGGATTCATTCTGATCGACCATTAAGGCACGGCAAAATTTGGTTTTGTGCCACAAAAAGAGAAAATCGGCTAGATGAGATAGTGAGATAATGGGGTCCCCGTAACACCCGGACACCACCTGCAATCATGACTGGAAAGAGACACTAATTTAAAATTAGGGTTCTCGGGGTCATATGTCTTTAATAAGTAGCTCAAAAAATCTATTTCAGTATTCTTGATTTTTGGTACTATTTAAACGGCCAAAATCCCGCTGTTTCTGGTGTCGCCCGAGTTTTAGTTGATTGCAGCCTAAACTTGAGATTACCAGATTGGTGTCCTCACTCTATTTTGTGATGGAAATTCAAGTTTGACGAATTGAATTCGCAATCCAGTCATGCATATAGTAAATGTATATGCTAATTAACAATATCACAGAGTCTTATCCTTTAATATCAAATAATCGTTGTGTTATTGAATAAACTAGTTGAAACATATCACGTGACATGCTATCGCGAAGTACCCGCTCTGACCGGAGTTCCCATGCGGGCTGGAAATAACAATCCTGCGCAATGGAGTAACAATGACGCAATATCTCGCCTGTAAAGCGTCACGTCGTTTACTGCTATCACATGGAAGATCGGTCGGGAAAAATCAAAAAAAAAAATTAACCTAGTCATCGACGTTAACTATACACCAATTGAGACGTCCACTGTCACCAATGACAAAGATCAAATGCACGCTTGAAGAGAATCGAGTGCAAGAATTGGATGATCTGTTGACCCAATTGAAGCCCTTGATCCTCTCACATATCGCCCAGGCCTCAGAACCTGGGGCATCTGTGGGTCCCGATCTCACACCAGCGGAGATGTCGAAGATCGTCTGCTTAGAGACCCCGACAATTGGATATGGCCTAAGTGGTGTCCACGATCTGTTTAAACAGGTGTTGGAGAATTCGGTTGTGACATGGCATCCAGGTTTTTTGGATAAGCTATACGCTTCTACAAACCCAATTGGAGTCATATCCGACATTTTACTCAGTTTATTGAACACCAATAGTCATGTCTTTACGGTATCTCCAATGGTCTCGTTGATTGAGAAGAAAGTCTCCAAGTCTTATGCCGAGTTGTTCGGGTTTAAAGGTAAATACGCAGGAGGTTTGACTTTCTCCGGTGGATCTTGGTCAAATATCACCAGTATGCACATGGCTAGATCAATGCTTTTCCCTGAGACGAAAACTCATGGGAATGGCCATTTGAAATTAGCCGTTTTCACTTCTGCACACTCTCATTACTCAGTGGAGAAAGCTGCCATTCTTCTCGGTCTGGGATCTGAAGCTGTATTCAAAGTTAAGGTCAAAGAGGATGGTACCATGGATGTGGAAGATTTGGAGAAGACGATTTTGCAAAGTAAAGAAAATGGATGGACACCTTTCTACGTTAATGCCACTGCTGGAACAACTGTTTTCGGATCATTTGATCCATTTGAAGCCATTGACGCTGTGGCAAAGAAGTTTGGTATCTGGTTCCACATTGATGGAAGTTGGGGTGGCAACGTGGTGTTCAGTTCACAATATCGTTACAAGTTGAAAGGTTCCCATTTGGCGAATTCGATAACTGCAAATCCACATAAGTTACTCGGTGTGCCTACAACGTGCTCTTTCCTTTTGCTTCCAGATGAACGAGTTTTCCAAACTGCAAATTCTCTCTCTGCACCATACCTGTTCCATAACAGAGAATCTGATGACACTTTTTATGACCTTGCCGACGGTACTATGGGTTGTGGAAGAAGACCGGATGCACTAAAGTTTTATATGGGATGGATGTTCTATGGTTCCAACGGTTATGAAGAAAGAATCAACCATGCTTACAAGATCACCGGTTATTTTGCCGATAAGATTGCCAATGACAACAGATTTAAACTTGTCTCTTCAAACCCACCTCCATGCATGCAAGTGTGTTTCTTCTTCAACAAGGATGGCGTGTTTGATGACGAAGCCACAAACACCAAAACGACACGCTCCATTGTGAAGAGTCTCCATGAATCAGGAAAATTCCTCGTTGACTATTCCCCAGCTCTTGGTGTGAAAGGCGGTGAGTTCTTCCGTGTTGTCTTTGTTAGCCCTATGGTGAGTAGCAGTACTGTTGATGAGCTGTATGATGCGATTTTACACGCTGGAACTGAATGAACTTGAGAATAATACAACACTTCCTTCAGTCTTTGTCTTTGTAGAAAGCATTGGTCCTGATATGGCACACAGGGAAGGGTTGTGGGACCTACAGCATGCAAAAACAACTCGATAAGATCCATTATGAGAGCACGGAAGGAGAATCATACGTGAACAGTTGTGCAAAATTGTTCACTTGGTTATATATAGCCATTAGCGGAATCACGGGCAAGATATGTACAAAGGAAGAACCATATATAGGAAGAAATGAAGAAAATCAGACAAGGGGGGAGGTGACCGTAGGATATGCAGAAGTGATGAAATGAAGAGCAATAATGAAAACTCAGTCCTTATTACCACTATCCAGAACTTGAAGTTTTTTGTACTCATCAAGAGCGTTGAAATTACCCGTGGAGAGGTTCTCGTATTGCTGATCGTATTTGCCTGTTGAAAGAGGAGCATTACCTCTGAAACGTTTACTCATATCGAAAAACCCCTTTCTGCATTCCCAGAAGGCCTTCATCTGGGCCTTGCAGAGCTCTGGGAGGTCTTTGGCAAGATCGGGGTTCTCGATGCACTCTGTTGGTGTGTGTCTCTCGATGAGCACACACGGAGATCTCTGGAGACACACGGCCACAGCCATTCTCTGGTCTTTACATGAGCCACCCATAGTTGTGAAGTTTGCTTATACCCGGTTAGTTCGTGGTTATTGGATGTGTCAAGAACAGGAAAAAAGAGACCATTTAATGGCCCAAAGGGAAACTTTTCTCCGAGCCGAAGCCCGCAGCCGCGCGAAAGGGACAACAAACAAAGTACAACAACATCACCAAAGATATCCACCACAAAATATCCTCTTCTTTTCAAGCTTCATATTACAATGAGCGTCTCGTTCGTGCCCGGCGAGCCCAATAAGCTCCCACAAACGGTGGCACAGGCGCAATGGCACGGACACTCCGTCGCTGCGTACTGCTCGGGTAACAACCTGATTGTGCTAGCCAATGGCATGGCCAATCTCCAAACGGTTTACCTCGATTCGGACGCTGCCGCCGTGGACATCTGTGGCGAGACAGGTGCCATTGCCGTCGCCGTGGGCTCACAAGTGCTCATATACACGCCAATGCACGAGTTCATGGCTGTGCCCCGCTGGCAGTTCGCCACTCGACTCGTTCATCCATCAGATCAGTCGCCCGTTACGTGTGTCTCTTGGGGGCCTTCCGACGAGCTCGTCTCAGGATCAGACTCGCTCACACTGTGGTCTGTTAAAAGGGAGTATGGAGAGTACCAGGTGAGTGTTGCTTGGACCAAAAAGCAGGCTACCCCAGTGTACTTGGCCTCGCTCTCCCAAGACGCTACACTCATCGCCAGTTGCGGGCGCTACGACAGACTGCTCAAAGTGTGGTATCGTAACTCAGCGGGGTCCAACACCATCTTCGACATGTCGTACCTTCTCCATCAGCGGCACGTAACGGACATCCATTGGAAACGCTACGACCCTGAAAACTTACCACCACCAGACGTCTTCACCAACGCTCTCTACTCGCTTAGCAGTGACAATCACCTCCGTATCTGGTCTTGTCATGACCATGAGGGAAACCGTCTCGTGCAGCTATGGGGCGCTCTCGATCTCCAAGACTGCCATTCTCAGGGCGAAGACCGACACAGAGAGGTGAATAAGAAGAAATATGTGTTTGTCCTCGACAATTACCTCGTTGCACAGGCTCTTCAAAAGAAGCACGTTAACACTATCCAATCAGATATCGTTCTCGTACTCTCAGAGGATGGCCACCACACATCCTACGCATTGGACAACGTGTCTTTGAACCCTCCCCGGATGATCAACATTTCCAAACTCAAAGAGATCACCTTTCAAAAAAGTGCCTTTGTGAGCACACCGGAATTTGTCCGTTTCGCACAGCCTCTGCTCGACAAAACCACAGGTGAGATCTCTATGCTCATCCACGATTTGAATGGTCTCATCAGACACACAAAGATCGACGTCTGCTCACTGCTCGATGATGACAACGATACACACATTGGATATCTCTCTCACAAGTTCACCGGTCACATGAAATCCATTCAGCGAATCAGTCGTACTTCAAACGGTGAAGCCATGCTTACGTGCTCCAGATTTGAAGAAAACGCTGTTTGGATCCCACAATACCTCAAGGATAGCGTCACACTTAAAAAGAAATCCATTGTCAAGACACCATGCCCAATCTCACAAGCCGTGCTATTTGATCATGGTGATTCCCTTGTTACCATCTGTGGAGAGAACTTGATCCTTTGGGATGCCTCCACAAAGATTGCCAAAGAAGTTACGCGTATAGCCATTGATGACTCTACTTCACCTGAATGCTTTGCCATAATCCCTTTGGAGAAACACATTCACGACAAACATTACGTCATGGCCATCTACAAGGACAAAACAAGAGCATGGTTGGTTGATCATTTGACCATTTCCGAAGCCAAGATTGAAAAATTACCAGTGACATACGAAAATATCCATCTCATTGCTGCAATCGACCCAGTGGGTGCCATTCACACAAGTGAGCGTGCAATCCTTTCAGTAATAAATAAGAAAGGTTGTCTCAGAAGGTTCTTTGCCAAGATCGTTGACGATGAGTTGAAGTGGATTGATGCAAAACCCATGTATTCAAACATTGAAAACGCTGCATATATTCGTGGCTCTTCCATTGCTAAGTTTGCCATTGTCGACGAATCTAAGAAGAGATTGACCATTTGGGATTTGAACAGAGGTGTTTTGGAGTATGAAGAATTGTTTGATGAACCGGTTCGTGATATTGATTGGACAAGTACAGAAAACAAACAAAGTATCTTGGCTGTTGGATTTGAAAACCATTCTTTGCTCTACACGCAGTTAAGATACGACTACACTAATAAGACACCACCATTCTTGGCTATCAAGAAGGTTGACATTTCAAGTTATACAACTCACGCTATTGGTGATTCAGTTTGGCTCAAGGATGGTATCTTGGTTATTGGATCTGGTAATCAGATCTTTATATCGGATAAAAATTTGGATATGAATGATAAATTCACTAAACAATCTATTGGCTTGAGAAACATCGTGTCCAATGACATCCTCACTCTGTGTGCTGTTTTGAATGGTGTGGTACCGCTTTATCACCCACAGCTGTTGATTCAGACTTTGTTCAATGGTAAACTGGAGATTGTGAAGGAGATTCTTCTCCGGCTTTTCTTGAAGATTCGTGAATTGGAGCTGACTGGTGAGTCTATTGAAAAATTGGGTTCCACTTTGGGATTCGATATCAGCAAGTTCTTGGATAAGACTTTCACTAATTCCACAGATTTTGAAGAACCTTACACGGAGTTCAACGATTCAGTTGCTGAATCACTCAAGGAGAAGCTTTTGAATCATTCATTGCCATATTTGACTAGACACCAACAGATCACGTTGGTTTCCACCATTGAAGCACTCGTTGAGATCACTAAAAACGTTATGAGTGTTGATGAGAATGGGCTGAGATTCTTCATTGGTGTTAAGCTATTCCAGTTGCACAGGGGTTCCCAAGAGACGCTCACCATGAGAGATATCAATTGGGCCATGCATAGTGAGAATAAGGAGTTGTTATTACAGCATATTGAGAACTCTGTTAAGGATAAGAAAATCTTATGGTCAACTGCCAAGGAGTATGGAATTGCTTATTGGCTGAGGTTTGAAGATCTTGTGAGAACATTCGAAAATATCGCGAGAAATGAGTTTACTTCACAAGAGATGAGAGATCCAAGTAAATGTGCCATCTACTACCTGGCTTTGAAGAAGAAACAGATCTTGTATGGATTATGGAGAACTGCTATTGGCAATTCGGAGCAGCAGAAGATGCTGACATTCTTGAAAAATGATTTCCGTGAAGACCGTTGGAGAAAAGCTGCATTGAAAAACGCTTTTGTTCTGTTGAGTAAACACAGATACATGGATGCCGCTTGTTTCTTCCTCTTGGGAAGCTCTTTGAAAGATGCTGCCAATGTGTTGGTGAAACAGGTGAACGATATGGATTTGGCCATTGCAGTTTGTCGAGTTCATGAAGGAGATAACGGCCCTGTGCTCAAGGATATCTTGAAGATGCACTTGCTCTCTAAGGCTGTGTTGACGGGCGACAGATGGACTACCAGCTACATTTTCTGGAAGCTAAAGGAACAATCAAGATCCATCCAGGCGTTGGTAAAATCACCAATTGAGGCCATCACAGAAGAGGAAAAGAAAAACATTGTTATGACCGATAAGGCTAAGTCCTTCCTCGAAGATGATCCATTGTTGATGGTTTTGTACGAGAATTTGAGAGAGAAGAATCTGAACTACTTCCAAGGTTCGCTGAATATCACACCGCAACAAGAAGCCGAGTTTATATTGAGAGTTGCGTCGATCTATACCAGAATGGGGTGCGATTACTTGTCTGCTTCCTTGGTTAAAAATTGGACATTCTTCAGAACTGAAGGACCGAAGAAGCAAGATAGTGAAGCCAATCTGAAAAAGCTTGCAGAGTCTGGTACTGAAAATTTACTCGAAAAATATGGTCTTTCCCCAAGCGCAAGACGCAGAAACAGTTTCATCTCCGATTACACTGTCAAGAACGGTAACGGTGCTGGGTTGAGTATCTTGGAGAAGTATGGATTGGCTTCGCATGCAAAAGTTAGAGAAGAAGAGAAAAATCAAGAGGAGGAAAATAAGAAAAAGACCGCCAATTATACTCCACCTCCACAAGCTGCATTCCAAGAGCCAGATATGAGTGCCTTCAACTTTGGTTTCTGAGCTTCTTGGACTTATAATTACGAACATAAAAATATCACGACTGTTTACGAATAAGTGCTAGAGATAGATTTGAAGATCGTAACATTCATGATTGGTATAATGATGACAGATCGGCGGGATATGACCCGTCGATGGTGTATGTAAGAAGATGGAGCTAAAATGGACGTTTAATTAATCCAGATTACCAGGAAGTAGCAGGATAATGGGGCTCTAGTAGTTCTTGAGTGACTTGATAACGAGTTGATGCAAAACTTTCCATTTTCTTTCATAGGATGTAGCGACACAGACGCCATTAAAGAGAAGAGTTCCAGCGACAGCAACAAGGGCAGCCGTGGCGTACACAACAAGAAGGACCATGTTCACGATCTGTGCAAGCCATGACTCTCTGGAAATCATCAGCAGCTCTAACACCGGAAGAAAGCCATGGGAGAGTACCGAGTACTTATCGAATTCGATCCAAGATTGGAGAAAGTGGGGCTGCTGCGGGTCGAGGCCTAGCTGGAAGAATCGAAGAACGTCGTATGTGGCATACACAACAAACAGAGGGACTAGTATCGGTATCGTCTCCTTGAGGAAAGGCTTTGTTGCGTGTGCGAGTGTGTTGAGAGGCGACATCTGGAGGTTATAATTTGCGGGGGTGGGGAGCTCTGATCAGCGATGCGATAAGACTATGACGATATAAGATGCTGTGATGAGGGATAGGATGGGGGGAAAACAACAGGTTGTGAACCTTCTTATAGAGCAGCTTCCAAGTCTTTAGCAGCGCCGGAGTGTGCGGAGAGAACAAAGCGTCGAAACTTCGAATGTCTCGGGGGCAGGTCGAAATAGGGGCCGACCGTAAATAGGGGTTAGGATAACTGCAGCTGCACGCTCGCGATATAAGATTTTCCGGCCGGGCCCGGACATTGGCGGAATAACCTTGGACTAGAATTTTTGTATTTATGATAAATTGGGCAAAACCTGCACCACCACTACTCCAGCAACCGTTAACGTGTTCTCTCCCAAAGCAGCGGATTCAGACCCCGTTAATGTTGTGTTGGAGCTAATTGTGCCTAAAGGGTGATGCCAACGACGTCAAGCAACGTCGTCTACCTCCAACGGTAACTCCGCAAGGTCATTTTTCAATTCCGGGATAGCCTCCAGGATTCCTAGAATGACAGTACGCCGGATCAGAATTAATCGACCCGTATGAATCCAGATCTGTGACCACAAGAGTTTGAATAACACACCAAGCTGGTTTCAAATGAAGGTTTCAGCAATGAAGCAAAATGATTACTATATTACAGGGAGAAAGAATCCCATGGAACCATATTGATGAAACTGTGTAACTGTTGTTTAGCTGTGGTATTTCATGCATTGAAGTTGTATAACTTATCCCCATCATTCGACACTGGAAAAGTAGTGACGGAAGTAATTGCGCACTAGCCATCTTGGGATCCATGTACCAAAGTTTGATAACAACCTAGCACCAACACCAACGTACTCAACAGAGTTATTGTCTTCGGAATACAACAAGTCAAAGATCTTATAGTGCAGTTTTTTGATTGACTCTCCTTTAATGCCAAAGTTTTTACGATTATTGTTGGAGTTGATATTGACAGCACCCAAACGAAGGTCGGTGATGTTGAGACCCTCGTAGTCATTGGCCAAATTGGACGCCACTTGCTGAATGAAACCAATAGTAATACTTTCCAGTGTGTGGTATGGGATTTGTATCGAAGTTGCAATTGTCGGAGTGATGAAGATGATATTGGAGTCATATTTTTCTGCCAATCCGATGACCCCAGATGTCAACAGACTCAATGGGACCAGTGCTCTATCATTGATGGTCTTAGCCCAAGTTGTGGATGGGAGAAGATGGAATTTCCCAGCAGGGAAGAACATGTCCGGGACGAAGATGACTCCCACCATGTTGAGCTTGTTGGGTTCGGCACCTTGGAAAGGTATGTGATCAGAGGACAGTAAGAAGTCAAATTTCCTCAATTGGTCCGCGTTGAAATCAACGTCTCTAGAGTCTGGAGAGATGATGAGACTCTTGATATCCGACAGACTCTCATTACCGAAAAACCTCTGCTCCGCTTTAGTGTCTGTGGAAGTGATGTATACGATAAATCCACGAGCATCGAGGTCATTGGCAATGTACCTCATCAGTGGTTCACATACGGTACCCACCAGCAAAACAACATCTTTTCTAGCACCGTTTGCAAGTCTCTGGGCCCTTCTTCTAGGCCTCGTTCTCCTGGAGCCGACCGATGGGTGAAGTAATGATAAAGCGTAGTAACCTGAGAGGCCGAGTAGCGTGATCACCGTTGCCGTGGTGGCTATCTTGTGCTTCCGTGAGAGAGCACCGATACCCGAGATTCCAATAGCAGATGAAGAGACGGTCCAACTGGAAGGGTTAGACTGTGGTTTCGTTGTGGATGGAGACACTGCTGAAGCGATGGAGTCGGCTACACCTGCGGTGGCGGTGGCGACAGTGTCCACTGTGGTCTCTGCTGCCCGTTTGGCCCTTTGCGACCAGTAGTAGACAGTGTCAAACGTCTTATCAATGGGATCCATTGTATATCAGCAGCGGCTTCTCTGGCCCTTCTTTTTATTCTGTACTCTTCCCGATGAGTAGTAGTCGATTCTCTTTGATGAGGTCCTCGACACCTCTGCAATCGGGAGGAAAGCGCGAACATCCAGACACCACCTGACCAACACCCTTTCTCTCCGGACCGGCTCGGTGCTCGGTGCTGTCGGCTTTGGCTAAATGATCACCGGGCAAAAAAAGCTAGAGGAGACCACTTTCTCACAAGAACTGCTTCTGCTAAAGGTTGAGTACTCTTTACCATCCATCATCGTATAAAGAAACAATGGGAATCAACAATCCTGTCCCTCGAAGCTTGAAAAAAGAGACAAGGTAAGTGGAGAACCCCCCGCCACCCGACGGTGGTGAAGGAGGCGATTATGACTTGACAAGACCCTGGCAAAAAGACAGCACAATGTGTTCGTCACAGCCAGTGACCCCAAATCCGGAGCAGGGCAGGATGGGGATCCGATGGTAGCTTCACATGAAGGAATGTGCCTTGCGAAAATTGCAATTGCACAAATACCGTGGCTGTTGTGTTATCGACACTTCATAGATATTCCTCTTCACCCCTGAAACCTTGTCATCATCTTCTTCATCTGTAACGACAATACTAACAACATTCTTTCTATAGAAAGGCAGCCAAAGTGCTTGCCTCGTTTGTCAAGCCAAACCAAATGCTCGGTTTCGATGAAGTCATCCCACCAGACATTCTACAAAACGCTAAAGGTCTCGCAATCATCACCGTCCTCAAGGCCGGTTTCCTGTTTTCAGGTAGAGCAGGCTCCGGTGTCATTGTTGCCCGTCTCCCTGACGGTTCGTGGTCTCCTCCATCGGCCATTGTCACCGCAGGTGCCGGTGCCGGTGGACAGGTTGGTTTCGAGTTGACTGATTTTGTGTTCATTCTCAATACCAAGGAGGCAGTCGACTCCTTTGCTCAAGCGGGCTCCATTACACTCGGTGGTAACATCTCTGTCGCCGCAGGCCCACTCGGAAGAAACGCAGAGGCTGGTGGTACTGCTTCTCTCAAATCCGCAGCTGCCATTTTCTCCTACTCAAAGACCAAAGGTCTCTTTGCAGGTGTTTCCCTCGAAGGTTCTGCTATCATTGAGAGAAGGGAGGCAAACAGAAAATTCTACGGTAATAATTGTAAGGCAAGACAAATTCTAGCTGGTAGAGTTGAGCCACCACCAGAATGTGAGCCATTGTTCAGAGTTTTGGAATCGAGAGCATTCACCAAGAGAAGACCTGGTGATTATTACGATGATGATTTCTATGATGACATTCCAGATTTGAACTCTACAGATACAGATTCACTTGATGACAGCAGAAGAGGCTCTTCTTACGGAAGAGGTTCTTCCAATAGAAGATCGCATGCATCTAGAAACTCAGCAAACTTATCCGATGATGACTCTGATGACGATTATTATGGCTCCTCTCGTCGTGGTGGTGGTTCTTCCAGGATGACATCTTCATCTTCCAAAAACAAATCTACGAGAGGATCATCTTGGGAAGATGATGTCTATGACCGTTATGACTCTCCTAGAAGAAATGGTAACGTTGATGACCTGGACAGAAGATTCCAAAGATCTACACTTGACGATAAGCCTTCCTTTTCAAGAGCCGACAAACCATCTTTCGGCGGTGCCGCCAAATCCTCTCCAAGAGGTCCAAAAGCAATTGCTCTTTACTCATTTGAAGGTGAACAATCCGGTGATTTGCCTTTCAGAAAAGGTGATGTCATCACTATAGTAAAGAAGTCCGACTCTCAGGACGATTGGTGGACGGGAAGTCTCAATGGAAAAGAAGGTATCTTCCCTGCAAACTACGTCGAACTTGCGTGATATCTCCACCACCATCATCAACATGAACATATATCGATTATCTTACTGCTGTACCATATCATGCCCTCTTTTTTCTCGCCCTCTTTGTCTCTGGTTTTACGTTGTTTCTCGTTTATAGTACGTCTCGGCACGAAATTCTAATATTAATGCCTCCTTTATATCAACCTCTCTTTAGTGTCGGCGCTGTAAGTTGGCATGGAATATAAACTACTAAGAGTAATTGAAAAATTATATTCCTTGATTTTTAGTTCACGACATATACTTATATAGCCGGCTCCAGCAACTACGATACCACCAACTTTAACGATTGAAACCCAACAACTCAATAGTTTCAATCAACTTGTTTTTGAACATGGTTTCAGTGGTGACGTCTCCTCTTTGGATCTTGCTCAAGTCTGATCTGATGAGAGCCAAGTCGTTATTTGCATAGATCTCCAAGAAGTAATGAAGTATTCTTTTCAAGTTACTTGGTCTCGTGGCAGATGGATACTTCATGAAGTCAATGTAGCGTGGTGCCATATTCTCTAAAGTGACAAGTAATGGCTCAGTACTGAGCTCTTCTCCACGGCACTCGGCACTGCTCTCTTTGATACTTGGTTTCTTACTGATTGGTGGTGAAGCATCTGGCTCGCGAGGGTAGGCATCAGGGGAGAAGGAAACAGGAACAGGAACAGGAACCAAGCGGAAGAGCCCACCATTGAAATCCTGGATAAGTGATGGGTGACCGACAGGCTGATTTGAAGAGAAGCAGCGGTTCATAACAGGGGTAGGTGCCTTCTTCAGCTCAATCTGAGAGACAGAAGGATAGTCTTTCATATTGTTATCAACGGGAGGCTCTTCTTCATTTGAGACAGCATCAGCAGTTTGGACCCCAGTATTGGTTTCAAAATCATTGTCTTTGATGGTCAAAGACGCAGTTAAACGATATCCAGATATGTCAATGCCGTTCAATCTCAGACAAGCAGCCTTCGCATCTTCCTCTTTCTCAAAATCAATGAAACTGGTAGAACCTTTTGGTGTGATGAAGAATCTGATGATTGAGCCTTGAAGTGTGTAGCCTCTCAAAAACAACTTAAAGAAATTTTCGTTAACAGTCGGTGGCAAATTGTATAAATACAACTTCTGATGTGGTTTCGGTTTGTTCATAGTGATCACAGGCGGCTTGGTTGACAACTGCAACAGACGATCACTTTTCTTCAAGGCTTTCACACAAGTCAATTTCTTTCCTTTATAAGTCAGTCTATGCAACTGCTGAGTAGCTTGGAGTGCACTTTCCGAGCTTTTGAAAGTAACCATAGCCCAAGAAGACTTGTATTCCACAACGTTTTGAAGGAAGACGTCAATAACCGTTCCACACTTGGAAAACAAAAGCTTCACTTCATCCGCAGTGACATTACTTGGAAGACATTTGACATAAACTTGTTTGAAACCGCTTTCTGGAGAGGAGGTGGAGGAGGAGGAGATGGTATCAACGGTAGTTGGTGATGCCGTAGTTGTGCCTGAAGATTGGATACTACCATCACTGAGAGTCATTGGTGTTGTTGAGAGGGTCAAAGTGGATGCCGTAGATGGGTTGGACTTCAGATTCAACGAGTTGGCTCTGACAGCCCTTGGAACATGAATAGCACAGTGAATTTTGCATCCAAAGAGGATCGAGTCGTCCATTTCTCTGACAAACTTGTGTGCTGTCTGTTTGTCCTCAAACGAAATGAAACCTTGGCACTTCTTCAAGTCAAGCTTGCAAGATAAGATACGACCATAGTTTCTGAAAGTCTCGTAGAAAGTACGCAATGAGTTGATCTTGTCTGGGTTCAAGTTGGAAACGAAAACGTTAGTTCCTAAGAAGGACTTCTCCTTGCCCTTCATCGAGGGCATGATACGAATCTCTTTGTTCAAAAGGGGCATGTAGTTAAGATCTTCAGTTGCCTTCTGTGCATCACTCTCAGATGAAAAGTTCACATAACCGTATCCAAGCGAGTTCTTGGTGCCTGGTTGGTAACAAATCTTAACAGTAGACAAGGTCTTGTAGTCAGAGAAAAAATGGTAGAGCTTCTCTTCAGTTACAGCAGTATCCAAATCACCGATATAGAGTGCAACCAACTTCTCTGGGGACTTGTATGCTTTCACCAACTCAATGGATTCATCGTTATCAACAGTAGTGGCCTTTGAGTGAGAGAGCAGCTCGTTGTCAAAGTTCAACTTTTTGAAATCACTGAGGAGTTCAGACATACGCTCCCTGGAAGCATTCAAGGAGATTGTGCTTAAGATGGATGAGTTCTTCTGCATGGTCATATTGGGTATGTATGTGGTGAGTTTTGAGGTTTTGAGGGTAACTCAGGGAAGGGTGGAATAGAAAACAGGGGGTGATGATAGTGGTCAGAATAGATGTCGAAGAGAGCAGAGAGTGTGGCATACAAGTCCTTTTATGCCCCACCTGGGGGTAGCCCCATTAATTGGTTTTGTGGCAAATCGGAGATGCCACAGAAACATTTTATTAGTAAACGGGAACCGAAGTCCGTGTTTGTGTTGAAATCGTCACAAGCTGTTATAATGTAGCACATGGCATCATGTACGTCGACAGCTATTATAAGCTGTATATAATGATCAGCAGCTATAAGTTTAATTGTCATGTATATAGCGCGCATTGAACCTGACGTATACTGAAAAGTAAACATCAACATTGTCAGGCCATGGGCTCTTAATATATATAAACTACAAGCAATATTAACATAAATATAAAACTATTAACATACAACAATAAAAAAAGGATTACAGAATATCTATGTACTTGTAGACTCAATATGGAGAAGTCAATACATTAATAAATCACTTTTGAGACTGCAAAGCTGGGGGTTCTTTTTTAACTCTCTCTATCATCTAAAACTCGATTAAACAAAAACGACATGGTCACATAATTAGTAAGAACTGATGACGACGATCAGTAGGAAAGGATATCTCTACCAAAGAGACCTCTCTTCAACCAATCCAAGAACAAGAGAACTCTGACTCTGAAAGAGACAGACTTGGCAAAGTAGGTACCTCTCCACAGATACATGGCAATTAACCCACCAACGAAGGAGTAACCTGGCAAGTCAAACACAGCAGAGTTACCAATGTATGCAAGGGAACCCAAATGCTTGTACTGGAATGGTCTGGAGATGGCCTCATCGATATCACCATCAAGAATCTCATTAGCAGTCAATGTAACGGAGGATTTAGCAAGTTTAGAGAGTTTTCTACCCAAGTACTTACCTTGTTGACCGGCTCTCTGAGCGGTGGCTGGCAATGAAGTGACTCTAGATTCGACATCCTTAAACATAGCAGCAATCTGATCGAATGACAAATGACCTGTAGATTTGGAATCATAAACTGGGATGAGTTCATTGATGAAGTTCAAAGCCTCGGAGGTTTCTGGATGTCTTCTTGCAATTTCATTACCCAACTCTGTGATTTCGGAGTAATTCAGCTTCATGTTTCTAATGTCCTGATCGGTGATGATTTCAGAAGATGACACATTTGTCAAATGTTTTTCAACAATGTATTTTCTGACAAATTCAACGGTATGTTCAGCCAAATCTGTTCTAACAGTGGCACAATCACCAATGGCATAGACATCACCCAATGGTGCACCGATAACTCTCAAATGGGAATCGGTTTCAATGGCTCTCTTGTTTCTCTGGGAATGTGGCAAAGAGGCAACGATCTCTTGAGCCAATGGGTTTTGAGCGACACCTGTGGACCATAGACAGAGACCAAATGGTAAACTCTTCAATTCAACTTCACCGTTTTCATTCTTTTGATTGAAGATGACCTCATCTGGCAAAATCTTCAAGACACGAGAATTGGTTAAGACGTCAATGGTTTCCTTTTGGAAACGTTCGGTAGCATACTCTGAGATTCTCTCATCATAAGTGTTCAAGATGTTAGATCTCGATTGGATAACGTGGACACTGAGTTCTTGTCTCAAGATCTTTGGGTAAGATTTTGGCAAATCCTCATTCAACAAATCATAAACCTCGGCGGCAAATTCAACACCTGTTGGACCACCTCCACAGACGACAAAGGACAGCAGTCTTCTTCTCTCTTCATCGGTAGTGGTTGGTAAACATGCCTTCTCCAAAAGAGTGGTGATTTTCTTCTTGATAGCAACGGCATCTTCAGCGGTTTTCAATTGGTTACAGTATTGCAAACCTTCAACACCGTGGGTGTTTGAGTTTGAACCGACGGCAACGACAAGTTTATCATATGGAACGTAAAACTCCTTTTTTTCACCTGTTAATTTATCAACTTGATGGACTTTAACGAGTTTTTCAGAGAATTCAACTTTATCCGCGTAGGCTTCCAAGTAATGGCCATTGAGACGGTTAACGATTTTTCTAATGGATTCAATCAACGTCTTAACTTCAAGGGTACCCGTGGCGGCAGATGGTAACAATGGGGTGAACAAGAAGTAGTTTGTTGGAGAGATGACGGTGACGTCGTAATCACCGTAACATAAACTCTTCAAAACGGCAACGGAACCCCAACCGGAACCCAAGACGACAAGTTTTGGCTTATAACGCAATTGTTCCTTCTCCGGGCAATCGTAATCATCCAAATTGTACTTCAAGATGGGTAAATTCTCTGGACCACCAACTTGAGGATTCAAAGCGTCGATACACACTTTGATCTTATCTGGAACTTCCTCCGGTTTATAAGTGGTTGCATCGTAGATGAAGAACCCACCAATGAGCACGACGATGGTAGAAGTACCGAAAGTGACTGCCAACAGAGACAATCTCAAGAGCTTACCAGTTCTAGTAGAATTCCAGAAAGTTTTACGAGCTGGGATTGTCTTTGGGATCTCCAATTGGGAATTGGCAACAAAAGGGGAAGTGGAGAACCACTTGTAATGATTTTTAACGAGCGATGTGTTTGCGGTGAAACGGGCAGGGTACACATGAGCTGTACGAGCAGCACTGTGTGCCCAATGGAGCCTAGCCATGGGAGCTGCCCTAGTCACCGAGGCGAGACGGGTGAGAAGGGACATTGCGATATGCTTTCGATTGATAAGGCAACGGGTGTATGGATGTGGAGTATGGAAGTATGGATGTGGTGTGGCGTATGGACAATGGTAAAGGCTTATATACGTTTTATGTCCAATGTTAACGGGTTGGCGATGTGTGCCTTTTTATTCGCTTGACACTGCGCGAGCAGTCGACCGGCCAAAGAGGAGGAAGCACCCAGCCCGAGCGAAACGCGGCCCAGTCAGCTTTGACGCAAAAAGGACGAGAGCCTTCCGTTCAAAATTTCATAGGCTTTTTTTTTCTGAAACCTCCAATCAGAGAGTTTTTAGAGGGCTCCGAAGACAATTGTTTGTTAGTTTATGTTACTTATATATATATAAATATACACATTTATTGTTTGGATTAAATCACTCATCCTTAAACGTCTACAGCTATTGCATGGAGTCCGCTCCCCGGTCTCCCGGATAAGCCAGACCGGCGGATCCATCATCACGATCAACACAGATTAAAACGGATCGGGCCGGCGCAGACCCATGAACGGGATCTCATATAATCTCTCTTTCTCTCTCTATATACATATATATGAATTATATATATATGTCCAACCAATCACAAATGTGCTTGGTGGGAATATATCTTATAACCTGTCAAGCCCATGCGCGGACGTCCGAGAAACGGGAAAGCCTCATGCCTTGTAAAGCCGTTTTGTTACTATATATCGACTTCGCCTTATGGATTCTTGCATTGATTACACGAGCTTATGAGAATTGTTCCATGACACCAATTTACCACCGTTTATCAATTGACTGTTCAAAAAGTACATAAGAGAGCCCTAATATATAAGGATATCCGCTTAATGCGCGCTAGTTCAAGCATTCGCGCGCACAAAAGGTTTTTCCGAGCCCGGCAGTGGACATCAGGCGTGTACCAACTGCTTACGTAATCAATCACTATCAACATCGCGAAACATCAACAAACAGACTTTAAATATACATTTGAAGTAAATAAGTGACAAAATTACGGGGCCACATGGGACAACTCTCGTACTGGCATTCTGTCGAGTTGTCTGCAGGGGACAGGCCGACATTGAGAGAGAAGGAACTCGATATCCTTGTGGAAGACTCGGTGGGGTTATACCAAGGGAAATCCAAAATCGTTCATCGGCAGAATGGTCGTCTATATCTCACATCACAGAGACTCATATACATAGATAACTCCGATCCCAAGCAGATGAGTCTCTCGCTGGAACTTTCGGATTTCAAAAATATTGATTACACCTCGAAATTCCTCAAATCGTCTCCAAAGATCACTGTGTTCTTCAAATCCATCAAGTTGCCATCAAACAAGAAGAGAAATGAGCCTGCATCAACGACAAGGACAACGACATGGATCTGCCCTATTTGCACTTTCTCCAATGAGGTGAATCTCCACACAAACTATTCAAATGCTCAATCCATCCCAGCGTGTCAAACTTGTGGAGTGAAACCGGATTCAGAAATCATCAAAAACTCCATTGAAGCTGCTAAATCGTCCCATAAAGAGCAGCAGCTGACAACAAAACAGATCGAATGCTCTGTGTGTACGTTTTTGAACCATGTCTCTATGAGGAATTGTGAAATTTGTGGCTCAGTACTACCCATGAATGCCATTAACGAACTCACTTCAGATGAACAAGAGATCTTTGACGATAGGATAAAGATAATTACAGAGGTTGATGACGGGTTAAGTGATGTGAAAACGCCATTCATCAAGATCAGTTTCCATAAAGGAGGTGACAAGACTTTCTACGAGAGACTACAAGAGACAATGGAGAAACTTGAATGGGATACATTGCTTAAAAGAGGAAATGTCAACATCAACGCCGAAACAAATGACAAACAAACTACACCGTCAATGGCAGTTGGTCTCCATAGGCTTACACAGATGGAAGAGGTACAAACACGCAAAAACGAACAGATCATTAACTCATCTTTAGATGATCTTCAGACTCTTCTTGCCAAAGCACATCAGGTTCGAGATCTTATCGAGAGTTTCAAAAAATTACAAACAGGAGATGATAAGACCCAGGCTAAGATCATGCCAACGATAAATCAAGTTACTCAGGAAGTACTCACCGATCCGTCAAAGGAACGTCAGAAAAAATTGTACGTTCATGAAATCTCGAGACAAATTTCGGAGTTTTTAATAACAAATGGTGTCTTGGAGCAAGAAGGTGGTATCATCACATTAATGGATCTCTATGCATTATACAACCGTGGTCGGATAGGTTTGAATTTGATTTCACCAGAACAGTTATACGAGGCATGTACCTATTTCTCATATCTAAAACTTCCATTGACATTGAAAAAAATCAACAAGGTGCTCGTTGTTCAAGATCTCAAGTTCCAAAACAATGAACAGTTAATTGAAGAGATCCGCAAATTCATCGAGATTTACGGTGTTGAGGATAAATTCCATTTCAAATATGCACAAATCTTACGTGTAAGTGAATTCTTCAATTGGAGTTTGAGTATTGCAGATGAGATTTTGAAGATTTGTGTTGACAGTGGTGCTCTTTGCATTGATCAACAAGTCACTGGTAGAAACTACTATTTGAACGAGTTTATGCAATTGGATCATATTGATCAATCGAATGTTGATGGTAATGAGACGTTACCTTTGGTTATAAGTGAAGATCAAAAGCCACAAACAGAACTGTTGGATTTACTCAAGACAAATGCTCCTTCCACTGTGTTACCAACAACGTTCCCAGAAGTTCCATCTTCTATTGTACCAGAGATCGAGACACACAAAAAAACAGCATCAACTTCATTGATGGAACTCGAAGGTTTACAGTTTTGAACGTGATGACAACAAATGTCACTAATGAAATGCATGATAATATTGAATTACAAGAAAGTCGTATATGTTCGTAGTTAAAAACAGTGTAAAACCGACAAACATCGGAGGACAATGTATGCAGTGTTACTGTTTGTATGGTATGGATGGATTCGGATTCTGCGATGTGGTATAGATCCTTGGTAAGTCTGTGATCTGTTGAACGACAAAGTCAATCTCTGTTTGGAAAGTAGAATCCTCCTTGCGTTCTGGAGTTTGGAAGTTTTCCAAAAACAACAATAACTTATCTCTGTTCTTGATCAAGATATCGGATATGGCTTTGGCTTTTTTCGGATTAGCAACAAAGACTTTGAATACATGGAAACTCTCCATCTGTAAGTTCTTCGACTTATCACTGAGCAGGATCATGATGAGTTTCAAGTTCTCTGGATCGTTGACGTACTGTGTCATGAACTGTTGGTTTTGTCTTGACAGAATCAATTGTGAGAGCAACTTGATGGATTGTCTCTTGGTGACATAGTTGTTCGATGCGATCAACTTGTTGATGTTAATGATGAATTGCTGAGAGTTGTCATTGATCCACTCTGCAGCGAGTCTTTTATGTACAGTAAGCAATTCACTCAACGTTTGGAAAGAATCTGTCATGTTTTCAAACGTACCACGTGAACTGAACTCGAAATAGCGCCAAACAACGGGGTCTTGGATGATCACTTTAGTCAACACTTCAAGCTTGATACAGTCACGTAAGATAGCACCGGTGATGAGACACACGGAAGGTACCTCGGGACCTTTAAGCAACAAATTGAGGATCTTGGGCCTTCCCAAAAGATAGTCAACCGTAGGGGAACGGTTGCCTATCTGCCTTCGTAGAAGCGTGGAGAACAGTGTGTTGACGTCTTTTCTGGAATCGAACTCAAGATGGTGAAGATTGAGAATCAAGAAGTAGAGCAAGTCGGAAGCATACACCTCCTGCGCCAACTGGGCGATGAGATCTGGCTGCGGGTCCGAGTCCTCGTCTCCATGGAGGATCACACGGATCTGGGCAAGATAACGGGCAGCTTCGTCCTGGACCTTGCGCTTGTCGCTGGTAGAGTCGAACTTGACAACCTGCTCGCCCAACGCACGCACAAGCTCCGACGGTGTCTTCGGATTGCGCTTGAAGAGAAACGCCATATGGTTGTTGTCTGTATAATGAGGAAGAAGGTGCGCCAGCAGGGAGAGATTGTAAGCTTCTGGTGGAGTTGCTGATCTTTGTTTGTGTTGACATTTTTTAGTTTTCCAAAGGCACGTCACGCGCCACAAAGCGCGATCGATATCCCCTGTTATATAAACAATGCTTAAGATAACAGAACGTTCGTGTATCATGAAAAAAAGGAATCTCTATATATTAATTCGTGAGGACACTCCCAGAGCGGCTCACATTCACTTCAAGTCGGTGACGACACGTGACCAGTTCTTGTACTCCTCCTCACCGTACTGGATCTTTTGGATCCAACCGGCAACCTTGGCAGTAAGTTCACCAAACTCCTGGCCTGGGAGGATAGGAACGTTGATGCTCTCACCGTGGAAGCCAATCTCCTTGATTGGAGAGACGATGGCGGCGGTACCGGAGCCGAAGGCCTCGATCAACTCGCCCTTCTTGGACTTCTCAGCAACCTCGTGGATGGTGTAGTAACGCTCGTTGACGTCCCACTCGGCTGGGTCCAAGTTCTTTCTACAGAGCTCGAGAATGGAGTCTCTGGTGACACCTTCCAAGATGGTACCGTCCAATGGGGCGGTCACAAGCTCGTTCTTACCGGTCTCGGTGTTCTTGAAAGCGAAGAAAACGTTCATGGTACCAACCTCAGTGACGTTACCTTGCTCACCGAACAACCACAAGTTCTGTTGGTAGCCACGGGAGGCGGCCTCGAGCTGTGGTCTGATACATGGGGCATAGTTGGCACCGAGCTTCTTGTCACCGACACCACCTGGCCAAGCTCTGGTAGCGTAGTCGGTGGCCTCAAGGGTGACAGCCTTGAAACCTGTGGAGTAGTAAGGACCAACAGGGGAGCAAAGAACGTAGAGCAAGGCGTCAGTTGGGATACCGACACCGAGACCGGCAGTGGTACCGATCAAAGTTGGACGGATGTACATGGAGTAACCTTTCTGCTGTGGGATGAGGTGCTTGTCAATCTTGAGCAACTCACCAATACACTTGATGAGTTCCTCACCGTCGAAAGTTGGAAGAACGATTCTGTGAGCGGACTTGTTCATTCTCTCCATGTTCTTGTCTGGTCTGAACATTCTGATCTTGTCTTCGGAATCTCTGTAAGCCTTAAGACCCTCGAAAAGTTCAAAACCGTAGTGGAAGACACATGCGGAAGGGTCCATGGAAAGTGGACCGTATGGTACAATCTTAGGCTCCTTCCAACCAGACTCGGCATTCCACTCGACGGTGAGCATGTGATCGGTGAAAGACTGACCAAACTTGAGCTGATCATTTGGGAGAGGCTGTTTTGGAGAAGAGGTCTTGGTGATGGAGAGCTTGGAGGCATCGAGGCCGGCGAGCTGGGCCGAGGAGGCTGCTGCTGCTGTATGGAGCTGCTTGGTCATTGTACGAGGCAGTGCCTTTGACAAAGCAGTGAACATCGTTGACATCATGCTTTGCGGCTGGATGGGTTTATATAAGAAACACCGGTTTTTTTTTTCAGCGATCGAGAGGGCGCCGTTCTCGCCTTTTAAGGCCTTTTAAGTTCGGGGAATCGGTTGTCGGCGGTGTGTCCTGAACCGGGTGACTCTTCTTCACTCGTGTGTTTTTTTGTTTTATTATTATAGGAGAATCTTTGTACGCTATGAATTAGTCAAAAAAAAAGTTACCGCTGACTCTTTTGTTAGTTCTAATCGGCATTTTGCTTTTCTTTCTTATCCTTTTTGCTTGCATCGGTGACTAACAATTTACACCGATCACCATGCCACATCTACGTACCATCCACCGAGCACCGAGCACTAGTGCGCGCGCGCCGGAGATAGCGACCCGCGAACCGATCCCATCCCATCCCATCGATCCATCCATTATTGTCGACGCCGTGCACTTTCCTCTCATGTTTTCTCCACAATATAACATTTACGCTTGCGCATGCGGATATGTCAGTTCAATCACGTAAACGTCAACTGAGGAGGACTATGGCGCAGCTCCTTGCGGCCATTCCACAACACGAACTTCATGTGCAATCGACAAACATCGAGCTTGAGCTCAGATCTCTTCCACTTATCCAGAACGCTAAAAGGGTCGGTGTCTATATGAACATGGACACATCTGAATTGAAGACGATTGGAATAATTGAGCTACTCTTCAATATGGGTAAAAAAGTGTATCTTCCGCATTGTGCACCGCTTTCACCGACAGACGTTAAACGTTTTGATAACCAGACTTCAAAGTTGATCTTCTTCCAAATGCCATCATTACAATCAGTGCTCGATCTTAAACCACAGGGGAAATACAAATTACTCGAGCCTACAGACGGAATTGATGTCATGTCTGAGTCCAGTGGGATCGACGTGTTGTTACTCCCCGCAGTGGCATACACAAAAGATTGCTATAGGTTAGGCCATGGCGCTGGCTTCTATGACGATTACATCAAAAGACACACAGAAAAGTTCGGTAAAAGACCTGTTTTATTGGGAACCGGTCTGAAAGAACAACTGGTGCCTGATATTCCCGTTGAACCTCATGATGAGAAGCTGGATCTTGTAGTCTTGAATGATACGGTGTACTATCCATGAGGCAAACAAAACAAGAAATCATGTAATGAATATGTAATGATAATATAAATATAGTACCTCTTTCTAGAACAAACCAAGGAACTTCTTACGTGGCGCAGCTGAAACTGTGCTATTAGCGTCCCTCTTCTCGAATTCACCCAAACCTTTCACCAACAATCTTCCCTTGATCGTCTCGATATCACCGACAACTTGTCCTTTGTCATTGATAGACGTTTTAACGACTAGGAAGTTATTAGCAAATGTTGGGAATTTATACTGTAACTCAATGGTTTTCGTCTTGATCTTTTCTGGAGAGTATTCATTCAATGGGTCAATGTCAAAGAGGAAAGAAGAACCTCTCTTAAGCACCTCGTCCAAAAGACTAGCCAAGATACCACCATGAATCAGGAATGGATAACCACACAGTTTCTGTCCAACATGAATTATAGCAATAACCTCCTTCTTGTCCTTATTAACGAACAACACTGGTCTAATGGCAAACCCACCAGGGACACTCAATGTTCCTGAGGTGATCGATGCATTCAAAGTGCTAGTATCAACATAGTTCCAAGCCCTTCCAAATTCATAAGACGGATCAGCAGCAAGATTAATGAACAAAGGTAGCATTGCGAGTTCTCCTTCCAACTGATCATGGAAAGTGTCTGCCTCCGGGGTGTTTGGTTCTGGAAGTCGTTCCAAAACCAGGAACTTGGCAAGTTCAGACAAGGGGAAAACCGAGGCAGTTCCTGCTCCAAGAATGAAAGCGGCAAGTATCAAGGACACCGTGGAGGAAGTGTTCTTGCCCTTTGCCTTCTCCTTTGGTGCTTCTGTAGTGATCGGTGGAGGCGGTGTCTCCTTCACCACTGGAGGTGGGGTTGGGGTTGTCGATGGAGGCGTAGGAGAAGCCGTGGAGAGCGAGAGTTTGGTGATTCTTCTCAATGGGAGAGACGATGCCCTCAGGCGAAGTAGAGAACGTGACGTACAAAGCATTGTTTTAATCGTTTCAATTGCTCAAATATTCAAAGATAAGAGCCATTACTGGTTGACAAACCGGTTGATTCCCCGTAGAGACCGAGGCCCACATTTTAGCACCCAGGGCTGCTAACCACAAGATCTCCGCGAAATATTTCTTCAAGGGAAAGATTTTGGGCGTGGAGAAAAAGCCCAAGCTCGATGACCTTTCCAAGCAGCAGTTTCCACCCCGTTTTCCCCATCGCCATGCCGGGTTCCGAGACACCGAATATTGAGATTCTCACGATCAACGACAAGAACGATTCCGCGAAGCACCAGGGCCCAGTGGTCCCGCACGAGCGAGAGGTTGTGAACGACGTCATTGCACTGTGGAAACAAGATCCATCCACAGAAAATTTGGGTATCTCCAAGCTTCATGCCTATGTCAAGCAGCGTAATCCGAACTGGTCCTTGTCCGAGAAACGTCTCAAGACCGTGCTCAAGCAATTCAACCTTCTCACCACCTCTGAGCAGTACTCCTATGCATCGGAGATTACATCCAAGGACACACCTGATCTCACTCTTCCAAAGAACATCAGATACCAATTCACCAAGAACAGAGGCAAAGGTCTCTATGCCACCAACTTCTTCAAAGAAGGCGATCTCTTGTGGGAGGAGAAGTCCGCCTTGTTCTTTGTTCCGCCATTGGATCATTTGAAGTTGATGAACACAGGTAAGGCATGCACGTACTGTGGCTCTCTTCTGCAAACTGCCAACTCAGTGAAAAAAGGTCTTGATTGTAACGTTTGTTCCCATGTTTGGTGCTCTCAACATTGTAAGAAGACAGATAAGCTTCACCAGATTGCCAAACATAACATTTATGAAGAAGGTAAGAAATCTAAGAAGAGCATCATACCTTCCGCTTGGACTAAGTATGAAAACTTCTGCTTCAAGAATGAGTGGAACGCAGCTTGGGCCATTGCACACATCCATGCTTCTTGTATCCTTGATAAAAGTGGCCTGTTGACAAGGCAGTTTGATGCCTTCGCCAAAGTTCGTCAGGATATCAGATACAAGGCCATTGATTCGAACGGAATTGGTGGTGCTTTTGATGCTAATAACAACGGCGGTGGAGCCCTTTTCGTTCAAGAGCAACAAGAAGCCCTTTGGAAAGAAGCCTACGAGTTGTTCAATGCAGTTTTCCCTTCACATAAGCTCACATATGAGCAGTACTTAGAGTACCTCGGTACTTACAACATCAACAACGTTGACGGATCTATGTTTTTGATCCAGGCTCACCTTAATCATAACTGTGAACCAAATGTGAGAGTGTTGTTTGGTGATAAAAAGACTGACGGTATAAAAATCTACGCTAAGAGAGCCATTAAAGCTAACGAGGAGTTGGTCACCTCTTATGTCAACCCTGCTCACGAAGTCAACACGAGGCAGAGAGAACTCAGGGTCAACTGGGGATTCAATTGTAATTGTAACAAGTGTAAGTCTGACAAGAAAGAGATCCAGAGAAGAAAATCAAATGAAGCTGCTAGTTCTACTCAAAAACAAGCCATCAAAGAGATGTTGAAGAATTCAAACAACGAGGAGTTTGAACTGGAGGTTCCAGATGTTGCACCAACAACTGAAAGAAGAAAATCAGTGAGATTTGATGAGAAAGTCATTGCTGTTAAGCAGTCTTAGAATATAAGCTTACAGGCCATTAATTATCCATGCATCAAAAAACAATTTTTATTCTTACAACAACCCATGTACGCTTAATTTTAGTATATATAGGTTCTGGTCGACGAATGACGATCGAACCAGGAAGAGATGGACGGCCGGATACTGCAAAAACAGTTTAAGACATCAATAACACAGGGGAGGGAAAAAGACATGAAACATAATTCGAAAACACCAAATCGACGGTATCCCAAAAAGAACTGAAGAAAACAAAAAAAAAGCCATTATGATTCCCAATGGCAACGAGTGGACAAGCAAAACTATCATTTATCATATCACTAGACAAGCTCTTTCAAATTTTCTGTCTTTTAGTCAGCGGTTCGCCGGAAACAACAGACAAGAGCGAGTCAGTACCAGGAACAACACCAGCAGGGGTAGAGGCCCCAGCACTTACGCTTCCGGGATTCACTGTTTGCTGATACATCAGTGGGGTTCTGGAAGTTAGATGTTTCTCCAACATCAGATACAGGTCATCCTTAGTGAATGGCTTAGCCAAGATATCACTCATACCATGCTGCAAATACGTTACCAAATCCTGATCATCGATATTACCTGTCATTGCAATAATTGGAGTTCTATTATCAAAGCTTCTCACAATGGATGTAGCAGTGGCACCGTCCAAGTTAGGCATGATAATATCCATCAACACGATATCGTAACGACTCTTCTCCAAGGCATTGATGGCAGTTAAACCATCTGAAACCACTTCCACTGTGCAGCCATATTTTTCCAAAAACTTACGACACAACTGAATGCACACATTATCATCTTCAACTAGTAGTACGTGGAAACCTGGACGTAAATTACCAGTGACTTTCGGTGGAGACTGTGAGGATGCAGATGGTGGAAGTCCTTGAGAAATCCCCGCAGTTCTCGGTTGGCTCGATGACGAAGAGTTACGATGACCTGAAGACATTGTAGTTGGTTGTTGTTGCTGTTGAGGTTGTTGTTGTCCTGGTACAATTAATGGTGCATCAATTGGCGGTAAATCTAGATGTGGTACTTTGATTCCATGACTCACTAGTGTATTGACAAGTGTGTTCATGCTTCTGAAATAACGATCGTTGGTGTTCTTCATGGTTATGATGGATTCGATGACTGTAGTGTACTTTTGGTTCATAACTTTGATTTCATTCTGTAATGACTTATTCTCCTTTTGTAAAGCAGAAACAGAATTTTCAAGCTTTCCTAGATCGTAGTTGGAGGATTCATCTGTAGCAGCTCTTCTTTGTGTTGGCCCCTTCCTCTTGATGCTCTCGAGAGCGTCTCTATCGTGTCTTCTGAAATCTGGATGCTTGAACTCCCAAGCACTCTCTCCATACTCGTTCTGTTGTTTTTCCTCATTTGACATTTTCACTTTGTGGAAGTCATACTTGTTCAGTTGGCGAACAAAAGAGGCAAAGTTAGAGTGCTTGAAATGCTTTGGGAGGATGTCCTTGGTAAATTCGTTCGTGTCAAGCACAACGAAGGAATCGCCTGCTGGCGTCCACCTTACAATGCTTTGATAAGAATTGTCTTCAAGCATTAGAAAAAGCTTCTTGACGAAATCTGTGGACCCAGAGGTCGTGGAGGATGTGTTGTTCATAGAGATCCCGAGTGACTGGCTGAGCTGCGGCATCGCCGTATCGGTGTTGAGGTTGTCTTCCATCTTGGGCTTTGGAGGCATGTCTTGTAATTTAACAGCACGAAAATTGAAGCAGGGAAGTGTGTTAATGTGGATTGTGGGATATGTGGAATGAGAGACAGTTGGTTGTAGAGTCCAAGTTCAGGAGAGCGATAAGTCGCCGTGGAGAAGGTGTTGTTCCGAGATGTATCAGCTAGATATGTATATTCCCAACGGGGGGAAAGTGCAGTGTGCCAACAAGTGATTGAGGGGAATCCAGCCAAGAAAAAAATGAGGCCAATTAGTCTGGTTTTCTGGCAATATAAAGGGAGTAAGGCCTTCAAACGATGACACAGTGTGCGTTGATGGAGTGTGGTACCTGAGAAGTTTCTATAGTTCTTTGCTTGAGCCATGATCCCACCAGACAAAGCCGCAGCCAGCTGGTTCTAGACTTTTCGCGAACGCCGCTATGACGTAAGTACAGCTAGGGCTGTTCTCTTTTTGGATACGGTACGCACAACACTCAGACAATAGAGCTGGCTTTATATTATACGATATCATGGGTGGAGATGTATTAAAAAAAAACCAAATTTATTAACGTCAAATGAGACAAGTACAAGCGCCATAGCGTGGCCGGTAAAGCTCCTCTATCGACAGATCAATTGTAATCAGATGTTGGCACATCATAACCGTACATAACAAAAACCAGTATGTCAAAGAACATGGTACAAAGAACCCACCTGTGTAAAGACAAAATCGCAAAGGGAAGAAAAGTCAAATAGTAAACGAAGGATCAGGCACACTGGAAAGACAATAAAAAAAGAAACGAAAAAAAAACACACACACACACACTATAACCTCTAGAAAACATGTAACCTGGCTCACAAGTCAAAGCGACCATTGACAAAGTCATCATCCATATCGTGATCACCATCCTGATCAATGTTGATATTATCGTCATCCTCATCATCATCAATAACATCCTCATCTGGTGGAAGATGTGTATTCTGCACAATCAGAGATCCATATGGTTGCTGCTGCTGCTGCTGTCTCTTGTTGTGGAAATCCTCCATGGCAGATTCATCGACAAATGTGAAGCCTTTGAAGTTGGCTTGAATACCTGGAGACAATGGCGTAGACGCAACCTGGAACTGTTTGTTGATCAAAGAGGCACTAGTGTTTGTGAACTCTGGGTCAAAGTTGGAAGTATCAGTCTCACTTGAGAGGTGTGGCTTGAATGGTGGTGGAATCTTCTTCTGTCTTAAAAGCTCCCAATCGATATCATGGAAGAATGGGTGTGCCTTTAGTTCACGAGCATCACCAATGGCACCCAATCTGTGCTTTGGATTTCTGTTAAGAAGTCCCTTAACGAATGAACGGCCTTCAGGACTCAAAACTTCCTTAGGGAAACGAACCTTACCGAATGCAATGTTCTTGTACATCTGTTGTGTGTTCTCAGCGTAGAAGGGGGACCAGCCACAGCACATTTCGAAGATCAAGACACCCAAAGACCAAAAATCAACCATTTTAGTATATCCGGATTCATCCAACAAAACTTCTGGGGCCAAGTACTCAGTGGTACCACAGAAAGTGTTGGTTGTGTCATCAGTAGCCAAATCAGCCTTGGAAAGACCGAAATCACAGAGAGCAATATGTCCATTAGCATCCAACAAGATGTTTTCTGGCTTCAAGTCTCTGTAAACAATATCATTATCGTGCAAATGTTCCAAACATAGAACTAGTTCAGCGATGTAGAATTTAGCACGTTCTTCAGCAAAGCGGCCCTCCTTCTGTAAATGCCAGAAGAGCTCACCACCAGACATATAGTCAGTAACAAGGTACAAATCAGCAGGTGTTTGGAAAGAAAACTTCAAACCGACAATGAAAGGGGAGGCAGCAGTGGCTGTTCTCACCAAGATATTACGTTCACCAATGGTGTGTGCAATCTCCTTCTTCTTGACAATCACCTTCTTGGATAACACCTTCATGGCATAAATACGGTCTGTGTCCAACTTACGAACCTGGAACACTTGACCAAAAGTTCCCTTACCTAACAATCTCAACACCTCGAAATCTTCAGGTCCATAATGTTTCTTACCGGTAGTGGTGTACTCATAACTGACCTTGATCTCACCATCAATACGTTCACCTTCGACTCTTGACTGAAGTTTATACCACTCAACGTCTTTGTTGTTTGCCTGGATACTTGGTGTGATTCTAACGTGACCCAAGAAAGTTTCATCCGAGTCGTACACGGAAATGTCAAGTTCAGAGTGACTTCCAGCAACATCGAAGATGGCCTCATGATGCCAAACAGGATTGGAGGTATTTGGGTAGAGCTCCTCATGTGACAGTTTAGACATTACTCTTTGGTTGTTTCTGTTAATGTGTTGGGAGGAAGATTGTCTTGTGTACATTGGCTTCTTAGAAGTTGGTATTGGTCTGTCTCTTTTCAAACCCGCAGCTGGATGATTATCAACACTCTCTGGGCCATGGGAAATGAACTCAGCACTTTCAAAAGTACAGACAACATATGGGTGGGCGTTGGTGCTTCTTGTCAACAAGTTTTTAGCTTCAATGATTGTGACTTTGAGCTTACCTTTTGGACGTTGCATCTCTTCATGAGTAACTGGAGCCTGCATGGCAACAGGAACAGCTTTGGAATCATCTGGATGAATTGACACTCCCGAGTTTATACCGCCAGTAGTGTGACTGGCAACCTGTGACAGCACAGCTTCTGGTTGATATTGGTTTGACTTGGTGGTGGTGCCCATGGCAAAAGATCCCTCGCTAATGGCAGTGGTTGGGATAGCCGTGTGCTGGAAGTTCAGCAATTGAGAGCCATGCTGTTGCTGTGATGATTGTGGCGGTGTCAGACTGCTTTGAGTCTTCTCCTCCAACGAGGTGTCTTGTGGGTACTGGCCGGTTCTTTCAGCACTGGTAGCCGGATTCTTGTGGAATCCACCAAATCCGAAAAGGGTCTTTGCAAAGTCAACCATTCTATGATTCTTTATTATGTGGTATGGGTATGAGGGTTAGCAAGCTCGCAATGCCTAGTGGATGTGTTGTATGTTGTAAAGAGTGAAACTTGTCTCCGGTTGGACGATACAGGCAAATATGCTCTTTTTGGAGGCAGCGATGCTGATGACGGGCGGTTGAAACGGAAAAGTTTGTGAAGCACAGACTTTTGCAAAGCTGTATATATTTTCAGTGCTGTTGCTACGTTGAAAGTTAGTTTGTTGTCCTGAGAGAGCAGCCAAAGAGCTAAAAAGCGGTTGGTGGGCCGCTAATCAGTAGCTGCCCGGAAGACCGCTAAGCGAGCGGGAGACACAAGCACGCAATGGATTTTGGCCAGAAAAAAAGTTAATGGATAACTTACCGTCCCAGTACCAAGTTGCTGTATGTATGGCAATGTTATCGCCTGACGGATTGCGCTTATAGGCAGTGTGTTTAACGTTGAAGATAGCGGTGTAGGGGCAAATTTTTTGTTATGCGGCAAGTCCGAAGTAAAGGGGTGTGGCCCCAACCAGTAAAAAAAGAAACCAGAAACGATATCCGGCCAAATTCACAATTACGCGCCCGCGCCTGACAATTTGGCGGTGTGCTAGTGGCTAATGATGATTGATGGCATATGAAGATCCCAAAGCTTATAGTTGTGTGTTGACGTGTATATCGGTATGTAGTGGAGGACCCAACAAAAAGAGAAATAATCTTTTCAAGCCCAATAAATAGTGAATAAATATCAAATAAATAGGGATAATAAATAATAAGTGCAGCCTACTAGCGGAGAAGTCCCCGGAGGAACATTATGGCTTGAAAGCACCTTCACCTAGCTCTTCCAAAGTCTGACTCAATGGTCTTCTTCTCACAACGTCCCAGAAACCTTGTTTTTCAACAACGGAAGATGGCCTTGGCGTAAAGTGGTTCTCGGTACCTTGACCGCGCAGAGCATAGGAGCTCGTTGCGGCCTTACCGACCATCGTACCACTCCAGTAGACGGTAGCAGCAAGACATCCACCAACAAATGAAAAGCCAACACTCTTCACAAGACTCTTTGAAAATGTACTGGCAAGACCACCGGCAATGGCACCGGCGTAAAACTCGTTGACAGTATCCTTCTTCTCTCTCAAATTGGCAATAGAACAGGAGGCAAACTTGTAACCAGTCGCGGTGAGAACAATGGTTGTCCACAGCTTACCAGAGCGAGTCAAGATACTGAATGGACCTATCTTATCCTTAGCAACAGCATTCTGAGTGGCGACTGTGAGCAAGCCGATGACACTGGAGTAGTAAAGAGCGGTTCTGGTGCTGTCCCATGTCTTCACGGGCTTGTATTCCTCGGTGTGGATGTGTGGGTGAGGGTAACTGATGTAAGCCTTTGGCTGTGACTCGTCCAAAAACGAGGCGGCGTTTGGAGAAGTTCCAGGCATCGTGCAATAAAATTGACCGGTGGTAGATCGGTCTTGTTGATGTTTATTGGTGCGGGTGGAGTTGTTCAAAGCTCCTCTCAAGGTTTTTTTTTGATTTTCCCCCACACCAAGAATTCCGCGAAAGGGGTTTACAGAGCAGGTTCGCGGAAACCGCGGAATTGATCAGTTGAGCTGAGGGCTGAGGATCTATCTCTGCAATTTCTGCATTGGGAAAGGTTACGGAGTCATGGCGCGATAGCGGGTAAAACCGCAAGAACGCAAGACAATAAGGCTGGTTATATATGGCACCGGGAAGGACCCTGTCACACAATTAATTGTCCTTGAATGTTTTGCATGAACAGCCTGTGTCTTCTCTTACTCGCTGGACAAGCATTTGCACGAGGTGCTGAGGTCCAGCAACAGCCTCATATCTCGCCTCCTAAAAACTCTCATTTCCGAGATATCATCTGGGGTGACATCAACTTTGCCCACACCACCGATACACATGGTTGGTATGCGGGACATCTGAACCAAAAACAGTATAGTGGAGACTGGGGTGATTTCATCTCTTTCACAAAGCATCTCAGGGACAAGGCAAAAAGACTTGGTGTCGACTTGCTTTTGGTTGATACGGGTGACAAGCACGATGGCAATGGACTTAGTGATGCTTCCAGCGAGAATGGATTTTATTCAACTCCGATATTTAACATGATGGATTATGATCTTGTTACCATTGGAAATCACGAGCTCTATACAGAGGCATACTCTACACAAGAGTACGAGGTGACTGTGAAGCACTTCAAGGAGAAGTACGTCTCCACAAACGTTGAGTATCGTCTTGATAATGGCACTTTCGTTCCATTCGGTAATCGCTACCGTTATTTTACTACTCCAAACCACAATTACAGGGTTCTTGCGTTATCGTTCCTTTTCAACTTCCAACGCTTCAATTCTAGAACGCGAGTTACGCCTATTTCCCACATCTTGCAAGAACAATCATTCCAAGATATCCTCGATGCATTCCCAGAAGAAAAGGTCGATCAGATCGTCATTTATGGACATATCCCAGTTACAGACATCCAAGATGAGGAGCTTTTGAGACTTCATATACACCTCCGCAGACAGTACCCTAACACCATCATCCAATATTTCGGTGGACATTCACATATCCGTGACTTCGCGTCCTATGATTACAAGGCCACTGGTTTACAAAGTGGACGTTACTGTGAGACTGTCGGATGGCTATCCATCAACACCAGTGACAGTGATCATCCTGTGTTCAACAGAAGATACATTGATTTCAACAGAGAAAGTTTCATTCACCACTCTGGTGTTTCCAAACAGCAGTTTGATACAGAGGCTGGTCTTGAAGTTTCCAAGGAGATCACAAAACTAAGAAAAGACCTGAACCTGACGGATGTTTATGGTTATGTTCCTCAAAACTATCTCATGACTGCTTATCCACCGGGCCATCCACAGAATATCTTTACGTTGTTGAACACAACGATCTTGCCACTGATTGAAAGTGAGTGCGGAAGATCGCGCAGTAACAACAGAGCCATTCTTGTCAACTCTGGAAGTATCCGCTATGATCTTTATAAAGGTGAATTCACCAAGGACACGGAGTTCATTGTCTCACCATTTCAGAATAAGTGGGTTTACATCCGTGTTTCCAAGAGTCTTGCCCAGCAAGTAGCACCATACTTGAACAGGGGAGACTACATTGTTCAAGACCTGTCAGCCCCAGAAAAGGTTGTCATTCTTCAGAAGGAACAAAAATTGAAAATGATGAGATCCTTGATGAACTCTGGCGTCTTCAAAGATACCAGTTGTGGTGTTGTTGATGAGAAGGATTACCGTAAAGGCTATACTACACATGACGACTACGGTTGTGATGGTGATGATGTCTATCACAACACGATTCCTTACTATCCATCCCCGAACATCATTGGAACTTACCAGGAGCTTTCACCAGAGAGTGATGAAGCTGATCTTGTGTTTTATGACTTCATTGAGCCTTGGATCCTTCAGGCTTTGAATACCTTGTCACAGAGAGAGAATCTGGAAAAGACTTTCACAAGCAGAGACGTTGAGTATTACGGAGGTCTCAGCACCGGCAAGCTCTTGAAACAGCATTTTGCCATTTGATTATCTCTCTCTTTTTTGTATCAAGTGAAAAACTACGACATTTCTTACCTTAATCCTTTTATTTTTTGTATTCCACGGAGTGGATGATTCCATGGAACAGAACCAATAACAGTACAGAATATAATAAATCTCTTTTTTAGAAATTTACCATACCAATCATTAATGAAAATGATGCAACAAAAACATAAGAAAACAGTGTCATCCATCATTCCGCTTCCCGTTGCTTCAGATCGGAATCTTCAATCATCAAAAACCCCTTTCCAGTGTCTTCATCTTATCAAAACACCCCTCACCTTCAAAAGTCATAACACAAAACAGAGCAAGTTCAAAAGAGGACTTACTGCTGAGCTCTTCTTCTGTCACGCTCCTCAGAGATGGAGAGCTTGACACCCTTACCCTTTGGCAAGGAGATCCATGGCTTGCCGGCCTCACCGATAATGAAAACGTTGGACAAACGAGTGACGAAGGTGTTGTCCAAAGAGTCCTTGATGTGAACCAAATCGAAACCACCATCGTGTCTCTCTCTGTGAGTAATGGTACCGATACGACCCAAGTTACGACCACCAGTAACGTAGACCATCTTACCGGTGTCGAACTTGAGGAAGTCAGAGATCTTACCAGTGGCCAAGTCAATCTTGACGGTGTCGTTGACTCTGATCAATGGGTCTGGGTAACGGATAGTTCTACCATCGTGGGTGACAACGTATGGGATACCCTTCTTACCAAGAGCAACCTGCTTGACCTTGCCGAGCTTGTAGGAGGCCTCCTCATCGGTGATTCTGTGGACAGCGAATCTACCCTTAACATCGTAGACAAGTCTGAAGTTCTCGTTGGTGGCCTCGAGGGAGATGACGTCCATGAAACCAGCTGGGAAAGTGGCATCGGTTCTGACCTTACCGTCGACCTTAACGTGTCTCTCCATCAAGATAGCCTTGACCTCACGACCGTTCAAGGCATATTTGAGACGGTTTCTCATGAAAACGATCAATGGAAGGGACTCTCTGAGCTTGTGTGGACCAGCAGAAGGACGTGGAGCGTAGACACCGCTCAACTTGTCCAACAACCAGTGAGATGGGGCTGCCAATCTCTTCATGTGCTTCTTTGGACCTCTACCCATTTTGTCTTGATGTTTAGAGTCTTGTTGTACGGGGTTCCCTATACCTAGGCCTGTGTGTTGAAGTGCGTGGAGCTTCGCTTTTTTTCATTTTCGCTGGCGAGGAAGCGACTCTAACGCAGTCTCAATTTCGCGGGTAGCGGGGCTTCTAACACAGTTTTGTACGGTCAATCTGTTTCCCAATTCAGTGTATTTCCGCATTAGGGTAGTATCATAATTATTTCGCGAAATATAAACCCGCACACCATGATCTGATCTCTTAAAGTTGCCCTAGCACGTGACTAAGTATAGCCCTAATGGTGATCGAAGGCGTTTTATTCAGTAGGCGGGGTAAATTGATGTGAGATAACAGCATCGCATCGTTTCCACATTCGCCAAGAGTTCGGCACCGCTACCAGAATGGTACACTACAACTAATGGTACGATGATTAGTGATCAAGAAGTACTGTGTATAATACCAAAGGACGGTTCGACACTGATACAAACGATGCAAGCAGAGAAGATAAAAAAACTCCAGAGGCATTTGAACAATCACTTCAAAACTTATAAGACAGGCAACATACTGCTGCCTTGAATAACCGATTTAACCCTCTGATTTCTCCGCACCAAAATAGCCGTTTCGTCAACTCCTCAAGAAATACAGTACCAAAATAAATAACAGAACAAAAAGAAAACAAAGCGTCTGGGAATCCAAAAAACAAACAAACAAACAAGAGATCTGAGTGAATCAAAACGCAACATCTCAATATGAGGAACAATATCCATTGAAGATCCAAAGAAAACTCTCCTGGACAAAGTCTCTATTGCTGTGGACCCACAGTAGCATCTGAGGAGTCGTTAGCGGTGGATGGAGCAGAAGAGTTGGCCGCCTCTAATCTCAAACCTGATAACTTCTTGACAGGATTACTGTGAATTATGTTAGTGGCCCAGTTATTAAGGGAGGTTGAGAGAAAACAAAACAACTTACTCGTACAAATGACGCATCTTGTGTGTCATGAGCTTCTTAGATGTTGGTGACATGTTCTCCTTTCTATCTGAAGGTGATACGTATTTGAGTTTTCTGCAGGGGGGGTGTTAGTGCTGGGTGCTATGCGACAAGGTATGGGCGAAAACTCACTGTTGTTGGACTAACTCCTGAACTCTGGCCTTGGTGACGTTCTCCTTGCTGTCCAAAATAGGGTGGAGAGGCTGGACAGCCTGGGGAGTAGGTGTAGGGGTTGGCGTTGGTGACATGTCAAAAAGGATATGTGCTTCTCGTGGGGTACAGATCGGGAATCCAATAGTTGTGGCTCAAGGTTTACTCGAACTTAGCAACGGATGTGACGTGGATTGTCCGACTTTATATTGCTGAAATGGCAAGATGTAGTCTTGTCTGGCTAGTGTTTAAACGTGGAAGGGGGGCGTCAAAGGACCAGCGCACAAAATGCACGTCATACTTCTGCCATTTTTGTACAAACGTAAACAATAGCTGTCGGAACTCGGCGCGTACCCTCGGAACTCCTTGACACATCTTCGCGAATGGCCGAGGAAGCCGGTAACCGATACGATGAACAATAATTGATGGGGGGAAATTAACATTGATCTGTGCAAATAATCTTCGGAAGAATATTCGAGAGCTTGGTGAACTCTGTCCAGAGAGACGACAATAGCAGATAGTCCGAAGTTTGGACGTCCACAGTTACCATGATCACCCTGCGGCTGCTAGTCATCATCACACTCATCACCTCCACTCTTGGGTCTCTCGCTCCAGTTCCCAGAGTATCCACATCTCCTCAAATTGGCTCGTACACGCGGCATCATCTATCGGATCTGAAGAACAGAACAAAAGAGCTCTTTGACCATGGCTGGAACTCGTATATGGAACATGGATATCCCGCCGACGAAGTCAGGCCGTTATCCTGTGAAAAGTATGAAAAATCTAGCGATGTTAGAGACATCAACAGAAATGATGTCTTGGGCAATTACTCGGTGACCTTCTTGGATACAATTACTACATTCGCTATCTTTGGAGATGTCTCGAGTTTTGAAAAATACATCTTGAAGCTCAAGGATATGCAATCCTTCGATATTGACTCCACGGTTCAAGTCTTTGAGACAAGCATCAGAGCACTCGGTTCGCTTCTATCAGCACATCTATATGCTAGCGATAAGTTCAAGCTGCCGAACTATGATGGGTTTCTACTCCATCTGGCATATGACTTGGGAACAAGATTGAAATCAGCATACAATACTGCATCGGGGATCCCCATAGCTCGAGTCAATCTTCGAAATCCAGGCTCCCCACTCCCCAAAGATATCATCGATGAGACATGTACTGCCGGTGCAGCGTCACCGATGCTGGAGTTCACACTTCTCTCTGTTCTGACTAATGATACCTCTTTCGAACAAAAATCGAGGTCTGCCTTTCTGACACTCTGGAATTCAAGGAGTAAGCTCGATCTTGTTCCAATGAGCATCAGTCCTCAAGAAGGGAAATGGTTGAATTCAGTCACTGGAGTTGGTGCTTCTATTGACTCTTTCTACGAATATGCTCTGAAGGGTGCTATTTTATTTGATGATGATGAGTTAGAAACTGTTTGGGAACGTTCTTTTGATGCATTATCGATTCATTCCCGAAATTCTTGGTTTTTGAGTAACGTTCACGTTGAGAACGGTGGACAAGTGAGTCCATGGATTGATGCACTGGGTGCTTTCTTCCCAGGGTTATTGGTCTTGGCTGGAAGGATTGAGGATGCGTCAAGATTTCACCAGCCGTACATTAAACTGTGGAACAAATATAATGGTATTCCTGAGCGTTGGGATTTCGCCATATCTGCTTCGGAACTGAACGAGGAAATGGTGGACCCAATCTCGTTGGAGTGGTACCCTCTGAGGCCAGAGTTCATTGAGTCCACTTACTATTTGTATCGGGCCACAAAGGATCCAATCTACCTGAGAATTGGAGAAGCAGTATTGAACGATTATGAGACGTTGTTCAAAGCAGCATGTGGATTCGCCGGATTCAGAGATATTAGAACAAGGAAATTACAAGATCGAATGGAGTCATTTGTTTTGAGTGAGACTTTCATGTATTTGTATCTGTTATTTGATGAAGATAATGAGCTGAACAGAGAGGCTAATTTTATTTTTTCAACAGAAGGGCATCCAATGTGGATCCCGAAAGGTGTTTTGAAGCAGTACAGAAGTTTCAAACGCAAATATTTTGATGGGCTAGATTTTTTGGAGAGTCAAACAACCAGGAAAGGGTCTGAAACACAAATTTACGCACTGGTTGAGAAGATAATGAAGTCATGGCCAAGCAAAGGACTTGCTAATGCTGCTAGTTACCTGAACAATTTGTTTCAGGACGAACTCGACTTTGAGGAGGATTCTACGTCAATGAAAGCTGCTGTTCTCGAAAGGGTATGGCTTGAAAGTCTTGGTTATGCTTTGATTGAGATAGATCACAGTGTCTGTCCTGTAATGAAAGGCACTGTTGGGTTATCGTCGAGGTATTTGAACGATCCCGAGACGTTTGCAATTGATTCTCTATTCAGGAAGGAGTTTTACACCACAGCTTTAGATCTGGAGTCATCCTTTGAATTCTATTCCATATACGGAATGCCGAACTCTCAATGTTACAGAGCTTCAGAAACGTTGATGGTTGATTATCACATTGGCAACATGAACGATACGCCGGGGAGAACGCTTATGAGATATTTGGTTCCAGTGGTGGGTGAAAAGCAGAAGCACATTTGGATTCACGAATTCAATGGTCTTCGTGTCTTGTTTGAGATCTTGAGAGAAGGTCAAGTTGATTCCTTTAACAAGGACATCACCGAAGACGAGATCTATCCATATTATGACCATTTCGTCTATGAAGTTGAAGGGTCATGCCCAGTTGATAGTGGTAAGAGACAAGATCATGTCTTCAGAGCAAAGACCATCAATGGGATCGATGTTAAAGATGGAATGATGATATTTGTGTCACCTTCTAATGCTGTGAAGGGGCTGTTAGGTAGAGGGGTTGTGAAGACAACAGGAGATGGTTATTTAGTCATTGACGACATTGTTGTTTCCAACATGGTTTTGTCGCGTGCAATGTCGAAGGACGAATGAAGTAATTCATGGTTAATCATCAGCGGTTTATGCAGTGCATTTGAATTTATAAAATATAGCGTTTGAGATTATATTCAAGGTATCTTTTTCTAGATAAATGTATTCGCCGCTCAATATGGTTCGACGACGACGTCGTCGTCTCAGTTTCGACGATACGACGCCGTGGTACTATGAGACGTGTTGTCGATAATTGGAATGACATACAGGGGGGGCTAATCGTACTGTGTGTAAAATTCAAAGTGTAGTGACGTGGGTACACGGCCCTCGGCGACCTTAGCCGCAAAAGAACTCAAGAGAAAAACCTAACAAATAAGCGGCCCCGCGCACCCGACATGAAGTGCGATGGAGCCGTGATTGTTCGCGGACGCGCACTACGTCATCGGCCGTTGCGGCGTGCGCGGTTCTAGACTTTCCATGTTAAGCTGGGCTTTGGTGCACGCGACGGGCTGCGGCAAGTTTTGGAATATTAAATTGGGAGAGTGTGTGCTTATAAGTGATTAAATCAACAAAACTATCACAAGGAAACAAAACCACTTTTGTTATTTCAAGAAATCCTTTTCGTTTACGAATTTCGATCGCACTGCCCACAAAAACAGAGATCGCCGAGTGACCCGCGCAGTCGATAATCTCATCGCTCATCCTTGGATTGTGTCAATACAGAGAGCAACAGTCATACAAAAACTCGATCGGAGCACTGCCCGAGATTTCCCTTTAAACGTCAACAACAACCGTTGGGGCTTCTCGATCCAAATTGAACACAGACCATATGGCCTTGCTCGATGGATATCTATTGCCTCTATGTGAACAGGCGGTTACCATCGCTGCCCCTGCATTGCTCACACTCAAAGCGCTTCAACTCACAAGCTACGAGGGTATCGCCACTGGCAACCCACAATCCGCACACGCTTCTTACACAATTCTCCGATTCTGGCTCTCATACTGGTTACTGATTTCATTGGCCTTGATTTCCGGTGTGAATGCCCATCTGCGATGCCTAGTTGCTGCTCTTTACTGTGCCAGAAGTGAACTTTCCACGTATCAATTGGTCTCCCTCTACGAACAGACGTTCCTCCCATTGCTCTCTTCGGTATTATACAGAACGGCCGGAATCCACATCTCAGAAGCTGAGCTCGATAACTTCCTGAGTCAGCAGATTGAACGTCTATGTCTTGGTCTTGAAATGGAGATGCCTAGGGCGATCCCCAACTCGACACCATCTCGAATCTCCCTTGGCTTTTGGTCTCCACGTTCCAGAAAAGTTACCAACTCACTGACACCCACAAGCTCGAACAATACCACAATCACATACCCAGAAACGCCGCTGGATAACATGATCCCATTGGAGATTTCACGGGTTCGCAGCCCTCGCAACCAAGAGATGGAGAAACGGTCAAGGAGACGCAGCCAGTCTCTTCAACTTGGTTCACACGTTACACGCAAATCTTCCAAACAGAATCTGAGAACTTCAAGCTGGAATATTCCACAAGTTGCATCAATCGATGCTGAGCTTCTACCTCCTTTAACACATGCAGATACCCCATTACCTACGGCTTCACACTCTAGCTCGAGCACTAGTGGTAACTCTTCTCGTGTTCCTTCTGGAGATCTTGTCTTCGAGGATCCACCAGACCGTCGCTCTTTCAAGGAATCCATCAAAGGCATCTTTACCTAAAGATGATTTTATATAAATCATCCACTAGTTCGCTTATTTATACTTCATTGAGGCTATTTACAATTTTGTTCTATTATACACGGCGCCGTACTTGCTTTGTTTTTGTTTTCATAAATCAAGTCAGCTTGTAAGGGTAATCAACACCACGATCTTTACGCTTCCAAATCTTTCTCTTTCTCTTCGTGGTAACATGCTCAACAAACTTGTCCTCACAGTGACTCTTCTTGAAGTCTCTGATAAAGTTTGGATCCCATAATTCACTGGCAATTCCCAAATCTTTACAGCATCTCATCAAGGCATTGCTTCGACAACCTTCAGTGGCAGTTGGGATACCATCTGGAGAGAAATAATCCTGTTCACCACGCGCAATACTTACCAATCTTCCATTGCAAATCAAAGCGTATTCCCTGGTTACCAATTTATCTGTTACCATCGTCTCTGAACGTGGAACGAGACCCCACCCACCGGCACCAAACGCCTTATTCAAGATTCGACGATACTTAATCTCTGGCAAATAGATGAGTCCATCCGGTTTGATTTCAATGTCTTGGGACGCTAATGGCTGTGCGAGGACTTCCTGTGCCTTGTCCGAGAACGGTTGGGCCCCTAGGCCGTAGAAAGAGGTGGGCCAATGGATCTCGTTTGGCATGATATCGTGTGGCGGGGTGTCGTGTAAAGACATTTTGAAGAGCTCGTTGAGTGTCTTGTTTCCCAAGGCGGAAGAGGAGCCTGTCGTTACAGTGTCAGATGAGCGCTGTAGCTGTCCAACCTGAAGCCCAAACTCCGGAGGGTCAAAAAACACATCTTCTGGTACTTCTGGGATTTCAGGCTCGGACGTGGCAGCGGTTTTGGCAGCGGTGGCGGTCTTCTTCACGGTGGCGGCCCTTGTGGCAGTAGCCTTGGGAGCAGCAACTTTTCTAGTCGCCGTGGTGTAAGCAGCACGTTGGCGTAATGCCTGTGAGACACGATTTCTAAGCATTGTTTGACAGTGTTTTGATTTGAGGCTGTTTCTTGATGTTGATAAAGGGTCTAATTCCTCCTCGTCTTTGTTTCAGTTCTTTCGCGCACTATCAAAACATTGCAGTAGCACACCACAACCGATCATCATCATCAAAGAACGCAACGACAACAGCAGAAATGTCCCTTCTGCCGATTATTGATGCAGTAGACAGCTTCACATATGGTAATATCCCCAAAGAGCTTTACATGCTGCTGGCTCATGATGGCACGGGGACGCTCGGACTCATCTTGCCCGCTGTCGCTGAACAGCTCCGCCAGTTCTCTACGGCCTTCATTGTCGATCCACAGAAGCATACCGTCACACTACACCCATCTTTGGACTCTTTCGCAAAGAGAAACGAGGTTTTGAACCTTGCTGCGACAACACTGCGCCAGCAAGACGCTTTCGAAACTCTCAGGGGTTGGAGAGACGAAAAATACACCGTCTACTACCCTTCGCAAACTCCGTATATGCTCCTTGAACGTGCCTTTTGTCCTTTATTGGGAGTCGTGATGTATGGAGTCCATATAAACGGGTTCATTCCTCCACACAAGTCTTCTAATGGTCAGTATAACTTCTGGATCCCTCGCAGATCGGCAACAAAGGCAACTTTCCCCGGCATGCTCGACAACACCATTGCCGGTGGAATTGGACATCCTTACGGTGTCTACGAGACGGTAATCAAGGAGAGTCATGAAGAAGCGGGTATTCTCAAGGAGTATGTGGAGAAAAACTTGTCCCAAGGAGGAGTTGTAACATATATGTTCTGTAACAAGGACGAGGGAGGCTTGGTACAACCGGAAGTGGAATTTGTCTATGATCTTGAGTTTGATGAAAAGACAAAACCTTTCCCCGTGGATCATGAGGCTGAGGAGTTCTACCTCATGACATTGGATCAAGTTTTGGAGCGTTTACACAATGGTGAATTTAAGCCAAATTGCGGCCTTGTCATGGTAGACTTCCTCGTCAGACACGGAATTGTAACAGCAGAAAATGAACCGGCATATATTGAAATTGTACAGAGGTGCCATAGAAGATTACCATTTGCCACGAAATGAAGAAAGTACTGTATATAGATTGTACTGTTTTCAATTCATGAGTATTTCAGGTTTGTTATGAGCCCCGGCATCAGGTACGCGCACGACTTACCAAAGAAAGGTTTGACGTGTCCAAACTACAACGCGTCGCTGCAGAGAAGTTTTGTTTCAACCCTTTTGCTTTTCTTTTCAGCTCGTTGAATTCTCACCCCAAATTCTAACGCGTGACAATGTCCACTGTCCGCAAGAGAGCATCCAAGGCCAAGGTTGCCTCACCAGCTCCCTCTAAGGTCGTTGACATCGACACTCCAAAATCCAATTCTGTCTCACATGACAACGAGAAACCACAACAAGCAACGGAATCTCCAATTGCACACAGAATCGCTCTTGTACTACTGACTCTTACAGCATTTGCTACAAGATTCTACAAGATCGATTATCCCGATGAAGTTGTTTTCGATGAGGTTCATTTCGGAAAGTTCGCATCGTACTACCTTCAAAGAACCTACTTCTTTGATCTCCATCCACCGTTCGCCAAATTGCTCATCGCATTCGTTGGTTATTTGGTTGGATATGATGGCTCTTTCAAATTCGATAGCATTGGTGACTCTTACATCACAAATAAAGCACCATACCTTGCGTACCGTTCCCTCTCCGCCATCCAGGGTTCTCTCACTGTTCCAATCCTGTTCCTGACCCTCAGAGAATTGAACTACTCCGTGCCTACATCTGTCCTCGGTGCCACGTTCGTTCTCTTCGATAACGCTCACGTTGCTGAGACTAGACTCATTTTGCTTGATGCCACTCTGATTCTTTCCATTGCTTGTTCCGTTTATGCTTATGTCAGGTTCATGAAGGAACAACAGAAGGAGGCTTACACCAAGGCTTGGTGGTCCTGGTTGGGTTTGACTGGTGTCGCTTTATCATGTGTTATCTCTACTAAATATGTCGGTGTTTTCACTTTCATCACTATTGGTTCTGCAGTTGTTCTTGATTTGTGGCAATTGTTAGATATCAACAATGGTCTCACCATCCGTCAGTTCACCAGACATTTCGTCGCTAGATTTTACGGTCTGATCGTTTTGCCATTCTTCATCTATTTGTTCTGGTTCTATGTTCATTTCGAAGTTTTGAACAAATCGGGTCCAGGTGATGCATTTATGAGTCCTCAATTCCAAGAAACTCTTGGTGATTCACCACTTGCTAAGGATGCTAAGCAGGTCAACTTTTACGATACTATCATTATTCAACACAAGGACACTGGTGCCTATCTCCACTCCCACGAGAACCGCTACCCTCTTCGTTACGAAGATGGTCGTATTTCCTCTCAAGGTCAACAAATTACCACTGTCAAAACTGAAGATCCAAATAACGAATGGATTATTTTGCCTGCTCAGGATTATCCAGAAAATAACAAGCTCAACCACCCAGTCAGAGTTGATGACCTTGTGAGACTTTACCACGTCGGCACTGGTTCTTATTTACTGGCTCATGATGTTGCCTCCCCATTGTTCCCTACCAATGAGGAGTTCACCGCTGTTGATGCAGAAGCTGCTCAAACAAGATTCAACGAGACGCTGTTCAAGTTGCAGGCTTCTGATAAGTCAAGCAAGGGTTCAATTATCAAGACCAAGGCAAACAGACTTCGTGTGCTCCACAGAGATACTGCTGTTGCTATGTGGACACACGACGACGTCACCCTTCCAGAGTGGGCCTTCAACCAATACGAAGTCAACGGTAACAAGAAGATTCAGGACTCGAGTAACACTTGGACCATTGACTCCATTGTTAATTTGAACGACGCTCGTCAGTTCTACGTCCCAAAACCTGTCAAGAAGATCCCATTCTTCAGAAAATGGTGGGAACTGCAATTCCAGATGTTCCATCAAAATAATAAGTTGTCATCTGATCATCCATTCGCTTCTGATCCAATTACTTGGCCGGTCTCTTTGTCTGGTGTCAGTTTCTGGACCAAGAACGACACAAGACAACAGATATATTTCATCGGTAACCTTTTCGGTTGGTGGCTTGAAGTTGTCGTCATGGCGTTGTTTGCAGGTTTGTTCCTCGGTGCTAAGATTGCTGAACAAAGAAAGATTCAGATTCTCAGTGAAACTCAGCGCAAGCAGTTGCTTTACATTGGCTTCTTATATCTTGGTTACTTGTCTCATTATGTCTTCTTCTTCCTCATGTCAAGACAGAAGTTTTTGCACCATTACTTACCGGCCCACATGATCGCTGGTCTCTTGACTGCCGCTATTCTTGAGTTCATTTTCGGCAGAGGAAAGCATCTGAATCTTCTCATTGTCGTTCTTGGTGCCGGAATGATTTATTCCTTTATTTTCTTTGGTCCTATCACTTATGGTGATGTGGCTTTGTCTATTGATGAGGTTAAAGCAAGACAATTCATGGGTATCAAGCTTCACTTTGCCAAATGATGGAGTCTACTGAAAACATCACAAAAAAAAAACATCTCTATTACCTCGCATTCCATAAGATGTGCCGATGGTTACCCCTTCATAACTTTCTTTAATTATCATAAAAGAAAGTACTGTTAACAATGTATACTCGTAACATTAGATATTTTAATATGAGTTTTGCAGGTCAAGTATCATTTTTTAGTGGTGGAGCCGCACTTGGAGTATGGAATTCATCATCACTATCATCACTAATCTCGATAACTTCTGGTGATTCAGGTGTCTTCGTTGGTGGAGAAGAAGCGACTTCTTGGATGGTATCGTTATCATCATTGTCAATTTCCTCTGTATCATCACGGATTTTTATAGCACCACTCTGCTCCTGATCTCCTAAAACATTTGCTGAGGAAGTCTCGCAGTCATCTTTGATGTCAGCTTTCTCTTGCAATACCTCTTCCGCGTCTTTCTTGCCCTCAAAATCAACTGTAGCATCTGCCTCCTTCTCACTCTTGGACTCTTCAGTTTTCTCTCTAAGAATGTAACTGAGCCCATCGACAACATTAGTATCAGAAGCAACAGAACCTCTTCTCTCTGGTGGGATCACATGCGGTGGAAGCGGGTATCCAACATCCTCACTAATCTTGGAGTTAGCCAGCTGATTGTCCAATGCTTTGACCAGTGTAGCAACAGCAGCCAGGATGTCTCTTCTTGCAACCTTCATCTTAGACGGCTGATTTGGGTCTCCAGCGAATTGAATGTGGTTGAATAGTGGATCAGCTTCCAGAACCTCCATCTTCTTGAAAAAGAACTTCAGGAAAACAGCATTCAACGTATCATCAATTAGAGATGTGGGACCAAAACCATTATTGATACGTCTCACCTCAGCAATCTCATAGATCAAAACTAGTGCTGGAATATCATCTTTGTCGATTGGTCCCTTCTGTAATGTTTGTGTAAGTTTGCGAGCCTTAGCAGAGAACTCAGAGAAGATAAGCTTGGGAACCTCCGCATCGGTATAACCTCTCGGTGTTTGCATAATTTCACATGCAAGATGTGTCAACGTGAATAAAGCCTTCTCCCAAGCATCAGGAAGATCAACCATACTAGAACCAAAACGACGGAGTTTCTTGACGAACAAAACCAAATTCGGAAAATCTGCAAGCTTCCAAAGGATATCAAGATAAAAGCGGATGTAATCATAAGTGTAGAAGAAATGTTTGCCTGGAACCTCAAACTCTGGTTTCCAGATGTGTATCAGTGCCTTATTGTTGGACTTCAAAAGAATGAACGTGTCCATCTCCTCGGCGGCTCTTTTATAATCCCCCATATCGTAGAGAATTTTGGCCATTCGATACTTTGGCCTATGCTGCCACTTCTTCTTGTCAATTGAAACCAATTTTCTCAAGCACCCAAGAACGTATGCTGTGAAACTATCATCAACGTTCTCGTATTCTGTAACATCACCGAAGATAGAAGTCTCCTTCAGCTTTGAAAGAGCCTTGGATACTGAATATAAGCCCCTCTTGACGTACTTAAATAGAAAGGTGCAGAGTTGGTAATGTGGTTCCAAAGCAGAGTCTGCAAGAAGACATGACTTCAGAGAGGCGTTAACGACCTTCGTTGGCTTATCACCAAGCTTATGTAAAGCTTTAGCTAGATAGAAGTAGTTCAACCACGATCCATTATCACAAGATATGGCTAACCTCGACAAACGAACAACCAACTTCAAGACGAACACATGTTTCTCCTTAGGTAGTGCTGATTTAACTTTTGAAAGTCCATTGGCAGTCATGACTTTATGTTCAAGCAAACCAAGGTAGCAGAATCCCTCCATTGGCTTCATCAAAGAGTGATAGAGATCCTTGGCCATAGCACCAAACAACATCGCACCAATAACTGGATCAGAAGACCCCCTCACGTACATACTTAAAGCCATGCAGTAACACAACATGGACCTTCTTTGAATGGATGCAACTCCAAACTTTTTATCAACAGAGTTAAGCCTGTCTGAAGTCCAAACAAGATCATCTTCAGCCTGCAAAGCATAAGCCTCACCAAGAAGAAGCCACGTCTCTAAACGAGCAGTACCAGAAATGATATCATCTCTGAATAGCTTGACAATCTGTTCTAAGTCAGAGGCCTTTCCCTGGGCAAGTCTCTTTCTAACTTTATATGTGTTGATAGCAGCAGCACCTTGATAGTAATATAGTCCCTTCTCTAGAACCTTATTCTCCAAAGTGTTCGCCTTTGTGAGGTTGATGGAGAGAGACCCCCAAAAGGCATCTCTGAAGAGCTTCATGTCCATTGTCTTAGAGAAGTAATTATCAAGTTCACCAGTGTTTCTTTGAATCACATGACTGGTTGAATCTGGTTCACCAATAGCATCGTAGAACGTATCCATGGCACTCTTGAGGTCTGGTTTTATTTGCGAGGTAATCGGGTCTTTTCTTTTGGATAACACCCCAAAAAGATAGTTACTGAACTGAAACACTGATTCTTTAGTCAATGGCACGCTTTCGGTAGCATGGTTGTATGGCGTAAATTGCTCCGTAGAAATATTCAGATGGAAACGACAATGCAAGTGTTGAAGGATATCGACTTCAAATTTCTCCGTATCAGCGTCATTGAGCATAACCTGTGACAACTCAAGAAAACGACCATTAGCAGCGTCACAGAACTTGAGCATGCCGATCTCCTCATGCACGATACTCAACATGTCAAGCGGAGTCTCCCTGGAAGAGCCCGTTCTTTGCTTGAACATAACAAGGAAGATAACAAATGTATCAGCAATCATATCTCTGAGCTTGGCAACAGATTTGGACGGAGTCGGAGGTCTCGAATCAGTGGGATGAGAGCTTTGACCCATACGCTCGTAGATACAATAGCAATAGAGGACAGATAAGAACTTCACAATGTGATCGAATAGAATGTCACTGGAATCCATAATCTCCCAGTGTGATGCCTGGATCAACTTAGACAATCCCTCAACAAAGTTGCCGTAAAATCCAACGGCAATTAAGATTATGCGGTGTCTTTGATTCTCATCCTTCTCAAGTAGTTCTGCATCTGAAAGAACATTATAAACAAACGGAAGAAGATGATTCATGGCATCGATGTACTTTTTAGCATCAGATTGAGCAAGATATGAGTCCAATAATGTTTTCCAAAGTAGCAGTCTCACACCAACAGGGCTGTCCTTCACGAACTTTTCCATGCTCGTAAGGGTCGAATCACCATGGTCAGCTCCAACAAATAGCATCCTCTCAAGGAGATCAACGGATTCTGCAGCTGCAGCCTCTCCACCCTGGAGAGCCTTTTCAAACGAAGTTGCAATTTCTAATTTGTCGGACTGGTTTTTGATTGATTTCAAAGACATGACAGGAATGGCGTCGTAGTTAACAAAGAATGTGGTGAGTTCGGGACAAGATTGTTCCATGGTAAACGCAAGACTCTCGAGTTGACGATGCAGAGAGTGCGGATTCTGTTTCTCGGATGATTGCATATACATCAGCATAGTCCATCCATGACGAAGAGACAATGATATATTGTCTGTAAGAGCAGACCCGAGCTTCTTGTTCCACTTCTTTATCACACTCTCAATAATATCAACGGTTGACTGGCTATCCTGGGCCAATTTTCCTGTATTCAACTTTATCTGTTGCTTCAGCAAGATCCAGCTATTCACCATAACTTCAAACATCCCGACCAAAAGGTACCTCTGTTTGTCGTCCATCACTGCTTCTTCAAGGATGTCCTCTTCAGCAGAAATGACGAATGACTCAATAATGGCATATAAATCCTTATCAAGTTTAGAGCTCACAATCGGGCAGGTACCATCCTCTTGTGGACCAAAAATAGCTTGTAATAGAAGAGTCCTGGCTTCTGGGAAACTGTAGCTGGACGAATTGATCTTCTCCACGAGTAATCTCCCTATATCAGCCAGATCATCTGCGTCCTTGGGAACGAAGTTTAAATCTTGGTATGGGTCATTGGAACTGAGAAGGTCAGCAATAGAGGATTCATTAGTATTAGGGGATGAGCTGTGAAGGAACGCATCTGTATGTTTCGCAGACCAACTGTTGAGACAGTTCAAGAAATCAACAGTTGCCTTGTCACACTTTTCACTCGCATAGGTAGGTAGATAGACGCCGAGATTTTTCGTCAATGCGTTGAAACCCTCAATAAAACGTTGGCACCCCACTCGTGCTTCTTCATAGAGGGACTCGCTATCTTCTTGTGTACGAACTCTCTTACTGGCTCTCTGAGGCAAATCATCTGGTGCACTTCTCTTGTTCTCATCTTCAGAAGCACCTGGTGCTGGTGTTGGTTTGACGATTTCTTCCAATTTTTCATAAATCGATGGCACTGAGTTTCTCTTGTCTGAAGGTACCAGAAACTTAACAGACGTAGCGAGCTCTTCACGTGTTGAGTACGGGTCTCTGATCTTCTGGCCTTTGGCCTTCATCTTTCCAATGATCCCAGAAAGCCCAGCTGCGACGTCCTTTAGTGCATAGCTATCAAGTTTAACTTTCTCCGAGCGACCATCAAGTATCACCTCTTTCTGACTTTCCAAGTAGTCCTTCAGTGGCTGAAGGAAACTGACATCTGGGAGATCAAGTTGATGACTGTCATCCTTAGCAGGCGGTAAATCGGTGACTTGAAGTTGGGCAAGAATTCTGGCTTCTTCACGCGAGTAAACTTGTAGATCCCTTGACTGAAGTCTTTTCTTACGATGTAGCAAAAGGTCCTCGTTCTCCTCTTTGGTGAGCTCATACTCGATGATGTACCGTGAAAGACGTTCGTTTCCAAACATTCGGAAAATAGCCAAGAGAAGCTTCACAACGGCGTTATCAGCGTCGGTGTGCTGAAGCGCCTCGATCATGTCATCAACCGAGTCGTCAAGTAATGAGAACATCTCTTCCGTGTCGAGTTCATTGATGCGACATCTGAGCTCTTCGAAGTAAAGCAGGCCTCGATTTCTGTGTGCCAAGTACCGGAGAGTTCGCACAGCGGGTGTGATGCTCTGTGTCGTACTTTTGATAACATCGATAGCGAAGAGGCTCTTGTAAGCTGAGCGAGCCAGTTTGAATTGTAACACTTTCTGGAATCCAAGCGCCTGTTGAAACACTTTAAATGCTTCTTCGATCTGTTCGTTTGTGTGCTGTTAGTAGTGAGAGCATTTGGGTTGGTTTATATTGCGACAAAACTCACCTGAAGCTCCCTAGTGTGTTCTTCTTGGTCTTGTGCCGTAAGTTCCTCGCTGAGATTCAGCGCGGCAAAGCTTGAGGACATTGTTGGAGCGGTCCCAAGCAGTTTCTGATGACTTGTATATATGTTTCCGATTGATTGTTTAAAGCGTGGAGTTTCTCTTCTCTCTGACGCGTTGATGCTCGCGCTCATGTTCGCGGGCTCTTCACTACTAGCTGTACTTATAGCTCTTTCGTATACTCGTTCTAAATAACAATTAATCAACCAGCAATGAAAATACGACGTAGGGTGCACGCAGCTCCATATATGAAATTGATATCGGGAACAGTGATTCCGCGTTCATCCTCATTGAAGGCACAGATGAGGTACCCCCCAGATCTCAAATACACATCGACTGGTTTCCCCTTCACACTGGCCTTTTCCGTCTTCAAAATCTTCTTCTTTCTGATGATTCTCGAGGAGATTCGGTAGAAAGGCATACAAATACCGGCATTGAACTTGACTGGGATTCTGGAACCTGCTGTGCCTTCATAAACCGTGCCGAATTCAGAACTCAACGAGGCAAAGAACAAATCGGAAGAGAAATTGAAGTTGTCATCAATTGTGAATCCATATGATCCCAAAAGACGACTTATAACCTGTTCCTTCTCAACAGTAACGAGTTTGGAAGCATGTTTGAATGACTCCGCGTTGATAACGTTAACAGCAGGTAAGAAATCGGATGAGATTTGGTACTTCTGTGATACACGAATTTCAGCAACACAAACAAAATTGAACCCCAACTTCTCTGCAATGACCTGGCATAATTGAGAGGAGGCACTTTTCACATCACGATGTTTTGCAACCAGTTTGACAACGTCCTCATTGATCAATAAGTTACTCAGCGACAGACCAGAGGTAAGTCCATTGCATCTGAAGTTGTTGTTCAACGAATACTGACTCCCTGAACCATCTTTCTCGTACACAGCAACTGGTAAAAGTTGGTTACCGTGGCTAGTTGGTCTTCCAATAATGTTGATCAAGCTCATTGTGTTATTTACTTGTTGACCAGTATTCTTCAATGGCGTTACCAAAAAGTCCATCACTTCTTCTCCAAGCTTCTTCAACTGCTCGATCTGAATCTTCTCAACGCTCTCCCTTGAAGATTCATCAAAGATAGAGAACGCACCAATGACTGCGCCAAATTTTGTCATCAAGGGAACTGAAGCATAAAACTTTATATGAGGAGGACCCACGATGAGGGGATTGGACTTAGTTCTCCAATCCTTGGAAGCATCAAGAAGCACAAAACTACCGTTGGACAAAATTGCATGGGCGTCAATAGAAATTCTTCTTGGAATCTCAGTTGCATTGATACCAACCTGATACTTGATCACTTGTCTTTTAGAGTCCACTAATGAAATAGTCAACCCTTTGGCATGGAAAATCTTCAAAGCCTTAGAGATGATCTTATTGAACTTGTGCGTATCCTTCCACTGCTCAGAGCTTACAAACTTCTTTACAGCCTTCTGTCTGGCAGCTTCATGGTAATGATCTGGAGGGTAGATCAAATCTGCGTCTCCAAAGCAAGTTGGACGAGGAACCTTGGAGAGATTCCACTTCGCTTTACTGTAAGCATCGAGAAAGTGTGACTTGGTAAGGGGAACAGCTTTGAGCGACGGAATCTCTGTGTCGGGCAAATATTGTTGCCCGTATGAAAGAGTAAGACGTTTAATGGGATCCCTGAGATGAGATTGTTAATATAGGGGCTCCCATTTGGGTAAATAATGAACAACTTACTTCTTTTGTTCCGATCTTTGGGAAGCGGGACGAGCTGCAGAAAGTGGCATTCTAGCAGCCTCAGCAAGTTGGTGAGTGGTATCAGCAGGCTAATTTTGCAAGTGTCACCAACCTGACAGCCACCTGGAAAGAAGGGTACAAGGACTTTTTTAGACAGGGCTTGCATCGAAGACGGTGACACAAAAACCCATGACCGGGGAGCGCATTGAACGCGACCGACCTGCCAAATCAACAACTAAAACCAAACCAAGTCATATCCATAGTCAGAATTTGTGGTATGAAGCTCTGAATCTCGTACTCAATCTGAATTGATCTTGAAACATGAGTGAACATTTAACAAAAGCGAGTCTAAGGGGGGTTCTATAGTGCGCCCGCGGGGAAAGGAAAAAAAAAATGAGATTTTCATGTAGTGGGCCGATAACCCTGACCCTTTCATAGAACTGGTTATATCAGTGCCAATCACCAATAATGTTTCACAAGGTTTCTTTGAGACGCTTCGGCTTACTAGCAGCTCGATCCACTCGCCAGCTCTCTACGCAATCACCTGCTTTTCCACGCGGCTCCTGGAAACGCAATCTCGTCACTGTCTCAGCGCTCTTGGCCACAGGTGTTGCGACTCTTGCTGTCACCTCGGGCTCAGTCAAAATCTCCCTTGATGATAAGGTCGGTGAAACTTTCAATTCGGTTCAAGTTGACAAAGCTGTCGACCCTGTGCCTCTTAGGGTAAAGCTTTCGACGACTTACGAACTCATTGGATATGGAACAAGATCTGTGACTTTCCTTGGGTTCAAGGTTTATGCCCTCGGTATCTACGCTGCCACTGATGACTTGAGTAAAATACCAACTGTTTTGGATTCTAAATTTCTTTCAATGGCATTCATTGATACAGACAAATCAAAGAGCCATCAAGAGAACGTGCTATCTGCCCTTAATGATCCAAAGAAGTCCAACATCCTAATCTCCAATCTTCTGGATTCAAACATTAGGCTCATTGCCAGAATCTCTCCAATAAGAAACACCGATTTCAACCATCTCAGGGATGGACTCGTCAAGTCAATACTCGCTGCAAAGGTCAAGGACGAAACTCTTGAAGTTGGCCTTCAAGAGTTGAAGGACGCCTTTGCAAAAAGAGGGTCTGTGCCAAAAAATCACCTTCTATTTTTAGAGAGACTAAGTGACGGAAAGCTCAACATTTATTACGAAAACACATCAACCGGTGAGTTTACAGAACTTGGAAAAGTTGAAACTCCACTGATCTCCAAACTTCTCTTCCTCCAATACCTCTCAGGTGGTTTGAGTCCAAGCACAAAAGAAACTGCTATTGAACGTATTTCGCAGCTGGTATAATACAAAGGCATGATGCTTATATATTTATTCCAGAACTACTCATGTAAATAGTTTAACATATTAATATTAAAAAATGCGCGGATTTATATATGTCCACCATCGAAAAAATGGCACCAGCCAACTAGAAAACTTCAAATAAACAAAACGTGGGTAGGTGAGTGGATAGATGGTAACTTGTATATGTGATGTTGTTGATTCCCATTCAAACAGCTCTCTTACGGGATGGCTCGAATGGCATAAGGACGGCCAATAAAGCAAGGGAACCAATGATGGCACCACAAACCCAAATTGGAACGGAAGAGCCAGACTCAGCACCGTAGTAGTAGACGACAGGAGCAAAAGCACCAAAGATTCTGCAAACAACAAGAGCAACACCAACACCAGTACCTCTAGCCTTAGTAGGGAAGACTTCTGGGGTGTAAGCATACAAAGTACCGTAGTAAATGTTGACGAAGAAATAAGTGGCAGCACCGAAACCGGCATCGGCGGATGGGGTTCTAACAGTTGTGTAACCGAACAAGATGGCCATAGAAGCAAGGGCACCAAATGCCATAGCACCTCTTCTACCAAAAAGAATTTCCCTGCCGAAGAGGTTGAATTTCCAGGTGATGATGAAACCAGCGAGGATTGGACCAAAGATACCGACAAAGTTGGCAATAGTAGCGTTTCTGTAAGTGATATGAGGAGAAGAACCAGTGTCACCACCATGGGAGGCAATGAAAATGTACAAGAAGTTGTAGAATGTAGAGTAAGCAATACCAATGAAACCCCAAGACAAGTAAAGCAAAATGGTGGATCTTGTGACGATAGAGGACTGGAACAAAAGCTTCATGTTGACCTTAATAGCTTTCAAGAGAGCCTTGAAGGAAGCATCCTTCTCTGGGTCGTAGTAATCATGGTTGATGTTACCACAGGCTTTCAAGTCCTCAACGGTCAATGTCAATGGTCTGTTGTACTTGTCGGAAATCTTCTTAAGAACCTCGAAGGCCTCCTCATCCTTACCACTGGAAACCAAGTACTTTGGAGTCTCCTCCATCTTCAAAACAAAGACACGGACCAAAGCTGCAAACAAACAGATACCGGAGTTGACGTACCAACAGTATCTCCAGCCTCTGTTGATGCTGGATGGGCAGTAGTCCTTACCATCACAAGAGTGGTTAGGAATGAAAGCCCATGAAACCAAAGCGGCAATGGTCTGACCAACACCCCAGAACAAAGCCATGGATGTGTTGAGGTATTGATATTTGGATGGCAAGTACTCCAAGAAAACGGAAACGTCAGTGGCAATGTTACCACCGGCTGCGAAGGAGGACAAGAACATGAAGATACAGTACATAGCGTAAGAATCAGTACCACCGGTGAAGAAACCAAAGATGGAGGTCAAGAAAATGGACGAGTTGAAAACGATTTTTCTACCGATCAAGTCACAACCCATACCGAAAACAACGGAACCTGTGATAAGACCTGCGTAGAAGATCTCGTTGGAGAGTGGGAAAGAACCGGACCACATCTGGTAGTCGACGTAAACCTTAACGGCCGATTGGACCATCTCCATCTGGGAGTCAATGGAGTAACCGAAACCGGCAATACAGAAAAGCTTAGCGTGGTACCATGTGAAACCGATCTCATCAATGGCGTTGTTGATGAGATGAATCTTCTGAGCGAGCACGGCGTCGTTACTTTCGGCTTCGGTATTATCCTGGCGGATAACGTCAGCGAGACCAGTCTCGAGAGTGGACTGGGTGTCCATCATCTCCGGGTCCTGGAGCCTCTTCTCTTCAAGCTCGATACTCATGTTGTATGCGAACTGGGTATGCGATAAAGGGCCCGTGATAACATGGCGCTAAGCCATATATGTGGGAATTCCACTGCTTTAAATACGTTCCACGATGGGCGATGAAGTCCTTGAAAAAGTTGAGCGCGAACCTGCATGGGGCATACGCGGCGGGGGGAGTCTTAAACATTCAAAAAAAGTAATTCGACGTCACCGATAAAAAAAAAAAGGAAAAACGCACAATCGGGGGGACATCTTTCTCTGTTCTGGGAGAGGACATGCGATCCGATTATGCGACCTTTTAGCGGAATCGGAGTCTCTTATCCCCTATTGTCTCTACTGTGTGGAGGATAGCGGGTTAGATAGATATCGCCTATCACACTTGGAACACACATCCCTGTGAACAAACCCCCCCCGCCTCTCATGCTTCTATTTTGGCCGGGCTCGCAGATCTTTCTTGTGGTCAAAGCCACGCATCTGTGTGTGGAATGCTGGTGTGGGCTCTCTGAGGCGCACCTTTCTCCTTCACAGGCGTAACTTTCCAGGTGAACAGCGCACAACTTACACGAGACATTAATACATTCCAAAACATGCTTCACACCCTAAAAAAACATCTCCTTTGTTCGTGGTTCATATCTCGAGGTCTCGACCTGTCGCATCGCACTCGTTGGTACGGTTGAGCGCATTCCTCACCTCTACCACCAACAAGGCGGCCTTCGCCTTTTTTTTTTGCCACACCTCCACCCGTCCCAAAAGCATTCTGTAATTTCTGTAGTGGAACTGTTTACGTGAGCGGGTGTCAGATCGGCCTTTTTTTGATTACGGGCTCGGTTGGCACATGAGTAAATCTAACGGCCAATGTGTCGCCGGGGGTGATCGACCTGCGACGCGGCCTTCATTACAGGAAGAACAATGCTGAGGGAAGCAGTGATCATCCTTCGCACAAATAAAGGATAACGTGAAGTGATGCAATTAAAGAACCGAGATCCTGTCCAAGGGTACAGAGCTCACCGGCCTACCAACGCGCTTGTACTTGTATCACCAAAGGAATGGGCGTGAAAGTCACGCAGAAGCCTCCGGTTTTTAAGACACTACAGGCAGATCCTCCTCATCACGCCAAAAATTAAAAAACCAAAAAACGAAAGGATTGAAGGTTCACAATCATGGGCTGATTAGGAGGTATAGAAATGGTTAAGTCCATATCTTCGACTGATACGTCCAACTGAAGTGATAGGGCTGGGAAAGCCGTTGAACTATAAACACCCAATCGGGAAATCGTAGTCGCACTGGCTCCGAACGTGCAGGCAGTGGCAGCGAAAGAAAACCCCGACCAAAACCGACGGTTCACCGTTCTTTCAACGGCCTACTGGCCTGACATTGAATATACAATCAGGCAGGATAAATCCAGCCAATTAAAAGCCGAGTCTCCCTAACAGATCGTTTGACGCTGCCTGTATATGCACTAATAACGCACTTTACGGGCATTTTAGTGGTCAAACCGGTACAACGGTACAACCTTAAACATCAGCACAGCTCCGCCAAACAGACAATCATCAATCATCAGCGCTTCTTCCCAGGGTCAAATAATAAGAATTGGCGACCTTACAAAGCACTCTCTTTACTTGGGGCAGTCGGATATTGAGGACGCGCGCCTAAAAAGTTGTGTTCCCACTGATACCTATGTCATTTTGCTTATTCCAAGTGCACGCAGTGTTCGGTGCTTTTACCCCGAGCCCAGCTTGTACCTTGGTTTTGTAGAGCCTTTTCCGGCTTGGGTTCTGGTAGCGTCAGCCCCCCTTCCTTCCTGATTGCCTCGCCCAGTGCTACCACAAACAGCAGACATGCTCTCCATTTTCAGTCAATAAGTCCGATTATCTTCACAGATATTTATCTCTTAGCTCGTTTCAACCTTCTCTAATAGCGGACTTGCCAGCTCCGCTCTCCTTCCGCATAAGTGTGGCCTAACCGTCCATTTCAGGAACATTTCCGTCCGCCATCGGAGTTCGCGAACCGCTTGAGCTTGGCCGACCAGGTTGACACCAAGATGGATAGTTGACGACAGTCTTTTACACCCATTCTTACCTTCGCTGACCATCAAAAACCATGGCTTTCAACGTTAGAAACACGAATCCGAGAGCGATCACTCAGGTTCTTGATCACAGCTCTCTGCAATATGAGATTGTCAAGCTTCAGAACATCCGCATCCCTATGAGCGATGGCATCGAGCTCCAGGCACACATGTGGATTCCTAAGGAAGCTTGGGAAGGAAAGAAAGAAGTCGGTACTTTGATCGAATACATTCCATACAGAACCGATGTCACCATCCAGAGAGATTCCATCAGACATCCATGGTATGCTGGTAACGGTCTTGCATCGATGAGAATCGACATGAGAGGTGCTTCTGCTTCAGGTGGTGTCTTGGAGGATGAATACCTCAAAATTGAGCAAGATGATTGTCTTGAAGCCTTTGACTGGATTGTGAAGCAAGGCTGGTCGAACGGTAACATTGCCATGTTTGGTAAGTCATGGGCTGGCTTCAACGGTTTGCAGGTTGCTGCTAGACAGCACCCAGCTTTGAAGACTATCATCACCCTGATGTCTACGGATGACAGATACACTGATGATGTTCACTACCGTGGTGGATGTATGCTTGCTTCTGATATGCTTTGGTGGGGCTCAACTATGTCTGTGTATGCGCCAAGACCTCAAGATCCAAGGGTCGTTGGTGAATCTTGGAAAGAGAACTGGATGCAGAGACTTAATGCCCCTCCAATGGTCAAGAACTGGGTTGAGCATCAGACAAGGGATGATTACTGGAAACACGGTTCTATCAATGAAGATTATAGCAAAGTGGATATCCCAGTTCTAGCTATTGGTGGTTGGAGAGATGGTTACACATCTCCAGTGTTCCGTATGATGGAGAAGTTGCCACACAAGGAAACATCAGGTTTGGTCGGTCCTTGGGTCCATGAATTCCCAGAGATGGCTGAACCTGCTCCAAAGATTGGATACCAGCAGCTCTCGTTGAAATGGTTTATGAAATATTTGGAGCCAGAGAACCCAGAGTTCAAAGACTTCAGTCTTCCAAAAATGACCGCTTATGTCCAGGATCCATCCCCAATTGGTGAGTCATATACCTACAGAGAAGGTAAATGGGTCTCTTACAATGATGTGTCCGACAAAAAATTCAAGTCCCTCTTCCTTGGCTCAGACAACAAGCTGTCTTCTACTATTGCTGATGTTGATTATAAGTGCAGTGGTATCTTGTCTCATGGTCTCTTTAGAGGTACTTACTGTCCATTTGGTTTCAAAGGTGATTTCCCAGCCGATCAGAGAACTGAGGATTCCAAGTGCTTGACCTTTGACTCTGAAGTGTTTACTGAAGCCACTGAACTTTTGGGTGAACCAGTTATCAAACTCTCTTTGGCCTCTGATAAAAAGTATGCCAACGTGTCCGTCAAACTTGTTGATATTTACCCAGATAACGGTGAAAATGTCCTCATCTCTTGGGGTCAATTGAACTTGACTCACAAGGACTCTCACGAGTTCCCAGAGTGGTTGGTTCCAGGCAAGAGATACGACGACATCACCATCAAACTCGACGTTCTTGGTATCAAGTTGGAACCTGGTCATAAGCTCAGAGTTGCACTATCCACTGCGGATTGGCCACAGAACTGGCCAACTCCAGAGATTCCAACTGTGACAATCTACAAAGGTGAGTTGATTTTGCCATTGGTCAATGCCGATGTTATCGTTCCTTCTCCAGTGTTTGAACAAGCCACTATCATGAAGGGCTTGGAATCTCAGGTCATCAAGCCATATGACAGAATCAAGACCACATCATATGACTATTCTGGTGATGAATGGACTCTTTGTGATATTCAGGACTCTGGTATTGTGAAGATGCCAAACTATGAAGAGTTGTCTGGCATCTACCATGGATCATGGAACAAGAACTTGTTCAAGGTCAAGCCAAATGATCCATTGAGTGCTTATAATGAGAATGTGTGGACTTATGACATGGGAAGAGAGGAAGATAACTGGCGTATCAAGTTGGAGTCCACATCTACTTTGACTGCCGACAAGGACAACTTCTTCCTATCTGTTTTAATGAAGGCCTATGAGAACGAAGAAAAAGTCTTTGAGAAAGACTGGAAATGGACCATCGCCAGAAATTACATCTAAATAATGTGTCTTTTAAAGCTCTTCCCGTTTTGTTTTGCATTTGTAGTTGGGCGCGTCACAATCGGAGTATACACACAGCGCGCGTGTCCCTGAAAAAATCCAAGAGGCTTAACGCGTCAGCTCAACACAATGTTCACACGCGGTCGAGCCCATCGAAGATAGTATGTCTGATTCATGGCAAGACCTTCCAGATGATAGCAACAACGTCACAGAGAGTAGGGATACTGCAGTAGAGTACACGCAAGGTAAGTCTCACCCATATAAGCAACCTGAACACGAACTAACCCCACCCCCCGCAGGAATAAGAGATGCAGAAGACCAGGGACTTGTCGACATTGGCGCATTGGGGGCGTGGACTGTCTCCTCCTTCAAGCAGGGATCTGGTGTGAAAGAGCTTCGTGAAGACTCTCCAGTATCATTCTGGCAGTCTGATGGATCACAGCCACATTTTCTTGACATCCACTTCTCTAAGAAAGTTACCATTTCAAGAATCTCCCTCTTCACCGATTACACATTAGATGAGTCGTACACGCCATCTAAGATCCACATAATGACTGGGAATGGCTTCCATGATCTTGTTGAGGTGGTAACATTAAATTTGGAGCAACCAACTGGATGGACTTCTGTTGTATTTGATGACGTTGAGACAGGGTCTGATGGGCTCAAGACTTTTTTGGTCAGACTTAACATTGCTGAGAATCACCAGCACGGTAAAGATACACATCTCAGGGCGGTTAAAATTTACTCTACACAGACAACATATAGTCTGGATCACAGCATATTGGGACCATTCACTAGCCGGAAACTCCTTTCCGAGTCCACCATACGCTGATCGGCCTCAGGCGAACTACTACGAGAACACGACTTTGCATATCACGGAAACACAAATATACAGCTAAGCTGTGGCTCTTCAATGTAGAATGTCTGGGTCACGATTAATTAAGCGTCAACTAATGATCACTTCCGGTGCGATGTTAAAGTCTTCGAGTTACAAAATGGTGTGTGTCAGTGGGGAACACGTCAATCGTCGAGCGGAAGCAGGAAAGAGAACAACTGGTCAAGTGGGATTCCATAGGCCAAGTAATACAGTGATATATGGAGAGCACAATAGGAGATAATTATAACTACAGTTCTAGGGGCAAGACCTGAGATCACGTTATCCATAATGGGTACTTCTTAGAAAGTCTATGGTGTGAAATTCTATAGGATTATGCATTGTTTGAATAAAATCAATATACAAAGTTAAATACAGTCCACACGCCAGGTGGGGAAAAGATTTAAGCGACAAGGAAGGTTTTAACATCCTCATCTGTGAATTCAGGCTGAACGTCTTCATCACCCAAGAGACCCAAGTACCAAGAGAGATCCTTACCACTAAACTCTCTGGTATGGAAACCGTTACCAAAGTACTCATATCTGTTACCTTTGACATGCGTCAAATTGAAGTCCTCCCATCTTGGTTGCTTCATAACTTCAAAGAAGTGAATACGAGAACCTGGCCACATCATTAACTCACCATCATATGTACCTTGCTTGAACCATGATCTACATGGATCATTCCAAACGGTACGTTCCAAAAAGGTCTTTCTCTGTTGAATGAAATCTTCAACTGCCTCTTGTTTTGGGTCAAATGAGGTGATAGATTCTTCAGCAACTCTCTTGACAAGTTGAATGAAGTTCTTGGCAATAGCCTCTGTCATTGGCAAGATAGATCCGTGAGCATATGGAGCATGTGGACCCATGAAGATCAAGTAGTTTGGGAAGTTTGGAACGCCAATAGACAAATAAGTCTCTGGCTTCTCCTTCCACTCATCACGCAAGTCCCTACCATCTCTACCAATCAATGGGAAGTATGGGACCCAAGAGACATCGAAACCAGTAGCACAAACCAAGATATCAAAGTCATGCTGAACACCATCTTTAGTCTTCAAACCAGTTTCGTTAATCTCCTCGATATCACTGTAGACCAATTCGGTCTTTGGATCACATAGGGCCTCTAAGAATCCATTACCAGGAGTTGGACGACGACAACCGACACCAAAGTCCTGTGGGATAACCTTCTCAGCGATTTCCGGTTTGGAAGCAAGTTTACGCTTCATCTCCTGTTCAGCATATTCTCTGCTTTCCTTCTGTTCCTCGGAATCTCTCATAACAGATCTGAATCTCTTGTTCAAGTCAGACTCGATGTTCTTTCTGTAAGTGAGATACTTGATTGGATCGTTCTTCATCACCTCGATCTGCTCTTTGGTGTAAGTGAAGTTGGCACCATCTTTACCAGCAAATTTCTGAGCAAAACCAGCAGTGATCCAGAACTTGGATCTAACAAATTGAGTCAATCTAGACACTTTTGGAAGAATATTTGGGACAATCTGCACAGCGGATGAACCTGAACCAATAACACCAACGGATTTACCTTCCAAGTCCAATGAGGTGTCCCAGTTGGCACTGTGCAACTTTGGACCTTTGAAATTCTCAAGGCCGGCAATCTTTGGCCATTTCCATTTGTTCAAAACACCAGTAGCATTGATTAAGATCTCACCCTCATCAGTGATAATGTCATTTGGATCATCACCTCTTTGAACTTTAACAGTCCACTTCTTATCGGATTCACTCCATTCAGCACCAACAACTTTATGGTTCAAGTAAACGTCTTTATCAAGACCATGCTCCTTTGCCACGGTCTTGAAGTATTGCAAGATCTCTGGACCAGTGGAGTAATAAGTCTTCCATTGAGTACTTGGGGCCCAAGTAAATTGGTAGTTGACGGATGGGATATCACAGGCAACACCAGGGTAACGATTCTCATACCAAGTACCACCGATAGAAGGGTTCTTCTCATAAATGGCAAGATCAGCAGATGGAACCTCTTTATAAAGCTCACGAGCAAAGTTGAGACCACTTGCACCTGCACCGATAACGATGACTTTGATTTTTCTTGGAGTTGAACCTGGTTGTTCAGTGATTTGGTATTCGCTTGCAGTCATTATAATGGTTAGCGATAGTTAGAGTGGGGGAAATGAAACACAGATAGATTGTTTTTTTACAGGCAGAACTGCATACTTATAACTAAATGGGAGGAAGGGGCAAAATGGCCCCATAGCCGGCAATCTTTGTATCCCCGTCCATGCTCCAACGGAGGCATAGCGCTGATGCGCTTTCTGCACGTTGGAGCTCCAACGCCGGCCCCTCCGTTCGCAACAGATAAGGAAGATCTCCGAGATTCCGTTTTCCATGGATAAAAGCTGTTGTGTATAACCCTTTCAATAAAACATATATATCTTAATTATACATTATACAAAGAATGTTTGAGTCTCTAAAGGGTAAAACAGTTCTCATTACCGGTGCTTCTTCCGGTATCGGTAAGGCTATTGCTTACGAGTATGCTAAGGCCACTTGTGGTGATATCAAACTGGTACTTACCGCTAGAAGAACAACGAGATTGGATGAATTAGAAGTTGAATTGAAGAAGCAATGGCCAAATTTACAAATCATTAACGCTTCGTTAGACGTTTCTAACCGTTCAAGTGTGGAAACATTTTGGAAAAATCTCCAGACCCCAATTGATGTACTTGTTAACAATGCCGGTATGGCTTTAGGTTCAGAATTAGTCGGTGATATTGATCCATTGGATGTTGAAGCCGTTTACATGACAAATGTTCTTGGTACCATTGCAATGGCACAATTTGCAGTTAAACAGATGAAACAACGTAATGCTGGTGATATCGTTCAATTGGGTTCAATTGCAGGTAGAGATACTTACCCTTCAGGTTCAATCTATTGCTCTACAAAGGCAGCTGTTAAGTCATTCACCGATGCTTTGAGAAAAGAGCTCATCAACACAGCTATAAGAGTCATTGAGGTTGCACCAGGTAATACGGTCACCGAATTTGCCCTGGTTAGAGCCAAAGGTGACTTGGAGAAGATGAAAAGTACTTATGCCGGCATGGAACCGCTGAGTCCTACCGATGTTGCCGACGTCGTTGTGTTTGCAACCTCCAGAAGAGCAAACACCGTCTTGGCTGAAGTGGTGATGGTTGCTTCCGCTCAGGCAGGTCCAAACCACGTTTACCGTACTTAAAAATATACATCAATGTTTTAACTAGCTTCTCAAGATCCCGCGTGGGCTAGATCTTTTTAGCGTGATCAATTGCGGGTTACCGTCCTTTCCTCTTCACATCCTTTGCTCTTTAGTAATTTATCATATGAACTTGTGTGTAGCTAGATATTATGCTTGTTGCCTTCTTTGGAATTTTTTTTTTTCCCAGTGTAGCTTCGTCGAGGTTCCTTATCAGTTGCATGCGTATAAAATAGGTTCCGCACCCCGGTCCCCTGAAAAACTACAACACACCGAGAATTGGGCAGATCAGACCGAAGCTGAGACGCGAGGAGATGATAGACGGACCGTTAAAGTCTCAGCCATTTGCCTGTGATCTGTGTGACAAGAAGTTCACAAGGCTCGAGAACCTGAAACGTCACAAGAAGCAACGTGTGTATACATTTCAGCCTATAAAAGAGATCGAGTTACTAACCATAACCGGGGGAAAAGACTTTGACAACAGATTCAGCTGTACTTACTGTTCCAACGTATACTCTCGAAGTGATTCCTTGAAAACACATGTTCGTCGAGTGCACACTGCAAATAAGGACTGGACAACGGTGGGTTCACCAAATCTTGATATCAAATCGAGACTCTCTTTTCTAAGAGACATCGGTGGAGACTCGAGTGTTACCACACCAAGATATTCATCAGATTCACTTGCCAACGAGAAGAGGGAGGACATTGACAGATACATTGAGCTGTATTGGACGAATTTCCATCCAACTTTCCCTGTATTACACAAGCCAACGTTCCAAATAACGGATGATTATGAAGAAGATGTGTTGGTTAATGTTGTATGTGCAGTTGGATTGAGATATTGTGGTGAACTCAATAAAGCTGCAAATGCCTACACATTTGCACTCTATAAACTTGAACATGCCTTCAACGCAAATTTCACCATAAGATATCTTCAAGCTGCCATGATTGCAGTCTATGCAGGTCTATTCATAGGTAATGACGATTGGTACAAATGGGCTATCAACAGTCATTTCCAGCTGGTTTCCATTGCAAGGGAAAACGGTATGTTCCAATGTGCAACTGATCAATCCATTGAAGGTGGAGATGAGTACAAATGGGATGAATTTGTCATTATAGAATCAAGAAGAAGAATATCTTATGCACTTTATCTTATAGATGCACAAATGGCTACTTTGTTGAATTATCCACCGAAATTATCCCATTACGAGATTAAACACGTGCTGCCTTGTTCAGATGAAGCTTGGGAAGCAGCTTCCGAGTTGGAATGGAGTCAAATTATTGAGACAAAGAACGATAGTGAAGGTCATTATTTCTTGGATTCATTACAACAAGCTCTTGTTTATGGGACGGTCCCAAGGCCGATGTCATCATTCGGTAGTGTGTTGATCTTATTGGCAATCCATATCATGGTTAGAAACACTACACAGTATGCTGGTATCATGGAAACGGTTCCGACTGCATTCGATCCGTTTTCTAGAAGATCACAACTTGGTCAAGCTCTTAATGGTCTACGAGAACTTATCCCTAGAAGGAAAAGATCATGTGGTCCTTTGAGAACTATGTGGGATATGTTTGAAGCTAATTGGAACTTGGCATATATTCATCTTCATCTTCCAGATACGGTTATTACCTCGGGTATAGTGGAGGTCACATTGAATGCAACAATTGCAACTATGGCTG